>NW_015149116.1:116716-136995 GCF_001465965.1 Polistes dominula
AGTCTCTAAATTAATGAAGTATCATATAGAAGGGACATACGAAGGGAAATTTTCATACGCTAAAGTTGTGACATCTAGCGCCCAGAGGCGATACTACATGTAATCTTTTCGAACGAGCACTTCGTATAATTACGATCGAACTTCACTTACAGGTAAGTTCGTTTAATCGTCAAATATTCGTCATCATTTTACATCAGAGTCTGTTGTTGTGCTGTTAGAATTTCATCGATCGGTATATCTTTACTTACGTCTTCTCGATGAATTTCATTAATGTTATGTTCATAGTTGAAAAAGCTTTCATCTACTTTAATATCGTAGAATTCATAAAGTGGAGTTTGAATCAAGTACTGAAGCCGTGAACGAATCGTTCTTTTATTAACCATTCCCACTAAGTAGCTTGATTTGTGAATTTTTTTTTCTTGATATGAACGTTAATGCAATGATCATCATCAATATTGCTAGGTAAATATTTCACCATATTGTCCACCTCAACTGGTATATTAATAATTTGGCCATAAATTCTGTATTGGCCATGGATGCTTCTCAACCGTCTAATTTGCATAAATGGAATTCGCGGAGAGATAGCTCTTTCGGAAATTAAATTAAGTGGTGGCAAAGACGCAGGTATGTTTTGATATTTAAAACTGTTGTATGTAGACATTGTTGAAATAATTTTCTTCTCTATTGATTGGTAACACGTGTTACACAGTAAAATATCATTAATTGCATTAAAATTTTCAATTATTATAAGTAAGAGTTCTTCATGTTCTGCTCGTGGTGGTTTTAAATCATTGTGGAACCATAAACGATTGCAAACGGAGCATGTATAACCGAACATATTGTTGAGAAATTTCTTGAAAAGCTCATCATGGGCAACTTTATTCCTTAAAAACTGTGAGTACGGAATATCAGGATTTCTATCAACTGGAGAAATATCTACAAAAATAATTCTAATATTACCTGAAGAATCACCTAAATAGAGTATAACAATAAATGTTTTAAACATGACATATGGCGATTATATATGTGATCTATAAGCAATAAAAATTAATGAAGAAATATATTGATTAGAATATATTTAAGTACTTACGATGATCGTTTTCACTATTTTGAACAATGCACGCATTATTACCCGCATTAGAAGTATTAGACCGCACATTCAATAACGCCTTTTGGCGTGCACGTAATGCTGGAACGTGTTCTGTTGAACTCTTCGGAACACCTCTAATCGTTTTTTTCTGCCTAGTTTCACACTTTGTAGCTCTAGTTTGTGGCATACTTTGTCTTGTTGAGCAGTTATATCAAAAATAAAATCTTCTGGAGTTAGCGATAAACTATGATAATGAGAATGTGGTATAATGAAAGAAGAAATGAGAGAAGAAATATGATCGAGGTAAATTGCTAGTAAAATAAAACCTTATTTGTTTGTTTAAGAAAAGCTTTGCTTCTTACCAAACCCTAGTTAATATATCAGAAAATATAATGTCGTCCAAGCAAAAATTGGACAATCTAATTGACTTACCTTACTCTGACTTCGCCTGTATGCAAATGAAACGACGAAGTCTTGTTTATAATAAATATAAATGATAGTGGTACTTAGCCTTCTTTGTCAGATATCGTCAACTCTTTGTCGCTTTTTCAGTTTTTTCCTTAAAGGTCGTCTAAGATGTATCGTCGTAGACATCCAGTGGAGAAATGGGAAGATTTTTTTTTAATGGACAGGGTAAAGTATCCTTAACAAAAGGATTTGAGAAGTAGGGAGGAGCGCTAAAAAAACGTCCATATACTTTAAAAAACTATAGACATGAATCTTATCGTATCGATAATAAAGATTATAAATATAGATAAAATTTCAACGGACCTTACCTGATTTTATATTCTGTTCTCATGCAAAGGAAACGACCTTGGGGTGTAAAAAGCTGACAAAAACTAACATTTTCAAAATTCTATCCATCAAGATGAAATGCCGAATGTGATAGCAATAGATAAAAACACAAATTGTAGAATGTTTGTCGGTGGAAAGATACCCTGTCCTAACCTAAGTAAATATAATATATCCTTTTCTGTAACTCAGGTAGATGACAGTCTTTCTGTGAATTAGAGATATCTTTATGGGCTCGCACATAAAAGTATTTTTTTTTGTTGCTACTAATTCCTTTAGATGCTTGAAAAAGAACAGAACAATTTTGGTCGTATTTTTTTCGTTTCATCGGGTTTTAAATTACAACGATTTTAAAATCTATTTTTCATTTCCATTGTTTTATTTTTTTTTAATAATTTATATATTTAAAAAAAAATGTTTTTGTTTATTTGTTTTTTAATTTTTTTTCTATATATCAGAAATAAGATACATTATTGTATTTTTCAATTTTTATTCCAAGAAAAAGTTTTATATCTTTCAAATCCGTCATATAGAATTTATGCTTCAAATAATTTTTAAATTTATCCATTGTATCATTATTAGCCATAGCTATTACTAAATCATCAATATACAGTACAACATAAATATTCTTCGATACATCACGTCTGTCTAATATGTAAATACTTCGATCAACTAATGAATTCCGAAATCCTTTTTCTATTAAAGCTTTTTTAAACGTTTCAAACCAACACCTCGCGGTTTGTTTTAATCCATAAAGAGCTTTGTTTAATTTACAAACTTGATTAGAATTGCATTTTACACATTTAGGAACTCTTATATAAATTTCCTCTTTCAATGTACCGTTCAAAAATGCAGTTTTTACATCCATATCATGAATTTATAGATTATGCTGATTAGAAAATGCAATTATAAATTTGAAACTTGAAATCTTTGCTACAGGAGCAACAGTTTCATTGTAATCAATTAAATATTGTTGACTAAAACGGCAAGCAACTAGGCGAGCTTTATATTTAGAAGGATTTCCAAATTCATCGTTCTTTATTGCAAATATCCATCAACAATATTTTTATTTTCAGGCTTTGTAACTAAATCCCAAGTTTTATTCAACATAGGAGAAGTTATTTCATTATTCATAGCCTTTTCCAATTTTTCTCTATCGTGTCTATGTTTTATTTCACTAACTGAATTCGGAATTAAGCATATGATAGATGTGGCACACAATAAATAATCATTGCTTATATTAATTTTCTCATATGAAACATGAGGCTTGCGTTTTATCCTATCACTCCTTCTGGGTTCGGGTTCAATGTGTTTTTCACTTTTATTATTGTGATTCTGATTATTGTGTACATCTGTTTCAATCACAGATTTATCATTGCTTAAAGGCATTTGATGTAGTTCAATTGTTTTACTTGATTTTTCTTTCTGAGTTGACTCAGACATTTCTGATTCAGAATCATCAGAATTGAGCCGTTCACTGCATACATCGATTACCTCCACTTTTTGAAAAATCTTAAATTTAAGTATCAAAGCACTTGGTATAGTCATAACTTTTTATATTTATAATAACTTTCCTGAATAATAAGGATTAACACCATTAAACGGCAACATTTTTTTGGCCATTGAATAATAAGTAATACAACAATATACATTATTTCATCGCATTTTTCAACTTATTGTTTCACTGAATTAATCGATGTGTGTGCACTGAACGGCTCAATTATTTGTTAGTGTTATACCTGATTTATTATTATCAGATTTATGTGACTTTACTGTTTTTATAATATTACCAAATATACCATATTTATCCGTTCCTGAATTTTCAGTATTTATTTTGTTAGTCTCATTTCCGGTCTTGATACCAGATAATTTGTTTTAAAAATTTTTTGTTGGCTTATACCTAATTTTAATTTCCAGAAATTATTAAAGAATAATAATCTGACAGCACTAAATAGTTTAGAGTTATGTTAAGTCAACGTTTTATAAAAATGCCACAGCAACACGTGGCCTGAGCATCCTAATACATTTATATTTTTAATACAAATTAAGTTTTTTATGAGGAATTTCCAAAAAATATTTGTTTTCAACAAGTTATCGAAATGTAACCTCATTTTTGTACAAGCTCTGTGTCCTATACAACACAGTTTCACACAAAACGGCATTTTGTACCGTGCTATACGAGGGTTGTTACCTACATTTAATTTAGGTCTTTAAATCTATTGAAATATATTTAGTGGACCTCGTGGTGCCGTTTTTAATTGTTCATACTAAATAATTGGCTATACACAAATAGAAAATTTAGTTTAAATGTATGCGTTAAGCGTATAGCGTGTGTGAATATCGGTCATTTTAAACACACATAGTGAGCTTAACTATTTTATTACTTTCTATGTATAAGTTAGTTGTTCATATTGAAAGTTGGTAAGGTCAATTTTCCAAAATAGTCGAGTTAGTTACTCTATTAGTTACATTTTTACATGATCTTTTCACTTCAACACTAAATATACCAGATCAGTCATTTTGACTGGTCAGGCCATTTAAATTCAAAATTTCTACTTCATGTAACATTTGATTTCTGTAAATAATTAGGCGTTTTTTTCATTTAAAAATGTCTATAAATCCATTTACCTATTAAAATTATTATTGTGAAATATTTTTTGTTATTTTTTAAAAGTAAATAAAGACTGGAAGCCTCAAAAAGCATGTTTTGTATACACCAGTCGTTTTTACTAGTGTGGTAGAAATAGGTATACTGAAAGTGGTAGTATATTTAGTGTTAAAGCAACTCGTTCCTAATATATGTGAAAACATTAAAATTATGTAGTACGAAAATTAGCTGGTTAATGAAGTGATGATAAAGTTTATTCTAAAAGCAGCCTAAGTCCAATCATAGCCATCAAAAGCATATTATTTCTTAAATAATGTTAATTATAAGTTTGCACTAATATAAAAAAAATAAGTTCACTAACAAACCTAAAATACATGAACTTTTAATTGACTTTTTATATTATATACCATCTGCACACCATACTTATTTTAAATTCCTCCCTTCCCCTTTATTTGATTTTTATTTTTTATTTCTTATTTTTATTATTTTAAAGTAGTATGTTTAAATAATTTTATTCTATGTTCTTTTCTTTTATTTCTCCAAAATATGTTATAATAACCTTGTAGGTATGGAGGGTAGAGGTAAGGAGTAACATCTCTGTATATGAAAAGTGTCCGTCGAATCGAACCAATTGAGGTGGCGCCACATTAGCATCATGGTAAATTTTAAAGAAAGCGCCAAATATTATTAGAGTAGGATTGAGAAATAAACAATTACAATACATTTACAATTGCTAAATTCATACCATACCAAGTGTCTAAACTAGCGCCATTCTGGAAGGTTTTTGAACTGTTATTGACAGAAAACGCTGGACACTTTTTCACATTTTTTTCTATAATAGATTTTACTCCTTACCTCTACCCTCCATACTTGTAGGGAATGTATTTAAAAAAAAGTATGATTTCCTTTTTTTCTGCAAACACAAAAAGGGGAAAAAAGAGAAGAAGCAAAGAAAAGAAATATTAATTGAACATACTATACACAGATAAAAATAAGAAATATAAAAATGCAAAAACAAATCATGAAAAAAATGTTTCTCTTTGGAGAATTCGATACAGCGATTTTAGTAACACGAAATCGCTCAGTTTGTTACTAGTTACAATACCGAAATAAGATAAATCAGTGAAGATAAGAATTTTTTAGAAATTTCTACTCTTGTTTTCTTGCAAACTGTTATTGATCTCGTTTTTTTTAGAGTACAAATTATATTCCCATAGATGACTGCAAATGTGATAGATCCCATAAAAACCGTTACTTTCAACGTTTTTACAAATCACATTTAACAATAAATTATATTTAATAATTTAAAAATATTTATTTAGAAAATATCGTTTAAAAAAGAAAATTTGTTCCTATATCAATTAATGAATTATTACAATTTCTTATAATAAATAATAACCCTTTTCGGTACTTTCTCGGTTATTATTCTCCCTTTTCATACGTGATTAAAGGTAAAAGGTTGATACGTTTATACATGAAGATATCATCGTGTATTATTTATAAATTACATCGTGAAAAAATGATGAGAAATACTTGTACAGAGAACATATAAGTCACAAGTTCTTGTATAATTTTACCATTTCTTCACCAAGAAGCATAATAATGATACCTCTTAGAAACCATAAACAACCAGTTGGAATTACCATTCCTGGTCCGTTGTTTCAAACCAACTTCTTAAGGGGGTATTCTGGTCTAGAAGCCTAAATTTTAGGCATTTTTCAAACTAAGATAAAAAAAAATGAAAAACACTTTTAGTACCCATTTTTTTATATGATGTTTATTAACATGTTAAGAATACAAAATAAAATTGTAAAAAAAATTAAAAATTCGTAGAAATACAGGCCGATGAAGTGGGGGCTACAAAAAAAATGGTACACTCTGGTTGACATGATTCCAACCATTGTAGTGATCTGAAACACAAAAATTTGGAAAATTCTTAATCCGTAAAGATGTCGCTATCGGGTTACCCTGAGCAAAAAAAGAAAAATTCACAAAATGGCGTTGATATGAAAAAAAATTTTTTGATTTCTTTTTTTTTGACCTCGAATTTTTTAAAAATACTAAAAATTAAAATTATTCAGAATCCAAGAGTCAGCAGATAGAGAGATGTATAAAGAAGATTCCCACCAAATTTCAAAAGAATCGGTCAAGTTGAACTTGAGATATCATGTCAACCACCTAGAAAAAAGTAGTTTCGAGAAAAACGCGTTCAAAGTTTCGCGTAATAAGGGTAGGATACAGGATACTGCGTCACTAAAACAGCTATATCTCCGAAAATAATTTAAATTTTGAAAAATTCTCTTAAAGACATATTCTTAAAAGATTAAGCTTTAAAAATATATATAAAAAAAAAAATAGATTTTTTCAAATTTCTAGACCAGAATACTCCCTTAATGAAATTGTAAGACAATCCATCGAGTCTTCTGACCAATAACCTTCTTTATTACAAGTAAGTTCCATCTTTTTGAAGTGAAAACTTCTTATAAATAGGGAGTGATTTGAAAAAATGAAAAACGCCAGCGAAAGGACGCGGCTATGAAAAGGCCACGTTTAGTGGCATAGAAGCAGCTATACACCTTCTTTCTTTATTTCGACCGTTGGTTCGTTTGGACCTTATTCTTTTGTTGCCTACCTACGTGCTTATCTCTGTTTATTCTTCTACTCTTCTATCGCTTCTACCTACAAACAGGTATAGAATTAGTCCAGTCAAAATAGCCCTGAAATCGGGTTTTTGAGCTATACGGCTGAAAAAATATGGAAATTATCAGAAAAATGCGTACAATACTGTGGGCAAAGTAAAAAAGTTCTCAACCACCGGGAAATGGGTGAAAAAAATTAAAAACTACCCCAAAATACGATTTTTGGATTATATGTTGAAAATATCAAAAAAAGTTTCAAATAAAAGTTGTAGAGCATAAAATTTTAGGCCTATCTATATCAGACCATTTTTCNCAAATACACAGCAATAGACTTTACTTTTATTTTTTCTTGCTGGGAATTCCGTAACAAACAAAAATTCTTTACAACAACTTCTTAATTTAACAATACTATTTATTTTCAATTGTACTTTCAATAATAAATAATCAAGTCATAAAATTAAAAATATATATATTTCCACATAAATATTGTGTAGTTTAAGTTAGCTATCAGCAATATTATTGTTTACTCATAAAACATATGTGAAATTATTTAATAAAATTGTAGTACTTTTTATTTTTAATTAATATTTTCTATATAAACAAATTATAAGAATGTTTGAAGTATATTTCATCAAAATTTATAGAAAAATGTTAATACTGAGTATAATAGTTTTTATTTTTAGGAAATAATATTCACACTGTCTTACTTTAAATATACGGCATAATGATTTTTACATATCATTAACTGTTACTTTTAAAAATATGTTTATGCCGTACAGTATTAAATGACCATAAAGTATCCCCTAAAACAGTAGTGTTATTTTTATCTGCCAAAAAATATGGTCTGCATTAAAATGAACGGCATGATTTTTTCCTAATTCATTGACCCTTAAACTATTTAGAACAACAATAACATTTAAGAAATTGCTTTATGTTATTAATGTACGATAACTTAAACTTTTACAAAAATTGAAAAAATTTCATTTTTTGTTTTCTCTATAATTTTTTTTAGAACAGTTTTTTTTATCGACAATAATACAGAACAATTGTACTTAGCAATATCATGTTAAAAAACAAGTTGCCGTACAGAGTCAAATGATTTTACAGCTGTATAAATCAAATATACGATTAAATTAAGTTAAAAATTGATACACATTCAAAAAACAACAATTTTTAAACGGCATTATTTTAATTAGTACTTCTGAGTGCTAAAAAATAAACTGAAACTGATGCCGTTGTTTTTTAGATCATCCCCCAGACCCGTGGAAAAAGGTGGATTTTAACCCTGGATTTTTCTCCCTTGTTGCATAATTTTTTCACGGTGTTGCGGAATAATCAATTACAATAGGTATTTAAATTGTATAAAACAAACGCCGTAAATAATCAAATGATGTAATAGACCCGGGGTTTTGTCAGAAAATCAAAAATTTTGTCCGACTTTGTGGCTTACTATTTTTTAACGGCACTACGTGTTTTCTCATTATTTTCGATGGATCTATAGGTGGTAAGAATGCCGTAGAAAATCATTTGATAAAAAAGCACCCGGTTATTTTGTGCTTTTTAATTTTCACCTGCACTCAGTTGGACAGCTTACAAGTCGCGGCATAGTGCTAAAAATTATTGTTTTATGTCCTTCTATCGTCCAATATAGGTTTCCTGCGGGATCATATGACCCATCGATTTTTTAGGTCGGGCCTGTAGTCTACAAAAGATTCGAAGAGCTTCTAAAATCTGACGATCAACCCCAAAGGAAGACCATCTTTCGGGAATTCTTAACCACCTTAAGATAATAGAAATATCTTGTAAACCGCTATCTCTTACTCGCTTAATAGGTTCCACGCTCTTAGCCCAGATCCCGGGTAAAGTACTAGCTCTACAGACCGACCCAAAATTGGGCATTTATTCTTTCGACCGAGTAAACACTGGTGGCGTGACCAGATCGAAGAAAATCATCTTTAGAATTGTTCTTGCTCCTTGACATCCCCTTCTGGGACGTCACACTTAGAAAAAAAGTGCACTTAATTTATAATTATTAATGTATAACATTTTCATTAAATAGTTAATTTTATCTCAACCACAAATATTTTTTATTTTAAAAATACAATATGAAAAATCAGTATAAGAAATCATACTCTAGACTTTCCAACGAATTCCTTATTGTTCTAAATAAAATCATAATCACGATAAATGTTTCNCTTACATTTTTGAAAATATCTCTAAAAGTAAGCGAGATAAAGCGATTTTGTATTAATTATGTTTTGTAGACAATTTTATTTGCTACAAAAAAGGTTCAGTATTAAAATATTTTATCTTCCTTACTTTTCGAGATATATTTAAAAAAATATGATTACTCTCTTACCTGATACTTTTTATTAAGTTTCACCACTGACAAGGACAGCGCAAGGTCTTGCCCTCTCGGATTTTGTTCAAATTTTGCAGGATGATAGATTTTGCTTACCTTTTTACGAATATATAGTGTTATAGGAGCCACTACTCAATAATTTTTGAGATATTTGCCATTAAAAATGCTTATGAKGCTATCTAGTGTTTAAATTTACTTCTGAAGTAAGCAATGGTATATAATAGGTTTAGGATAATGACAACGATTCGGCGGTTCGTTCCAATATTGGGCCGAGTCTTTTAGGGTTCGAATCTTGGGAGGTAAATTTTTTTTTTTTTATTTTTATATGTAAAGATACATAATAGAGTTTAAATAAGTTGAAAATAAAATGTCTTAAGTGACTAGAAACCTTAAAAGAGTTTTTTTTTTTTTTATTAGCATTTGTATATGTTCTCAATTCTCACTATTTTCAAAATAAATATCAATGATTAGACTGCTAAAATTTCTCAAAAAATCACGAAAATATATCAAGACTTTTCTTATTTTTGTTAATTATTAATCTTAATCAGTAATTAAGACTTTCCTACGCTTGTTATAATAAAAAAAAATATGTAAAGTGTTTTAAAATACATTAATAGAGAGAAATAAATGATAAAATTTATTAAAATGTAATAAAAGAATTTTTTTTTAAATTTTAAAACTTAAAATTAAAATAAATAAGAAGAATAGATATGTCATAATTTTTTTTTGCAAAACCAGTATGAGTGCACAAATTTATACCATTGATGAGAGGAGAATCGTCAATTTATTATCACCGAAGGTGAATAGTAAATATAATCATAATCGCTTACCAAAATTCTAATTAAGCTCCTGAACTGACAATAAATAGCTACTATATTTGTAAGTTCGAACTGCTTAACAAACTATGTTATGACCAAAGGATTCTTCAATGAAAATTCCTCTGATCATTAATTGTGTGCTATGGAGTGGAGAATAATGGATTAGGTGTAAAATAAAACACGTGATTGAGCCAAACAAAGAAACAATGCCTTTTTTTATTGGCTCGTCAGGGAAAAGCCTTGCGGCATAAAAACCCTGGATGTGGTTTAATTATAAAAATGAGAGTCCACCACGTGGTATTACCACGCGGGAAAATACCGTCAATATAAAATGTATATAATGGAAAGATCTCACCTCTCGCTCGCTTCGCTTACGTTCCTTAACTAATTTTACTTAACTCCTTTGATTTCGATGTATATTCACAGGCTTCATATAATGGACTGTAAGAATGTCCCTTTATACTGGCCCCAGCAGGGCGTACGGACTGGGAGTGAGAAGTGGGGAGGCGAGAGGTGGGGGTGACTAGAGGGGCGCTTCGGTAGTTACTAGTAGTTGATCGATGCTCACCATGAGTATCGATCTAGAATTTTGATCGATGGAGGTGGATGCGCGCGAATTTTGAATACTGCTAATTACCGTACGATCCTTTCGGATCGTACAAACTATAATACGCGATAATCTAAAATGGCGAAAGCCGTTTGAGTAAAGTCACAGAGAAAATTATTTCTTAAAAGCACGTGTTCACATAGACGCTTTGCGAAATGTATTGAAAGTAATAATCACACAAAAAAGGAGGAAAAAAGAGCGTTCGTGTTGTTACAGCACATGCGTGAGCAAGTCTTGATTTTTTTCCCCAAACGAGTTATATCGATAGATGCTGTAACCTAAGTTTAAAAGTCGCGTATAAAAGTCGCGTTTCTCTAAAAAATTCAATCACTTCTTCATCCCGTTATTCTCTACGTTGACTTCCTTTCGCTGTCCTATCTATCTTTCTAGTATCTTATTTTGTCTGCATATCCCATTTTTATCATTTCTAATCCTTTGCACTAGGTTTTCCCCTCTGAGAGGACAACGTAATTCCTTATTTTTACTTTGAAAAAGAATATTTTTTTTCAGTCTCTTTTTAACATACATTACAAAAGCAAAAAAAATATTACAAAAAACTTTAACAGATATAATATAGACTATGACTAGTTATTACAGTGAATAAATTTCATCAAATTATTTAACATAGATAAGTATCACATCTTAGGTTTATTTTTTATTATAGGATTATTATAGTTTGCCGCTGCGGTAATTTAATATATTTTTTACAAGGAGTGGCTGCGATCGTCCCCTCTCCGATTTTTTTACAAATTGGAAACCCTTGTAATAGTCTATGAGAAGCTTTATTGGGCCTTTAAACTCGCCGCAGATAGCCAGCCGTTTGAACGACGATCGAAACGAACCGACGGTCGAAATAAAGAAAGAAGGTGCGTGGTCTGTTTTTTTTTTTTTTACCAAACGTGTCATATCTTTTCTATTTAAAAATGTTTCTATTTTATTGAAAAATTAATATTAAATTATTTATTTCGCAAATATTGTAATTAACAATTATGAAATATATAGAATATAATAATTGTATATTCTGCAATATTTTACAAAAAAAAATGAAAAGATTATCAAATATATCAGAGAAAAAGAATTAGAGAAAACTGTAGAATATATTAGGAGCAGCTGACAAATTTCATTCAAAAGCATATAAATTACTGTCACATTTTAAGTCGCATATCAGAAAATTATATTACTAATTGTAATATTTGCGTATTTAAGAAACTTATACTAATTTTTCAATAAAATAAAAACATTTTTAAGATATTGAACGCCCAGCGTGAATTGGTGGAGCTTACCACGGGGCTGAAATTTGAGACTCGTAGTGTACACAGTTCGCTAAGCTGAGAGAGCGATACGATTCAATGCATTTTTTAGATCTTTCGTTGTTCAGATCTTTATTTAGACGAGAGTATTTAGAAAGATAAGTTTGTGGTCCAAAGAATAAAGACGAGATATGTTATAAATAATAAGGGTCTCGAAGTGTGGCATGCTATAGAGTTGAAAAAACATTTCTAGACAATATCTTTATTAAATCTCTCATTGCATTTTACCAGAACCTTCGTTCAGTCCAGCAGTATTTTCTATATGTTTTTTGTAATGTCTTTATTTCGTCTATCCTAAAATGTTTGTTATATCGTGCAAGAATGTAGATGAAAACGGGAAATTGAAAATTATACTAACAAAATAAATCACATCATTATAAATTATCTCGAAACAACAAGTCGAAAAGTGTAATATTGGTATTTTACACTGGAGTCTTGAAAAATTTCGTGTTATGTTATCTTCAAACTTTCGAGTAAACTCCTAGGACACCAACTACAAATAATCTTAAAAAAACAAGTCAAAAAGTGTTCACTGAAATCTTTAGATTTTGGGTCAATTAGCGTATCAACAAATATAAACAATTTAATTTTTAAAAAAGAGAACAGTATTAATAATTATGAAAATGCTAATAATAAATAAATGCAATTTTGAATTTTGCTTTAATATGGTCCCTATCTAATTAATTTAATATATTCTTGAAATAAAGAAGTTTCAGATCATACAAGTTAGAAATGAAACCTTCAAAAAAAAAGTTTGGAGACGAATGCACAGCATCAGAAGTAAGCTAATCGTAGGGTTTATTTATTTTCATAATGCTATTGCGTATAAAACAAATAGGCACCGGTATGATTTTTTTGTTTGAGTAGCTAACAATAACAACCATATTCCAAATTCTTGTAATTAAGATAGAATGCCGAATGCGATGGCAACAGTTAGACACAAAAATCGTAAGATGATTGTCAATGGAAAGATATCCCGTCCTAAGCTAAGTAAATATAGTATATTTTTTTTTGAAACTGAGGTACATGATAGTCTTTCCGTTAATTTGTTATATCTTTATCAATGGTTATCACAATTTTTTTGCAGATAATTTTCCTATTGTGGGGTTCAGACAGAGAGAAATAATAACTGACTGATGATGAATGATGATGAAATATATAATATGTGTGATAGTTTATCGAATTAATTATGTGATGTTGAACGGTATTTACAAAAAGTTTACTAAAAAGTGGCGTGGTTACAAAAATACAGAATACAAAAGAGTTATGAATATAAAACCGACTGATTGACTAATAAACTGATAAACTGACCGATAAAATACGCAGACGAAGATACTACACATAGAGGAGGCAAGCCAGCATAAAACCTGTCGGCGAAAAAAAAAAGAGATAGAACATGAGAGGTCGAAGTTGTCTCTCTCTAACTTGCGCTGAGCAGTGCATGCGCATTAGTCTGCTAGTAGAGGTTAAGGTAGCTGATTTTAGTACGGCACGAGTTCGAATCTTGCCAATAACTTTTTTATTTATATGTTTTTCTATTCAAGAATACTTAGTAAAAATAGTAAGGATCACGTAAATCAATAAGTTTGTAAATATTAGTAAGTTATAAAAAAATGAATAGAATAAGAAATGTTTTATTTGTTACACTTTTCTTTATTTAGGTGATAAGAATTACTATCAAAATGATCGCTGCAAACTCTAGCATTTACTGGATATTTGAAAATGTTTAGAACAGTCATCCACTTCTGTCGTTGTTCATTGTTTTTAGGAAAACTGCAACATACAATTATCTTTTGCTATCAAAATATATAACACAAGATGTTTTGATAATATTTACATAACCTTACATATTAAATTAATAAAACTCGTTACACAAATAATTATAACTTTGCACATGAAAATTTCACACTTTTATATAACAAGTAAATTATTAAGTTTAACAATTATTTTATTTTTCTTACCAATGAAAAGTACTTTTGTAGTCACCAGGAACATACTGTTTTTTACACAAAATACAGAACTTAGTCATTTTTCACTCACATTACATCACATTTACATTACAGTAGCAAATTGATTCACAAATTATTATTTCTATTTTAATTCGTACTACTGTAATAATTTTATAATTTGTAAACATTAACGAACATCTAACGAGCTTTTACGATAAGACAGACTTACACCAGAACATGTACATAGAATTTTTATGAACATATGGCACGACAAGTCTAATGCGCATGCACCGGTACCACATGAATTAGAGAGAGACAACATCAACCTTGTTTATGCAGAGACATTTCCACTTACACAGCCGCCTATGGTTCGTCTCCTCTATCTATAATATTTCTATGAATATAACAGACTGAAAGTATAATTATTGAACTGAGAACTAAGGACTAAGGAACCGATACAGACAAACAGATATACAGACTGATACAGATTAAAAACTGATAGACTAGGGTTTGAAGACTAAAGACTCACTTTCTTACTTTCTTTCACATATTTATATCATAAAAGAGTAACACACACCCTTTTGAAGAGGGAAGGAGATTATGAATATTATCGACCAATAGCAGAAGGATCCTCTCCCCATAGTCAACCAATGGGTACAGCTTTTGTTTTTGATAAAGAATGTAGTAAAATCATTCAATAACTTCGTTTTTTTTAAACAACGGAATATCGTTTCCTCCCAATTTCCGAGTGGAGTTTTCTGTAGTATCTCTATGGTTTTCTTTAACACGTATGAACTTGCATGCTGTGGAGATCGGCTGACGTCATAGATGTCGCCGATATTGAGAGCGAGTCGTAAGCCTTATAGGTGTACACCATTGTTCCTTTTTTTCAGTCTATTCGAAACAGCCCTCCGGTAAAGACGTGCCATTCCTTGTGCAATTAAATATAGATGTTTTCTGATTTAATATTATATTTTGTGTTATTTTTCATTTATAAGAACCCAATAATAATACAGGTTATTGGCCCAGGTTACGCACAAAGTCCACCTGCGTGCTGCGTGTAAAATTTATTTTTGTGTGTGTAAATAAATTGTGCTTTGTACAACGGATTAGAAAACAACGAAGTCGAGAATCCCCAGCCAGTTATCACAAAGGGTTTGGAATTTAAGGAAGTCTCATACCAGGCTTTGGACAGACTTACACAACTCAATTTCTAAAGTCAACGAGAGTAACGTACATATTCGTGAAAATAGTTATTCTTTTTTTTTCTCACCTTTTTCTAATCGCTTTGTCCTAGAACAAAGAACGATCATATTTTCGGCGGCTCCATCGCTTCGCCGCACCCCTTGTTTAAACATTCGACTAGAAGACAAAGAAATCATGACGTCATAAAAGACGTTGTATCCCCTCCATCGGTCTGCAGCTAGCGATAAGCATACATTCCCTCTCTCAATCTATAGCCTAAGGGCCGTACCGCGATCGAGGACTCAATGCGTGGCGATAAATTAATACAAACAAATGGAAAACTCAAAATTGAAAAGAAACATAAAGCCGTTTAATGGTGAGCAGTATAATGTTTGGAAGTTTAGAATTCGTGCGTTAATCTGTGAACTAGACGCGTTTCAAGTGATTGACAACGAAGTACCAGAAACAATTACAGATTAATGGATGAAAGCAGAAAAGACTGCGAAGAGCATAATCATTGAGTATCTCTCAGATTCATTTTTTGAATTTTCTAAATCAGATAGAACTGCGCACAAATACTTAAAAGTTTGGACGATATTTATGAACATAAAAGCTTAGCTACTCAACTCTCATTACGCAGGAGATAACTTGAATTAAAATTACAAGGTTATACACCTTTGACAAAGAATTTAATGATTTTCGATGAATTAGTTTCCGACCTACTTGCTGCCGGTACTAAATTAGAAGAGACTGACAAGATAGCTCATTTACTATTAACTTTGCCAACCACATATAAGGACCTTGAATAAGTTCTCGCTGTTTCATAAAAAATGGCAATAGCAGTACTCTGTGCTTGAAATTTCGAATGGTAACGCACTTGCAAGTAAGTACTGTATCTAACCTGACATTTCAGTGTATAATAGTTCACTTTAGTGTAAACAAAGTAATTTTTTATTAGTTTTGAAAATGTTTACTTTTGTGCCAATTAAAGTGTATATGCGGGGAATTTTATTGCACTACTTTATTCAAAAAAAATCGGCAGCTGAAGCACATAGAACTCTTGTTGAGACTTATGGTGACAATGCTCTGTCGGATACGACATGCAGAGATTGGTTTCGACGCTTCAAAAATAATGATTTAGAACTTGAAGATAAAAAACGTTCTGGCGCACCAAAAAAATTTCAAGACAGAGAATTGGAGGAATTACTCGATGAAGACCGATCTCAGACGCTAGCAGAACTTGGAGAAAAACATTACAAGTTGATGAGTCAACTGTTTCAAAACGTTTAAAAATGTTAGGAATGATCCAGAAGCAAGGACATTGGGTGCCATATGAATTGAAGCCAAGAGATATCGTACGGCGTTTTGTCATGTGTGAACTACTGCTTCAACGGCAGAAAAGAAAAAGTTTTTTGCACCGTATCGTGACTGGCGATGAAAAATGAATACACTATGATAATCCAAAGCGTAGAAAATCATCGGGTAAGCCTGGCCATGCATCAAAATCGTCCGCAAAACCAAATATCCATGGTTCGAAGCTTCTTCTCTGTATTTGGTGGGATCAGCAGGGTGTAATTTATTATGAGCTGCTCCAACCGAATGAGACTATCACGGGGGATCGCTATCGACTTCAATTGATGCGTTTGAGTCGAACGCATGTTGCAAAACCAGTGAAAACCTACCTGGAAACGCTTCGATGGGAAGTTCTACCCCACCCGCTGTATTCACCTGATATAGCCCCTTCCGAATTCCACCTATTCCGTTCGATTGCACATGGCTTAGCTGACTAGCGTTTTCATTCTTACAAAGAAGCTAAAAAATTGGTCGATTCTTGGATAGCTTTAAAAGACATGTCGTTTTTCCAACGCGGAATTCATATGCTGCCAGAAAGATGGGAGAAAGTGGTCTCTAGTGATGGGCAATACTTTTAATTAAACGTTTTTGTTCCTTCTATTGTAAATAAAGTTTCTATTTTGCAAACAAACAGCTATGAACCTATTCAATAATAGCAATAATATCTATGCTGCATTCTGTGTTGAATATTTAGGATTCTTGAGCGCTGTAAGCAATTTGTTAAGAAAATTTATTAGTGGGGGATGAACAGTAGAAGTACGTGAAAACTTTGCTTCTTTTCCTTTCATTCCCATCTCTCTCTCATACAAGAAAACACAACAAACACTTAACACGTGTAAATATTACAATAATCAAACAAAGAGAATTACTTGGCAAATAACTTTGTGAAATACATAAACCTAAGTGAGTGAAATAAATAGGTGAAAGTAAAAAGAAAAGAAAAACTCTAAGTACTTCCAACAGATCATAACTTTTCATACAATAAAATCAAAATAACCCTTTATTCGGTTTTGAAATATATTTAATGGAATTATTATAATAGATCAATTAGTATCATGAGGTTTTCTTATAGTTTTTAAATTCTTAAATGGCAAAATTACCTTGAATACGTAATCGATAAACTTGAATTAACAAATGACTAACAAGTTCGTTTTGTATTAAATATGTGGAAATCCTTGGCTTTTAACATGATTCTAAAGCATTTAAGTTTTATTCATCCTACGCAACTTAAAAACGACCAACTTATATCCGTGTTATAAAATACATTCTCAAAATATAAGAACGAGAATGCAGCTAGGTACCGCTTTCTTTATCGTTTTCAAATTGAAGGTGAAAACATAATAAACTATAGTATAGCTTTAAGTAAATTAATAGTATTTAGATAAATGCGTCCTTTATAAAAATTTACAATACAATCCAATACATCCTCAGCATTTTTATAAAAACAAATTAAAATGTACTTTTAAAATTTTATTTAAGTAATCAATACATATGAAGACAAAATACAAACAGAAATATTTGACCACATTCTCTTTGTAAATTAATTAGTACATTACTGGTACCGTTTAATTCGTAGCCATAATTACAGAAGTAAATCAAGTGAAAACAACTAACTAATTTTATACCTTCAACAGCATAGTTCTTTTATGTTTGGCAATACGACTTCTGCAAAGAATGATAACTATTCGCAGGATCAGAAGGGGTCTTACAAAAAGTTGTATTTAGAATCGATGGTGTTGATATTGTAATACTTGTCGAAAGTAGAATAATTGGGCTGGTCTAGTGGAATTCGAATTTTTCATAGTTGAATTGTGACACGAGGGAAGTGATTTAAATGTTTGCAATCGAGAAATTATATCTTAGATCCAGTTTATATGAGATGATACATTTGTGTAAAGAGAATAAGAATTATTGTCACAAATAGTTGTACCAGCCCTTAATATTTTACCAAGAGAAAGACTAACGATTCCTCTTAAAACCCGTAAATTTCCAGTTCGATATACCAACTCTTCTCCACTGTCACCATCGCAGACAGATGTTCCTAAAATTCAGATAATTATTGGTATGTATAATTTTTAAATATGTTAATTTTTTCATATCAATTTTGATTTGTTACCAATCATTCGTATAACCAGCACAAAATTTGTCCATCATTATAAGATTTTCAGATTCAACATAATTTTTTGAAGATTTACATTGACTAAGAGGAACATATGGCAATGTTGCAGATTGCAGAACTAAACTCGATGATCCTTTAGCGGTTTTACTCAATCTTGAAGCTACACCGAATTCAGACTCAATTAAATCATCATTTATACACGCCGTTACTAACCAATGTAACATTACAAGTGGATTTTCGATTTCCATGATTGCTATCTCTACTGCATAATTTCCTTCAAAGCCCAAATAATTACAAGTAATGTAAATGCCTTTTACCTTATGTCACGTCTCAGTGATGACTAATTTCGAACTTTGCTACGTCAATTGTGCGAATGTCTCACTTATAAGTAATTTACTAATTATTACTTTAGCTATATTGGTACTTTGTAATATTTGTATTCTTAATTTTATTTTATAGCCACTTTCACGAACGACCATCGATATTGGCATTCGTTGATCATATTGCAAATAGAATAGCAAGGATCCATTGTCGTTCATGATCGTGAGAAAGTAAGTGATAAGTAAACTTTTGCAATCCTACAGTACTCACTTTCTTGCTGACTATAGTTGAGATCACGCTTCAAAAATAGAACGCGCGTGCCGTTTGTAGAATTCACAGGTAACCGTAGCTGATATCTGTTTAAATAAAAAAATTATATTATTCTAAATTCGCAAGGTTCACGATCGATAGTAACTGATATTCATCCATTTCGTGGAATCATAGTCGACAGTACGTCGCATCCCAAAATAGGCAGTTTACTGAGGGAAAGTGAATTGGGCCTGGCGGAAAAAACTGTATTCTTCCCTGCCGGCAGTCTACCACTTCAGCTAAGAGTTTGCGTTTAAAAATTAGTCTACTACTTCAACTAATAGAGTTCACGTAAAGAATTAGCCTACATAGTATCTCTTAAAAGTTAGCAAATAGAAATTGTTTTAGTCTTGCTTTGTTATCCGTTATACATTAGCGTTTTATTTTGAGTTTACTGTTTGTAAAATCTCTGTAATATAAACTTTATTTGAGAATATACTGTTATTTTATACATTTGGAAGTGCTTGTGCAAGAACTGAACTAAGTTTCTCATCATACACAAATCCAGTAACCTATCGACACGGCACTAAGCACCAATAGACTACAAGCCCGACCTAAAAAATCGATGGGTCATATGATCCCGCAGGAAACCTATATTGGACGATAGAAGGACATAAAACAATAATTTTTAGCACTATGCCGCGACTTGTAAGCTGTCCAACTGAGTGCAGGTGAAAATTAAAAAGCACAAAATAACCGGGTGCTTTTTTATCAAATGATTTTCTACGGCATTCTTACCACCTATAGATCCATCGAAAATAATGAGAAAACACGTAGTGCCGTTAAAAAATAGTAAGCCACAAAGTCGGACAAAATT
>NW_015149116.1:140455-151257 GCF_001465965.1 Polistes dominula
TACAATATGAAAAATCAGTATAAGAAATCATACTCTAGACTTTCCAACGAATTCCTTATTGTTCTAAATAAAATCATAATCACGATAAATGTTTCCTGTTGCTATATAATAATTATTTGGATTTTCTGTCCTTTGACTCGTTTCGTCATAAACTCAATACGCTGCGATAAGAAGGAAATTCTCTTTTATTATTGTTGCTCAGCAAATGAATTTCTTTAATCCGTTAGGAGTTTTTTGATAATATAGTGTAGTGTGCCATGGAATTTTAAGGATTGGGGATAAATAGCCGTTTACAATTCTATGACCATCAGGTGAAATCTCTGGATTTGAAGGAAAATTACCGCATTCTAAAAAATATAAGGAAAGAAACATTTATATTTATAATTCGAAATAATGTTACTAAATTACCAATTCAATTCTATAACTTTTAAATAATATTTTAGTATATATTACAAAGTATTATGTAATATTTGTCATGAAGTTATTCACAATACAAAACCTTAAATTACCTACTATTAATAATATTAATTGTTTTTTTTAGGTATTCAAATGATTTTAATTTTGATTTGTTTATAACTGAAATAAGGAGCTCGAGTTAGTTAGCTGTTTTACTTTATAAATCATGAAGCGATGTATAGTGAATTTAAATATTTACAAGCTTGATTAATTGATAATATTGATTATGTGAAAATAATATCAATACAAAAAATGTGTAATTTACACGTTTCACTAAAACATTGTAACGTTTTCTTACGGTTAGTTTAACTGTAAACTTTTCATAAAATAAACGAATAAATTAAAATCATTAGCGCTGCATTAAATATGTTATAGATAAATACTATTTTATACTATTTGTGTGTGTGTGTGTGGTGTGGTGTGGTGGTGGTGGTTATGATGTGTGTGTGTGTGTGTGTGTGTGTGTGTGTGTGTGTGTGTGTGTGTGCGTGTGCNTGTGTGTGTGTGTGTGTGTGCGTGTGCGTGCGTGCGTGCGTGCGTGCGTGCGTGCGTGCGTGCGTGCGTGAAATTTGCTACATAATGTACAATAGACCTTTTAATTAAAATCATAAGTAATATTTTGATGTGAATTATCTGAAATAGATAGATAATTTAGTTTTAAGATACTTTTCCTAACATGTTATTCTAATAACGTGTCTATAAAAAAGGTTTCTTTTATAGATTATACAGTATTTAAAAATAATTCCAAAACAGGCTTAGTTTCTTTAAGATATTCCGAAGCTTAAAATATGTTAATTCATATGAAATCAATATCAGGATATTTCAGATTACGAATATATTAAAGCATTACAATTTTAGCAATAAATAGGTAGGATTATTATTCCCAATATTAGTTTAAACAATTATGCTGCCACCCCTAACATAAATAAAAATACCCGCCGTACTTAAGGGTTCATTCTGGTTTATACGCTAAAAAAAAGGATATTTTCACGATTTTTTTTTAGGCTCAGTAGGATGCATATACATATGAAAGTTTTTGGGTATGATAAATACACTCTAGAAGTACGAGAACATTTTTTTTATTGTTTTTAACATAATTTGACATTCAAAATGGTTGACAAACGTGAACCCTTAAAAAGTAGGTATGCTGTTGGCGGGCATCGAAATTTGAGAACGGGTGATCTAATACAAAAAAATTGAATGGCTTTAAATTCAGTATAACAATGGCTATCGGGTATGCTACAATTATCAATTTTTATGAAAACAAAACAAAATGACAGCCATTTTTCGAAAAATAAAAAAATCGTTGATTTTTTTCGCACTTTTTTACCAAAAAAAAATATAGTAAAAATAAATATTTTGACTTAGTTGTAGCATGTGAGATAGCCATTTATGTGTAGAGTATGTGATTAAAATTTCAGAAGGATCGGTTAAGTAGTTTCGGAGATATCATGCCCGCCAACCGAAAAAACGTTGTTTCGAGAAAAACGCGTTTAAAGTTTTTTTTTAAAATTTTAAAAAAGTCTGACTTTACCTTATTCTGCGATGCCTGTACCATACAGTATGCCTTCTGCTTCTTCTAAATACTCATTATCTTCCACTCTAGCCTTTTTTCGTTGTGTCCTGGCCTCTTTTAAAGCTTCTCCGCTCAAACGATTGACTGAGCGCACAAGCGTGTTGTCGGGGTTACTAGCGTAATTGACTGCGATAGGGCCAAGTTTTATCCCCAAAACGTGCATTATTTTCAGTATTGGATCAAAACCTTTGTTGAATATACAAGCTGCCAATTTACAAGCTATTTCAACAATTTTATTTAGCAATAAATAGGTGTTTAGGCACCATAGCCCAAACGCATTTGTTGAAGCATTCATTATTATTTTGAGTGTGGCCACCTAAACATCTTTCAAGTAATTCTGTTTTTGTCAGGTCAACATCAACCTTTTGTTTTTTGCTGCTATATTCATGCAGAGACTTACACAACCGCAGATGGTTTGTCTCCTCTATCTGTAATATCTCTATGTGTTTGGGTCGCAAAATAATATACTTAGACTGCTCGGATCGTTCTAAAATTTTTGTATGATAATTCTACATATGTCTACTTTCGAAAAATGCAAAAAAAATTGATTTTTTCAAAATGATAAACCAGAATGAACCCTTCAGTAACATTGTATTGGTTCTGGTTTCCATAGACCAGTATTGTCACATATTACTTGATTTTATTGTTTGATCTGAATACTTTCAAATTCCCGATGATTGTCACGACAACTCAACTATGCGAAAGTTTCAGGCAAAACGGGAAATTCGCATGATACCCGTTTACCATTTAAATTACAATCAGCGTCTATCGATGATGAAGTCAATGATCCGCAACGTATTTCTAAAATGATAACTTTAAAAAATAATGAGGAAATATTAAAAAAAAAATATAAAAAAAAATACATACATATTGTCATACACTTTAACTTAATAAAACTTAAAGGGGTAATGTGCTACTCTAGAGCCTGAAAAAATAAGCTTTTTTGTGTGAAATTTTTTTTTAGGAAAAATATAATATAAATCCAGTTTACAAAGATAGAAGTTTATTGCATATATGATTGACTATAAAACCTTATTTTTGTAGAATAATTTATTGAAAAATAGCGACTGTGCAGCGTCTCTCTGATGACCTTTCTATTTTGGGAGAGTTTACGGCCGTACCAATAACTAATGTAAATTTTGAGTTATGATGAGTCATTAAATTTTTTTTATTGTACATAACAAAAGCACGAGAAGTACATAGAATTTTTTTGATTTATCTATTTTTGGCCGATTGGCGCACATTCAAACTCAAGTTTGCAAAATTAGCAGAAAACTCGCCAGAAAATTCTTAAAAACAAAGGAACTAAGCCATATACAAAAATAAATCCTACGTATTATATTTGGATTTAACTAGATCTTTAAAAATATATCGTCTATTTAGGAAACATATTTTTAAAGATCTAGTTAAAATTTGAAGTTTTATGTCTTGTCATTATTTGTAAACAAAATTGAATTAATAGGAAGTATATAAGTGATATTTGACTTTTCAAAATTGAAATAAAAAATTTTTTACAATTGTCTAATTTTAAAAGTGGTGTAAGTCTATTTGCAGTCCGTAAATAAACATTCGTTTAGTGAAATTCGCCTAAAACAAATTTATATAACCAAATTACGTAATGATAAATCAATTAAACCATTGTCAGACTTCATATAATTTGCTTAAATTTTTTAATTAACAGATATGCTAATTTTTAATTTTCTAAAAACAAGAGAAAATGAGCTTACATAACTTTAAACATTAACGGTAAATATATCCTTATTCCAAATATTAATATGACTGATAATTATATATATATATATATATATATATAAACAATTAGTAAAATATTGTAAAATTAAACATCGCAAAAATAAAAAAGTTACTTATTTGGAAATGTTTATTGTCCTTTCAATAATGTCATGCTTTTTATTAAATAACCAGAATCATTGATATTATCATTGTTCAACGTGTTTAATTTTACTTTAATATTTCAATATTACTTTGCACATTTGTTCGTGACCCGATTCTAACGTGTTGACATGTAACAATTAAAATAACTAAATCGAACTGCATATTATGTCAGTCACTGCGTAAAATAATGAATAATCTTTGTTTTTTTTGTATTTTTAGAGAAGCTATTATTAACAATAATAATTTTTTTTCAAGGAGAAATGAATGACATTGAACCATAACAGTCAATACAAAATTTTACATTTTTAATATCATCATAATGTTACGAACAAATAAGAATCACAATTCATATTTGTAAGTTTCGATACAATTTTATAAATTTATCTGAAAAAAAAAATACGTTTGTTAACGTATGTTTCTTTTTATCAGCCTAGTTCAGTTAACAGTATAAAAGCAATCAATGTTTTTCATCATATCTTATCAAATAATTCACACTGCAAATTAAAAACTTCTTGTTCTCTTGTAAAGAATAATGTGATAATATCGAAATTTTCAATCAATCGATTATCTTTATAAAATTGACATGCTTAAAACTATTGATTGGTTTATTATTTTTATAAACGTCGTTTATTTCTCTTGAATTCATTTATATTCTAGTAATATGTAATCTAATTATGTTTTTCTTTTTAGAGAAAAGAACAAATAACAGACGAAGCGATATTAAATTCATACATTTTAGCAATATGTATCATTTCATTGAGCGTTAAATTTTCTTTACTTGCATATATATTAATTATTTCTTTCTTTATCAGTCCGTCTACGAATCGACTCTTCAAATTAGGTATTTTTTGAAATTTATTTCTGCATCTAGTCAGTTTTCTATTCAATGCGTTAAGATATTCTTGCGGTGATTTGCCGATAAATTGATCTTGACTCCAAAAACTAACTTCGGCAGCTGACATTTCGTCATAATATCCGAAACTTATTAATACTTTGCCTATAAGTTCTTCGTATAAAAGACCATAAAGCCGAGACAAAGAGAAATGTTTATAAATAATTTGAAAAGCAGATGTTTTCATCATAAAGAAAAAAAAAAGGAAAACTTATTACCACCTTTTATATTAAGAAAATCTGCTATATACTCAAATGTATTATGCCAAGATAAAAAGTCCATATTGTCTAAATTAAATTTAACCAGATAAGAATCTCCTTCAGACATTATATCGTTCATTGAATCATCCACTGATAACGTTGATGATCCTGATGAATCCATTGTTGTTTTGTAACTTTAACAAATTGCTAGAAGTTATTTCTTAAACCTTTTTTTCATCTTCACTAATAAACACTCTATTATTTCCGTATTGAACTTAAAATCCTGTTTCGTTTTTTTATACGAATGTTTTTTATTTAAAAATATAAGTCTTAGGTTTATAGTTTTCTAGTTAAAGTTCTTAGTGTTTTATTGAAGATTAAGAGTAATTTCTACAAGTTTATAATGTTAATAGGAATAGAAATACAATATATATATATATTAGGGTGGTTCAAAAAATTTACTTATTTTTTTTTTTCAAGTGCCACGCAAAAATGGGTTCCTAGACACCTTAAAAGAATTCTCACCCAAAATGAGCTCTTAATTTTAATAGGAAGATCCTCCGCATCGCAGTTTTTTATTTTTTTTTTTTCAGACTTATAGAATAAAATTCATACCTCATCATTAATTGATTGTACAAAAAAATGTTCTGGAAGAATTTTGTAGGATTACATTAAGCGTTCAAAAGATATTCATCATCAAACTTTCATGTGTACTGATTTTTGTCTCTGAATATTTTTTGAACGCTTAATTTAATCGCCAAAACATAAGACACTATTTTTATAGAGCAGTTAATTTCCTACAAATATTTGTATTGTGCACTTTTTAATAGTCATTTATTGTCGAGTTATAAAATTCATAAACAAAAATGAAATTTGTCTAAAAATCATCAAATTTAAATCTTCAATATCATTCAAATGGTGAGGTTTACGGAAAAAATATAAGATACCATTTTAGTAGAGCATTAAATTTCCTACTAAATTTTTTTAGAACATTTTTTTGTACAATCAATAAATAATGAGGTATGAATTTTAATCTATTGGACTGAAAAAAAAAATAAAAAACTGCGATGCGGAGGATCTTCCTATTAAAATTAAGAGCTCATATTTGGTGAGAATTGTTTTAAGGTGTCTAGCAATCCATTTTTCCGTGGCACTTGAATTAAAAAAAATAAGTCATTTTTTTGACTCACCCTAATATATATATATACACATAATGTACATAATAAGTAACGTTCTACAGACCAAGAGTGTAAATACAATAGAACAATAAACGAAAACAGAAATTGGAAACTGTTAATTCAAAACGATATTATTATTTATAATAGCTTTCTAAAAAAAAAAAATTAAATATAGTTAGAATTTTTATGTAAAGATTTAATAATAGTCGGTATGGCTTAGTTTGGATAATGAACGTGGCTTTAATCAACAATGAATTTGTAATAAGATGTCTGGGCTAACAATGTGAAGAGAATATCAGCCGTTTATTTTATAAGTGGCCTAAATCCATTTATGTTCGAAATAGATATTGAAGGATTTACGTTGGATAACATTTTGAAATATAGATAATAGATGACATTGTAGAAAAATGTTTATCGGTTTTTAAATGTGTTATATTTATCATCCCTATTAGTATAATTTTTATTTAAGAAATAATATGTTTTTGATAGTTATGATTAGACTTTGACTACTTTCAAAATAAACTTTTTCATCATTTCATTAACCAGCAAATTTGGATTTTACCAAATTTTAATGAATTTAAAAACGTAAGTAACAAGTATCCTTTCTTAGAATGAAAAGATCATGTAAAAATATAAATGTTAGGATAGCTAACTTGATTTTTTGGAAAATAAACTTATGCCACTTTCAAAATAAACAACTCAAATATTACACTATTATAATTTTGAAAATGCTTTTAAGTTTATAAAAACATATCATATTTAGAACAACGCTAAAGTAGGAAAAATTTGTGACTGTTGACATTTGTCGATATTGAGATTCATAATACTTACAAGCTGTTTATAATCTTTATAATCTTTAGTCATATTGATATCTAGATCAAGGACATGTTTTGAACATTAAATATCAGCTCCTTGTTTCTCTTATCATTCAACAGTTAAGTTTAAATATGAAATCGCGAACAGTGAACATCAAACAGTTTAAATATAAGTCAAAACTCTCTCTCTCTCTTTTGTATTTTAAATTCATATTAACATTATAAGCTTGTAGAAATAATTTTTCATTTTTAATACAACACTGATAATACCAACTTACAAAAAGTAAAACGAATATTTTGAAATATATAAAACATTCATATGCCTATAAGAATGAAAAAAAAACAGGATTCTAAATTGAATATAAAAAGTATATAGTGTATATTAGTGTAGGTGAGACAATGGACACAAGAAATAACATCTAACAAGTTATCAAATAACATTTTATCAAAATCAAAAAAGCTATTATTTTTTATATAAATAATAAGTATAATAAATGCAATGGACAATATAATAACTGTAGGACCTATGTATCTGGATAGATTTAATCCTTATACCATGGACTTTCTTTTATGGGAATCTGCATTTGAATATTTATTAGATTTTCTTGAGATAACAGAAGAAAGAAAAGTTGAATTTTTGCTTTTTATGTTGGATTCGTCGACTATATCAAATATGAACAAAGCATACCCTAAATTTAATCTTCATAATTATATGTATGAACAATTTATAGAGATTCTAGAAGAAATGTTCGGATATTATACCGGGACATATGCTGCCGAATATCGTTTTTGGCTTCGATATCAAATGATCGGCGAATCTGTACCAGAATATCTTCTTGCATTAAGGAAAATAATTAGTAAATGTAGTGATGAGTCCAACACAGTGAATAACTTAAAAACTCAATTTGTTAAGGGATTAAGAAACAATAAAGCAAAATCCATATTGGAAAATAATAAAAATATTACATTGACTATTGCAGTAGCTGTCGCACGAAAAATAGAACTTGACGAGATTTTTTGTCTACCTTTGCAATCGTAAAATTCCATACATCTGGGAGAAAATAACCTAATTAGACAACATATTGTTTTAGTAATTCAAGATCCAGTAATTAGAACGTTTATTTATGAAAATAATTGATTAATCAAAAAACTTCATATCAACAACACATCATCCTTTACTGGAGAACAAGAAGTTTTTACTTTCTAGTATGAATTATTAGATCAAATAAGATAAAATACACTGATTGCGTTTATACTAGCAACTGAATTAGGCTAAAAAGAAGAAACGTAAAAAGAGTATTTTTTTTGTAAAATAAATTTTGAAAATTATTTTGAAGCTTACAAATATAAATTGTGATTCTTATTTGTTTGTAACACTATGTTAATATAGATACGTAAATTTTTGTATTGACTGTCAATGTTCGATAGACGAAAATTAATATTGTTCATTATTCTTTGAAGAAAAATTTTTATTGTTTATAATAGCTTCCCTTAAAATACAAAAATCAGGAATTATTTATTATTTGCACGCAATAATTGACGTAACAAGCAGTTTTGTTTAGTTATTTTAATTGTTACAAGTCGATACGTTCGGATCGAATCACGAACAAATGTAAATAGCAAAATTTAATACTTTGAACGATGAAAATGTCAAAGATTTTAGTTATTTTATAAAAGCAAGATATTGTTAAAAGAACAATAAACAAATCCAAATTAATAACCGTTTTATTTCAGTGACGTTTAATTTAACGCCCACTGGTGGTCATAATGCTAACTAAGATGAACTTTTTAAACAAAATGTATATTTTTAATCTTCTAGTACAGGGGTCGGCAACCTGCGGCTCGCGAGCCACATGCGGCTCTTTCGATATGAAGCTGCGGCTCTTTAGTTAAAAGAGTAAAGAATTAGGCACCGNTAATTGATTATTCCGCAACGCCGTGAAAAAATCATGCAACAAGGGAGAAAAATCCAGGGTTAAGATCCACCTTTTACCACGGGTCTGGGGGATGATCTGATACTACATAAAATTAATTTATTTTGAAAGTATTTTATGCATAGATAACATTTTTCCACATGCCGTAAATTTTTTTTGGTCCAAGGGTCTGCAGGAAGAAAAAAACTTCAGAAAAATCCATGTAAAAAAATGTACTTTTGGGTGATATTTAGTACGACATTTTTTTGTACAGCATTTAGATAGTTTATTTTTATTTAATTTAATCGTCTATAAAAAATCAATGCCGTACAAATCTGGTAGTTCATATTCATAAAAAAGTAATAAAAATAATAAATATATATAATTTTCATTTTATTTGTTTGCTTCGTAAAATGAACTCTACTTTAAAATTAATATTAATCAAATAATAAATATTATTTATTAAATGAATGTTTTACTTATTAAAATACTTGTCTATTTTTTAATTTATATTTTTAATACGTACATATAGTGTTCAGGAGGGTAGTACGAACGCGAAGTATACATACAATATAATATATACGCATATTGTATATGTATGTGTATGTGTATATTAGATAAATATATTACAAAACGAAGCAATAAAAATTTTGTTGGTAGTGAAAGTGTATTAAATGCTGGACATGTGATTAAGTGTGGGCAAGTACCAAGTCGTGATTGTAATATTATAAATATTTTTGCTTTTTGTTTACAAACTTCACATATTAAAGGAAATCCACATGAAATAACTGGTGGAATATTAAAAAATGGTCGAATAATTGGAATGAGTTGTTCATATAAGGCTGGTTTAAGTGGTATTTGTAAATATGTTGTTGCAGTATTGCAATATCATTAACTGTCACTAATTTAATTGATCTTCTACGTATTCTTTCTTCTCGAGAATCTATTTGATCTACAGGACAAGCTCATTCTTTGGATGATCCTAAAGAAAGATTTTGACTAGGAATACTTGTTTTTTTTAAATAAGTTCGAGTTGAATCGATAGCTATACCAATACACAAAAACAATATAGGCATGAGTAAATTTATTGATTTAACAATTTATAATAACCAGAAAAAATAATTGTTGAAAATACTTACGTGAAGGTCAAAAACCTAATTTTTTCATCACGACAAGCTATGTTTGTACAACCAAATACACAGCAATAGACTTTACTTTTATTTTTTCTTGCTGGGAATTCCGTAACAAACAAAAATTCTTTACAACAACTTCTTAATTTAACAATACTATTTATTTTCAATTGTACTTTCAATAATAAATAATCAAGTCATAAAATTAAAAATATATATATTTCCACATAAATATTGTGTAGTTTAAGTTAGCTATCAGCAATATTATTGTTTACTCATAAAACATATGTGAAATTATTTAATAAAATTGTAGTACTTTTTATTTTTAATTAATATTTTCTATATAAACAAATTATAAGAATGTTTGAAGTATATTTCATCAAAATTTATAGAAAAATGTTAATACTGAGTATAATAGTTTTTATTTTTAGGAAATAATATTCACACTGTCTTACTTTAAATATACGGCATAATGATTTTTACATATCATTAACTGTTACTTTTAAAAATATGTTTATGCCGTACAGTATTAAATGACCATAAAGTATCCCCTAAAACAGTAGTGTTATTTTTATCTGCCAAAAAATATGGTCTGCATTAAAATGAACGGCATGATTTTTTCCTAATTCATTGACCCTTAAACTATTTAGAACAACAATAACATTTAAGAAATTGCTTTATGTTATTAATGTACGATAACTTAAACTTTTACAAAAATTGAAAAAATTTCATTTTTTGTTTTCTCTATA
>NW_015149116.1:160349-188968 GCF_001465965.1 Polistes dominula
GATTCAATGCATTTTTTAGATTTTTCGTTGTTCAGATCTTTATTAAGACGAGAGTATTTAGAAAGATAAGTTTGTGGTCCAAAGAATAAGGACGAGATATGTTATAAATAATAAGGGTCTCGAAGTGTGGTAGGCTACAGAGTTGAAAAAATATTTCTAGAGAATATCTTTATTAGATCTTTCATTGCATTTTACCAGAACCTTCGTTCAGTCCAACAGTATTTTCCAGATGTTTTTCGTAACGTCTTTATTTCATCTATCCTCAAATGTTTGTTATATAGCGCAAGAATGTAGATGAAAACGGGAAATAGAAAACCATACTAACAAAAAAAATTTTATACCTAAGTTTTAAAAAAAGGATTATTTATTTTTACCTAATTTCTGACGAATTATATTTCCTTTGATAAACATCCTACCATTTTGGWGATTATTTATAACTATCGCATTCCGCATTCCGTTTTTATTGCTTGAATTGTGAAAAGTGTACTTTTTATCGACTATTTCACTCACTAATCATACCGGTGACCTTTATTATATATGGTAATAATATTATAATAAATAAATCCTACAATTATCTTACTCTTGAAACTGTGCATTCGTCTCATTCTCTCGAAACTTAGATTTTTGAAGGTTTCACTTCTAACACGTGTGATCTGCACACATGATTTTTTAGCATTGTTAATTGTAGGTGTGTTGATATAGTCTAAAAATAATTATTTTTATCTAAATATACAAAGGCTTTTGGTGGAATGAATCCAGATTTTAAAATTGTCGATACATATTTATCCTCTATAAAAAATATACACTGATCAAGTATTTGACATTGCATAACTTAATACCGATTGTTATGTGTTTCCTAATTAATTTATTAATACAATTACTAATTTTGTATATATTTGCTGTCTTAAAAATCTTTCTATTAATATAATTTATATTTAATAGTTTGATTGTTTAAATTTTGAGACATAATCTGAAACATTTTTTTTTTAAATTGTTTAATAAATTCCATTAAGCCGCTATTGATCATAAAACAGATGGTGTACCCATAATTTATAATTGGTATAATTTATTTTTAATATAGTATACTATTTTCATATTATTATGTAATTTTTTTTTTTAATTTTAAAATATTGACATAAATAACACCAATTTTCAGAAATATTCATATTTTCTATAACATCTAAGTAGTTAGCTATTCATACTTTTTAAAATATTTAAAACAAAAATTTGTAATATTAATTTTTTTTCTTAAATATAAACAGAGGTGTACACTTTTATTTAATTTTATAAGTGTTATTTTTTATCATTTAAAAATTCCTAAAATATTTATTAGTCTAAAGCATCTTGGCTTGCGTTTAATCTTTATGGTATGTAATAAAATGAAGTTATATTCGTATGATACATTATTATCCTTAAGAACAATGACAGATGCATAAGTGTACACTGAGTTAATTAATATTTGTTGATGCAGAAAAAAGTTTTGATCATTTTTTAGGATGTTTATTGATTTCCCAATAATTTCATCGTCGTTAAATCTTTCATTTATTATTAACATATATAATATAAAAAATATAAAACAAGTTTGATCATTTTCTTTTCACTTCAGAAAATTTCTTGCTCAGTAAATTAAAAAAATTTTTGTTGGTACAAAATGACTAATTCATATAATAATTATTTTAAATTCAAGAAAAGATGTCTTATCTAGCCTTAGTAATCTTTTCAAGAAATGTTTTTGTTTTCTACTATAAATTGAAATCATATACATTAATTTGATATAAAAAATTTTCTTTTTACTGACTCCTAAACCATCCTACACCATTAGAAATGTAACCAAGTTTTTTCATATATTTGTATACAGTTGAATTCGTAAGTTTTAAAGCATCCGCATATTGATGTATTGTCCAGTAAGGATATTTTTTTACTATTGCCGATAAAAATGTTATACGTTCGTTAGTATCTACTAAGGTATACAAAAATTTATTAGGGTAAATACTTTCAAAAAGAATAATAAAACCAATCTAATATTCAAATGTCTCACGACATACGTCAAAATATTGAAAATAACCCAAGAACCAGAAGTAATTTAGAATATCATTAATACTTCTGCCATCTTTAAACATTCTCCACATTTTGTGTACCACAAAATTTAAATCCAAACTCACTTTTAAAGATGTTCTACAGGAATATACCACTTGGTAATGTAAGCGAATCTTAGCATCCAAATATTAAAATAACTCTCTATATGAATACAGATTTATATAAGCAAATTTACCTTTGCTTAGTTATCAATTTTTTTTTTATTTGGTTCCGATCTTAGATGATTTTAAAATATTACAAATCAGAATAAGTATAAATAGATCGTACGTTTGTGTATATTTGATTTGTTGAGTTATAGGGGATATTAAAAAATTACTCTTTCATATAACACAATTTTCTCTTTATTATATATGATAAGGTGGAAGCACGTCTTTACTCAGTCAGCAGTAGAAAAGAAATAAACGAATAACGAATAAACCAAAAGAAAAAATATTTCGTCGCCAAGCACTTAAGACGCAGCTGGTAGGGATAAAGAAAACAAAAATTAATAAGGACCGCCCATCGATAGAACAAAACACTCTGTGTTCCACACTAGATATCGGATATTATTTATATACATAAAAGTATCGATTGCATTTTGTAGATATGATAATATAAGCGCAGAATAAAGAATACTGCGTAGAATTCAACACGCTCCCTCAAAATTCAATCGATTAAATGTTTACATTTAATCGCTTTTATGTCGTTTTAAATAAGATTATACTATCAATAAATAAATGATCTATGTAAAGACGAAACTTCCACTAAGTTTGACTCTACTTCTGGGAACAAATACATATGGTCCAAAATTCATTGCTAAGGAGTGGGAAAACCCAGAAAAACCCACTCAAACCACTTAAAACGATAAATGAATACATAATAAATGATTTTAAGTCTTCTATCCATATAACTACTTCAGTCCCACTCCATCTCTGAATTCCAGGAATTTGACTGCTGGCAGTGGCTTAGTTAAAGTGTCTGCTACTTGGTTACCTGTAGGAATAAAAATTCGAGTTTTATTACACCTTTTTCAACTTGTTCTCTTGTAAAATGGTACTTGATATCCATATGTCTCGATCGTCTGTGATTGCCTGGATTATTTGCTATACTGATGCAGCCCATGTTATCCTCGTTTATTACAATCGGTTTGGAAATATGTATATTAATACTAAACGCTAATGATTTTATTCAGAGTGCCTCTTTCACGGCTTCGAAGAGAGCCATGTATTCTGCCTCTGTAGACGAAGTAGCTACCGATGCTTGTCTTTTCGTATTCCAACTGATGGTACATTGTTCGTATAACTTAAATAAATATCAAGTTGTACTTCTCCGATCCGTTTGTTCACTACCTCCCCAATCAGAATCGACATAACCACTCAATATGTTCTTATAGTCGGTTCTAGTGTAAGTTAATTTAATATCAGCTGATCCTTTAAGATATCTGAGAACTCTTTTAAGGTTTTGCCAAAGATCTTTGTTACTTTTATTTAAGTAACGACTCAGGGTGTTCACAGCAATACTCAAATCGGGTCTTGTACAAACCATTATGTACATCAAACATCTAATTAAATTTCAGCAGGGTGCATCATATTTTTTTTATCCGAATTCGAAGCTAAATGATCTAATACAGTAGGAAGAGGTGTACTAACGGGCTTGCAATCTTGCATATTAAACCTTTGAAGAATAGTTTTGATATATGAACTCTGATCTAATGTTATTTTTTCTTTGATTCTCTCAACTTTAATTCCTAAAAATAATTTAATTTCATTTAAATCTGTCATGCAAAATTTATTCATTAGATAACTCTTAAAAGCTCTCATTTTCTCTATCCCAGCAGTTACAATCACAAGATCATCCACATATAGTACCACATATATATTCTCCAAYATATTCTTTTTATCCAAAATATAAAYGCMACGATCTACTGGYGAATTTCGGAATCCTTTTTCTACAAGGGCTATATCAAACATCTCGAACCAACATCTAGCAGATTGTTTAAGACCATATAAAGCTTTATTCAATTTGCATACTTGATTACTATTGCTTTTTACGCCTTCAGGAACCCTCATGTAAATTTCCTCTTTTAACACACCGTTCAAAAATGCGGTTTTCACATCCATATGATGAACTAATAAATCATGATGATTTGCAAAAGCAATGAGGAATCGAAAACTTGAAATCCTAGCAACTGGTGCAAAAGTTGCATTATAATCTACCAAATATTTTTGACTAAAACTTTGAGCAACAAGTCAAGCCTTGTATTTAATAGGATTCCCAAATTCATCATTTTTAACTGCAAATATCCACTTGCAATCGACAATGTTCTTATCTTTTGGCTTCGATACCAAATTCCAAGTTTTGTTCATAACAAGTGAATTTATTTCATCTGCAATAGCTTGTTCCCATTTTTCTTTATCATTTCTTGTCTTAATTTCTTCAAATAACATGGGAATTGAATAAACTATAGATTTTGTAGTCAACAGATAATCGTTGTCAATCTCCATTTCATCATACGAGATAGGAGATCGTTGTTTAATTTTACCACTCCTTCTGGGTCTTATACTATCCTTAGATTTCCCCTCTTTAATATCCTTAGATTTTGGTTCTACAGCTATATCTGTTTCACGTATAATTTTACTTTTTATGGGATCTACTATTACTTTCTCTTTCTATTTCAAATTTTCTATACTTAACATTCCAAATTTTATATCCATTCGATACAAATCCTACTAATATAGCTTTTTTAAGATTTTTCATCGAATTTAGACTTTCTAATTTTATTATGCACATAGACTGTGRAACCAAATACCTTCAGATATTTTAAGCTCGGCCTTTTATTATGCCATAATTCAAACGGAATTTTATCTATTGTAAGAGCCCGCGTTGGCGTTAAATTAATTAAATAAGTTGCAGTTAAGACTGCTTCTCCCCAAAATTCCTTTTCTAGATCAGCACTATTTATCATAGCTCGTGCTTTTTCGGTTATAGTTCTATTCATGCGTTCTGCAACGCCATTCAATTGAGGAGTACGCGGAACCGTTAAATGGTAACTTATTCCCTTTTGAACGCAATAATCTTTYATTTCATTTGATAGATATTCTCTACYATTATCACAATACAAATTGACTAAYTTTAAATTAAACCGAKCCTCACTCTTTGWAACGTAATCTTTGAAAACTATGTAAACATCRRACTTATGCTCTAATAAATAAGTTACGCCATAATGCGTAWATTCGTCAATGAATGTTATAAAATAATTTTTGTTATTGACCGTAGAAGGAGTRATTGGACCACAAACGTCTGTATGAACCATAAGCAATGGTCGTGTAATATGACTCTTATCTTTTTCCTTATTGAATGGTAATCGTGCTTGTTTACCGTAAATACAAGCTTCACACAACTGATCATCCGGGATGACCTTTAATTTTGTTTTTCCAATATGCCCTAAACGCTTATGCCATAATTCATAACTATCATTTTTACTGTTACTTACTTGAGTGTTAATTAAATTTACCTTTTTTGCAACATCTAATTCTATAGATATTAGATTGTTTGAAGGCTTACCACTCATCACTGTTTTACCATTTTTAGCGATTACCACGCCGTTCTCATCGAAGATCATACTCATCCTTTTCTCCTGCATTTTCCTCACGGACAGTAAGTTTTATGGTACGTCCGGGCAGTATAATACGTCTTCGAGGACTCCACTTGAACCCATGTTAATCGTCATGTGTATCTGTCCCTTCCTGGTGGCCGTGACGATTTCATCATTTTTTCTTCGCTACCAAAACTTTAATGGAAGGATGTAATTCGACCGCACTTGAGAACACGCTATCATCGTTCACAAAATGATTCGACGCACCAGAATCGAGGATGAAAACTAGTTTTCTTTTTCGGGAGACTTGATACTCCCCAGTCATAAAGGCAAATCCAGATATATGCTTATCTGTTGTCTTTCTTGTCTTCTGAGCAGTATGCACATTTATATTCCTCTGCGTCATTTTAAATTGTTGGCTTTTCTTGTAGTAGAAACAATCCTTCATTCTATGTCCTTTTCTTCCACACTGATGACACTTCCCACCAAATGAATTTCTGTTCTGCTTAAAACCTGCCCCTCTCCGATTTTGACTTCTATGTCTGCCTCCTTCGAACCTTACGTTGTTAAAATGATTCCACTTAGAATTTCTTGTTACTGGAGTCTCAACTTGCAACACCTTTGTACTGRTGTCCATTCTCTCGCTATTAATATTTGTCTCACGGTCAAGCAGTTTCTTTTTCACAGTGTCCAGGGTAACGTTGGTTTTTGTAATCATCGTTTCGATGACAACCGACACTGTACTATACGTCTCGGGTAAACTTGACAAGAGAAGTGAGATTACCTTATTCTCCCTCACGGTAACTCCTGCAGCCGATAGTTCATTTATTAATTCGTCAAATGTCTCGAAATTCTCCTTTAATTTTGTGTCATTTCTCATTTTTATGCTTAATAGCCTCTTTCTAATAGACAATTCGGTGGCCGTACTTTGGCTTTCATAAATTGCGTNAGACGTTACGAAAAACATCTGGAAAATACTGTTGGACTGAACGAAGGTTCTGGTAAAATGCAATGAAAGATCTAATAAAGATATTCTCTAGAAATATTTTTTCAACTCTGTAGCCTACCACACTTCGAGACCCTTATTATTTATAACATATCTCGTCCTTATTCTTTGGACCACAAACTTATCTTTCTAAATACTCTCGTCTTAATAAAGATCTGAACAACGAAAAATCTAAAAAATGCATTGAATCGTATCGCTCTCTCAGCCTATCGAACTGTGAACACTACGAGTCTCAGATTTCAGCACCGTGGTAAGCTCCACCGATTCACGCTGGGCGTTCAATATCTTAAAAATATTTTTATTTTATTGAAAAATTACTATAAGTTTCTTAAATACGCAAATATCATAATTTATAATATAATTTTCATATATGCATGGGTCAGTATATCTCTTTGGATATTTTTCATATAAAAATCAAATTTAATAGACATATTTTATCTTTAGGTATCAAATATATTTTATAAAGAAGCAAAATATAAAAATGTGACAGTAATTTACTTGCTTTTGAATAAAATTTGTCATCTGCTTCTCATTTATTCCACAGTATTCTTTAATTCTTTTTCTCTGATTTATCAGGTAATCCTTTTTTTTTTTTAATATTTTAGACAATACAATTATTATATATTCTATGTACTTCATAATTATTTATTATAATATTTGCGAAATAAAGAATTTAATACTAATTTTTCGATAAAATAGAAACATTTTTAAATAGAAAAGATATGACATGTTTTGTTAAAAAAAACTATAGGCATGAATATTATCGCATCAATAATAAAGATAATAAATGTAGATCGAATTTCAACAGACCTTCCCTGTTTTTTATAATTCTTTTCTCATGATAAGGAACCGACCTTGGGGTGTAGGTAGATGACAAAAACTAATATTTTCAAAATTCTATCTATCAAGATGGAATGCTGAATGCGATAGCCATAGATAGAAACAAAAATTCTAGAATATTTATCGACAGAAGGATACGTCGTCCTCTAAACGAAGTAAATATAATATATTTTTTGTTGAAACTTAGGTAGATGAATTTTTTCTTTCACGCTTTAAATTTGAGATATCTTTATCATGGGTTAGCATACACAAGTATTTCTTTTTGTTTTGCAACTAATAACTGTAGATGCTGTTAAAGAAGGGAACAATTGTGGTAGGATCTTTTTCGTTTCATCGGGTTTTGAATTACAACGATTTTAAAATCTATTTCTATTTTCGTTGTTTTATTTTATAATATTAAAAATCTTTAAAAAAAATTTTTTTTTCTATATTTTTTTTCTATATTTGTAAAATAAGTTATATTATTTTATTCTTATTGGAAATATAAAGTAGATAATAGAGTTTATTTTTTTTTGTCACGTGTCTAGTTTCTCATATTTAAAAACTTTTCTGTTTTTTTTTGAAAAATTAGTATAAATTTTCTAAATACGCAAACATTATATTTAAAAAACATGTCTTCGGATATTTATAAGAAAAGTATTCTACCATGTTGTTTAATTTTTTTTCTCTGATATATCTGATAATCATTTCAATTTTTTGTAAAATATTGCAGACAATACAATTATTATATTCTATATATTTCATAATTGTTAATTACAATATTTGCAAAATAAATAAATTAATATTAATTTTTCAATAAAATAGAAACATTTTTAAATAGAAAAGAAACGACACGTTTGGTAAAATAAAAACAGACCACGCACATTCTTCCTTTATTTCGACCGTCGGTTCGTTTGGACCTTATACTTTTGTCGCATACCTACGTGCTTATCTCTGATTATTCCTTCTACCCTTCTATCGCTCGTACCTACAAACATTTCGAGTATCGAAAGAATACGTGTCCACGCTTTGTAGTATGCAGTTGCACACAATCGCACACATATACAACCAGGAGCGANTGGTACGTCCGGGCAGTATAATACGTCTTCGAGGACTCCACTTGAACCCATGTTACTCGTCACGTGTATCTGTCCCTTCCTGGTGGCCGTGACGATTTCATCATTTTTTCTTCGCTACCAAAACTTTAATGGAAGGATGTAATTCGACCGCACTTGAGAACACGCTATCATCGTTCACAAAATGATTCGACGCACCAGAATCGAGGATGAAAACTAGTTTTCTTTTTCGGGAGACTTGATACTCCCCAGTCATAAAGGCAAATCCAGATATATGCTTATCTGTTGTCTTTCTTGTCTTCTGAGCAGTATGCACATTTATATTCCTCTGCGTCATTTTAAATTGTTGGCTTTTCTTGTAGTAGAAACAATCCTTCATTCTATGTCCTTTTCTTCCACACTGATGACACTTCCCACCAAATGAATTTCTGTTCTGCTTAAAACCTGCCCCTCTCCGATTTTGACTTCTATGTCTGCCTCCTTCGAACCTTACGTTGTTAAAATGATTCCACTTAGAATTTCTTGTTACTGGAGTCTCAACTTGCAACACCTTTGTACTGATGTCCATTCTCTCGCTATTAATATTTGTCTCACGGTCAAGCAGTTTCTTTTTCACAGTGTCCAGGGTAACGTTGGTTTTTGTAATCATCGTTTCGATGACAACCGACACTGTACTATACGTCTCGGGTAAACTTGACAAGAGAAGTGAGATTACCTTATTCTCCCTCACGGTAACTCCTGCAGCCGATAGTTCATTTATTAATTCGTCAAATGTCTCGAAATTCTCCTTTAATTTTGTGTCATTTCTCATTTTTATGCTTAATAGCCTCTTTCTAATAGACAATTCGGTGGCCGTACTTTGGCTTTCATAAATTGCGTCTAAACTCGCCAAGATGGACTTCGCTGTACTACCAGGTGTATCATACTTGAGATGAGTATCCGCTAGATATTGTACAATTGTACATTTGGCAATACGTTCAGCTTTAGACCAACCCGTAGTAGCTAATGACGGAATCAACCACTTTCAACAGATCGAGTTCTTGCAATAGATTTCTCACTCTATGTTTCCATGCATTGTATCTTGTACCATCAAACTGCGGTATGTTTCTTCTGTCTTTAGACATATCCATTCTCACTAATTATATATATATAAGTAAATCTAAAATGAACAACACACTAAACTTAAACACAATTAAGGCACAGCGTGATCTGGGCCCATAACCTATTAAGGTTTAGGGGATATTAAAAATACTCTTTCTTATAACACAATTTTCTCTTTATTTTATATGATAAGGTGGAAGCACGTCTTTACTCAGTCAGCAGTAGAAAAGAAATAAACGAATAACGAATAAACCAAAAGAAAAATATTTCGTCGTCAAACACTTATGATGCAGCTGCCCCTTGATAGGTATAAAGGAAACAAAAATTAAGAAGGACCGCCCATCAATAGAACAAAACACTCTGTGTCCCACACTAGATATCGGATATTATTTATATACATAAAAGTATCGATTGCATTTTGTAGATATGGTAATATAAACGCAGAATAAAGAATACTGCGTAGAATTCCACATGATTTTATAGAAATAGTCGTTAATAATAGCATTATTTAAGTTTCTAGAAATACATAAACAATAATATTTTATAACACTGTACGACTCTGTCGTTAGTAATAAAATTTTTATAAATAATTAACCAGCAATCGTAGTTGAATAGGTTAGGAAGTTATTTTACGTGTAAAAATAAGACCAATATTTAATGAGACACATACTTTGAACAAAATTTGTTTAGAAGCTTGGACATGTAGCGGTCGGCGTAGCATCGGCGATTAAATATCTACATCGCAGAATCGATAACACAAACGAAATTCGAAAGAAACTGTAATTTGAAGAAAACACGCTAAAACTGAAAATTTTCCTTCTTAGGAAATAATTTCTCTCAACGGTTTTGTGTTTACATTTTGTTAACGGTAGGATAGATGATGGGGTTTAGTATTTGCAGTCTAAATAGATACTTTCGAGTTATGAGACTACTATGAGAGTTAACGTGTTTGCGAACTCTTTGAAGGTTGCTTGAATAGACGAGAATAACAACAACGGATAAAAGACTTTTACAGGGAGAATGCGAGAAAAACGTTATTGAACAAGACGTCTCTTATGTTTCACATACCTTTTTCTAAATTTATATAATCTAATATTACCTCTTGAATATAAATAAAACTTATTTTTTGCTGTCTATAAAAGTGTTTCCTTGCATATTACCTATTCCCACAGACAATTCAAAATAATTTTATTGGCGTTCCTTTGACCGAATATATTTATATGAACTAGTGTTGATAAACATTAATGTTAATATTATTATAGAGAATGTCAGAGAGTTTAAAGCATATCAAAGAATAAAAAAAAATATTTTTGCCTACAATAATTGATACTTTTAGTACTAAAAAAATTAGATTACCTCGATATCTTTTCTACGCTTTTACCTATACAGAGTTTAGAGACTTAGGAGACTTTATTTTCGATAAATCTGGGCAACTATACAAAGTATGTCGAAAATTAATGCTAGAAAGTGTCGTTTTTATTGTCCCCTAACAAAGCAATATCGTCTTATCGCATAATATATGTCAATAATTGCGTTGTCCTGTTTAACTGCAGACTATCTCTACTTTTCTGCAGTTCTCTAAAAGCGAATTCCAGTACTAAATTGAATTAAAGAGATGACAATACGTCCTTATATTTTAACCCACTATACATATTAAAATTTTCCGACATTTGGTTACCTATTCTTACATTACTTCTAGTTTCCTTTAGGCAAAGTTGAACCAGGTTGACCATTTTTCTGGTATCCCCTGTCGTTCTAAGATTTCGAGCATTTTTTCTTATTTCACCGAATCGTACGCTTTTTGAAATTTACATAAAGTTACGGTACTGGCTGATTAAATTTCCATTTTTCTCTAAGATCTGCCGAATAGCAAAGATTTGGTCTGTAGTCGATCTATTTCTCCTAAAACCGCACTGGTGATCCTCTATTATCTCGTCCGCATTCGGTACTATCCTAACTAATAAAATATTTGATAAGATTCTATAGCACGTTGATAAAAGTTAGATACCCAGGTAATTATTACAATCCATTTTGTCTCCCTTTTTAAAGATTAGAATTATAATTGACCCTGTCCATTGTTCCGGCAATGCTTCCTTGATCCATATTAATTTAATTATTTCAACAATTTTTTCAATTAATTTATTTCCCCTTTAATTTATTAGCTCCGCAGGAATCGAGTCGTTACCCGGTTACTTATGATTTTTGAATTGAAAACTTCTTTAGAATAGGGAGTAATTTGAAAAAAATGAAACACGATCGGTCAGGAAACGAGCTAGGCAACGGCCGAGATATTAAGTAAGAAGAGAAATAGAGACAAACATATAGAATTAAGCCTGCAAAAGAATGAGACAGAATATAGCTATACAGTATTTAATATTCTCAGTCTCCTCTTTATGCTCTGCTTCGTAGTTACCGCTCCTGGTTGTATATTTGTGTGTTTGTGTGCGACTGCATACTACGAAGCGTGGTCACATATAGAATAATTTCGATACTATACCTGTTTGTAGGTAGGAGCGATAGAAGGGTACAAGAATAAACAGAGATAAGCACGTAGGTATGCGATAAAAGTATAAGGTCCAAATGAACCGACGGTCGAAATAAATAAAGAAGGTGCGTGGTCTGTTTTTATTTTACCAAACGTGTCATTTCTTTTCTATTTAAAAATGTTTCTATTTTATTGAAAAATTAATATTAAATTTTTTATTTCGACAATATTATAATTAATAATTATGACATACATAGAATATATAATAATTGTATTGTCTTTGTTGCGTAGCGCGCAACGTAAGGCATGGATCGTGTAGCATATTCTCTTGCACGTTCTCGAGCGACGAAAACTTATAAACAAACACTGAGATCAGCTGGACACATTGACGCCAGGAGACCCCAGTGCAGTTACGCTCTCTTCAAGTGGCATCGAATTCCTATCTAAACCCATGCGACACTATAAGGAATGGGGGATACTCATTAGTCCAAATAGAATTCCTTTATTTATAATTTCCACTACGATCTTTACTAAAAACATAAGCTGCCTCCTACGGTGATCCATGGGGGTGGACTATTCTACTATTGGTCAATCAACTTGGGGAAGGGATGTCGGAAACCGACTATGTCACTATAAAAACCCTCGAAAAGCCAGCATCGTCCTATTTTGCTACAACTCACGATTCACATTTACTCACCGCTATTCAAAAACGCATCGAAAGCAGTACAATTACAGAGAAAGCATAAGAAGACAGCAGCAGCTCATCAATCTACAAGCATCGCGATCAGCAAGCAGCATCTACATCGGAAACTATTCTACAATCAACAAGTCAACAGTCAGCAAGAACGCCACAGCGTTCTACAAGCAGCTACGGAACAGCAAGCTTCAACGCAGCAACAATTAATAAAGAAACAAACAATTAATAAAGGCAACAACAATCGATTCACATTCATTCACATTGATTCACATTAATTCACCTTGATTCATATCCTATTAAGACCTTTTACGATAAATAAAGAACATAGTACCGATCAAGGCACCGGTACACAACAGTCTGAAATATTTTTTAAAAAAGGATTACTAGATACATCAGAGAAAAAGAATTAGAGAACACTGTAGATTATATTAGGAGCAGCTGACAAATTCCATTCAAAAGCAAGTAAATTACTGTCACATTTTAAGTCGCATATAAAAAAATTATATTATTATCTGTAATATTTGCGTACTTAAGAAACTTATACTAATTTTTCAATAAAATGAAAAGATTTTTAAGATGTTGAACGCCCAGCGTGAATCGGTGGAGCTTACCACGGAGCTGAAATTTGAGACTCGTAGTGTACATAGTTCGATAAACTGAGAGAGCAATACGATTCAATGCATTTTTTAGATTCTTCGTTGTTCAGATCTTTATTTAGACGAGAGTATTTAGAAAGATAAGYTTRTDGTCCAAAGAATAAGGACGAGATATGTTATAAATAATAAGGGTCTCGAAGTGTGGTAGGCTACAGAGTTGAATTTCTAGAGAATATCTTTATTAGATTTTTCATTGCATTTTACCAGAACCTTCGTTCAGTCCAGCAGTATTTTCCATATGTTTTTTGTAATGTCTTTATTTCGTCTATCCTAAAATGTTTGTTATATAGTGCAAGAATGTAGATAAAAACGGGAAATTGAAAACCATACTAACAAAAAAAATGTTATACCTTAGTTCCAAAAAAAAGGATTATTTATATTTACTTAATTTCTGACGAATTAAATTTCCTTTGATAAACATCCTACCATTTTGGTGATTATTTATAACTATCGCATTCCGCATTCCGTTTTTATTGCTTGAATTGTGAAAAGTGTACTTTTTATCGACTATTTCACTCACTAATCATACCGGTGACCTTTATTATATATGGTAATAATATTATAATAAATAAATTCTACAATTATTTTACTCTTGAAACTGTGCATTCGTCTCATTCTCTCGAAACTTAGATTTTTGAAGGTTTCACTTCTAACACGTGTGATCTGCACACATGTTTTTTATTATTTAGTCTTTTAATCGCGCTTTTAACCTCCAACATAGTTGGTTCACTTACCATAAGTCCCGTCGAAAGTCTGTTTACTGGTCGTTCTCGAATTCTACACTTAATAACCGATCAGAATAATTTTTTCACATGTTCAATATCCTTGTTGCATCAGAAACTAAATTATTGTTCGTATCTTTCACTATGTCCGTATGAGCCTGGAATCTCTTTCTGAGTCTATTTATCCCTGCGTACATACCACGGACGTTACTGCTTTGACAATTTTCATTTATATCTTCCACTTAGGTTTTAAAAATTGTCGCTTCTTTTTCCTAATTGAATTGTACGTCGCTTGACTAATATTATAAAATTGGTTCCAGGTTAGATCCGTGTTTTGGGTCAGCCACGAGATATGCGCTTCGTTTTGGGCTTTGACGGCTAACTCGGATTATTCGTCGAACTACGGTTTATTTTTGTGCCTTTTACAAAAACCTATGATGGCTTTCGCTAATTTGACTATCGTGTTGCGTATGTTTGCCATTTTCTATCCGTACTATTACTCGCTTCGTCAATTTTCTTTGTGGTCGCGAGTCATTTCGTTACTTCGGCCGCGTACATTATCCCGTTTTCTATCTCGGTAAGCTTTTTCACGTTTATTTGTTCATTCCCTATCTGCTGTTTATTGGTCTTATTTACGGAAAGCTGTTTCCTCATCCTAGCAATAACCAAAAAATGATCCGAGACACAATTCGCCCCCTGTACGACCTAACATCTAGTAAGTTCGTGTGTCGTCGTTTATGTACTAGAACCTGATCATTTTGGTTACACGTATTTCCGTCCAGGAAAATCCAGATTTGTTTATCTTTTTCTTCTTTTCTCTTCCAAGTAGGCACAATGCCTGTTCTTCATCGCGACGCGCTTCATATAGTCAGACTGTCGCTCTAGCGCTTTTAAGGTCTTCCAATGCTTCGTCTCCCCGATGGTGACTTATCTCGGGATATTTTGACCACTCGATCATCAGTCATGCGAGTGATGTGGTCATTCCACTCAACTTTTCTGCTTAATACCCAGTCGTTGATATTCTCGATATGGCATGCTTTCCTGAGGTCTTCGCTTCTTACTCTGTCCCATAGTGATTTCCCAGCTATTCTGCGAACTATCTTCATTTCAGTTGCTTCCATGATTTGGCGTGTTTTAGATGTTTCAGGTCTTGTTTCTTCATATGTTTTAATTTGAGGCTGTTCTTGCTGCCTTGATGGCTTGTCTTCTTACTTCTGACTCTATGTAAACGTTGCTCGAAATTTTTATGCCTAAGTAGTTGAATTTCATCACTTGTATTATTTTGTCATCGACAACCGATTTATATCTTAGGGGTTGTTTTAGATGTAGTCATGCACTTAGTCTTGGATGTTGATATAGACATCCTGAGTGTCTTAGCAACTGTGTTGAACGTATACAAGAGCCTTTGTAGGTCATCCTCATTTTCCACTATCAAGACTGCATCATCGGCGTAACACGAGATTTTTATCTCACGGTTCCCCATTCGATATCCTCTTTGTTCGGGCACCTTCTTTATGATTTCATCCTTATAATGTTAAAAAGTAGAAGGCTCAGTGAGTCACCCTGTTGAATACCTCTTTCAACCATTATGGATTCTGTGAGTTAGTCGTTTATCTTTGCCTGTATTCGATTATTCCGATAGATGTCTTCGATAGTTTTGATGATGTTACTCGGTATTTGTCTGTCATACAGAAGGTTCACTATATCCTCTAACCGTATTCGATCGAACGCCTTTTCTAGGTCTATAAAACAGAAAAATGCTGGTTTATTGTATTCTATAGACTTTTCTGTTATTTGTCTAATCACAAACACTGCATCTATGCATGATCGTCCAGTTTGGAAACCTTGTTGCTCATCAGCTAATGTGATTCGTTCGTTTATCAGGTTCGTTATGACTTTGGTCACTAATTTCAGGGTGGAAGCCAGTAGATTTATTCCCCTATAATTCGCGGGCACCTTCTTGTCGTCTTTCTTAAAGAGAAGGATCGTTGTACTTGTCCGCCACTCGACTGGAATTTTTTATTGTTCAAAAATTTTTTGTTTTAGGACCGTTAACTCCTGAAGCAATCTTTCGCCGCCATACTTGAGCAGTTCGTTAGTGATATCATCCTGACTCGGACTTTTCCTATTTTCAAGCTTATTTAGTGCTTTTTTTATGTCCCACTCATTTATTTATATATGGTCGTCTATTACAACACTCGGTGCTGGTTGTAACATGGATGCACCTTTATATAGGTCCTTTAGGTAACTGGTCCAAGTTTCCTTACTAATTTGACTAGCGGGTATTAACTCGCTTGTTTCTTTCTTTTGGCTTCTTATGAATCGCTACATCTGTTTCTGGAGCCCGTAAAAGTCTCTTTCTTGTCGCTTTGAAAAGATCTCCCAGTACCTGTCTGTTAGTTGTCTCATCCTAGTACCGGTTTCATTCCGAATTTGTTTATATGCGTTGTATTACTCAGCAGTTCGGGTTTTTAGATACTCTATGTATGCTTCTTTCTTTTTTCTGCACTGTTTTTAACTTCTTCTATGGTGTTTTATTTTTTGTAAAACCTTTGCTTTTGTACTTTGTTGTTCCTACAGCTTCTATAGCTGCAATTCTGATGTTTGTCTTTAGTTTGCTCCAAATTGTGTTGAAATCGTCCAAGTTAATGATTGGATGCAGTTCAATTTTTTCCTCTAATCGTTTCCTGTACAGATCTCGGATTGTTGGGTCCCAGAGAACTTCTACTTTAATTTTTTCTCTTGCTCTAACTAGGGGTTGTTTTCTTTTGAAGCTATACTTTAATCTAAATTTGCCAAAGAGTAAACCAAAATCGCTTCCCATCAGCTGAGTTAAGCACTCTGACATCTAAAATTTCGGAAGGTGGTATGCATCTGTTCGTCACGACGTAGTCAATAGTTGAATTTTGACCTCGGATGCTACTAAACGTATATTTGTGTTGGGCATTATGGTTGAAGTAGGTGTTGTTGATTCTAAGCCCTGTCAGAGAACAGAGGTTTATCATAAGTTTCCCGTTGTCATTAATTATGTGTTCGTTGAACCGTTGCATAACTCCGGAGATTGGCTCGTTATCGATGCGAGCATTAAAGTCTCCGAAGATGACAATTGATTCCCTTCGTAGTATTGACTCCACGATACTCTTAAGTTCGTTAAAAAAAATTTTCTTCTCTTGTTTCGGCTTGTTGTCTTCTTGCGCGTAGACAGATATTATATGCAGAGGTTGTGGTTCGGTCATCAAATTTACCATTACTATACGTGGTGATATATATTGGCATTTTTCCACTTGGTTGGTGTATTTCTTATGTAAGGCGATAGCAACACTTTCCTTAGCTCTTTCATTCTTGTCAACATCAGTATATATTACCACGTATTCCTCGTACGCTTTTTGACCTTTGCCTTTTTTCTTTGTTTCCTGTAATGCAGCAACGTCCATTTTCATATTTTTTAACTCTTCTATTATTTCTTACTCTTTATTGTTGAATGTTTTGACATTCCAGGAAGCTATTCTTAGGATATTTTCCTGTTTCCATCTCGCTATCCTTTTTCGTGCCTGGGTCGTTTTCCGTGTATCATTCCTAACCCGAGGCAATTCTGCGGGTCTGTGGGCGTGTTATATGTTTTACGTCAGGCAGGGAGCTAAACTAACCTTACAACCCTCATCCTTTATCCGGGCTTGGGACCGGCAACATAACCACTGAGATACTCAATCCACTCAGTGATCATGCAGGCGGACTTAGGTTTGTTTATGAATATCTTTATGTTTAAAAAACTGCTTTAACGATGACATTTTTTCCGGTAGCAAAGTTAATTACCTTTACCCTATTATCGTTACTTTACTCATAGAGACTCTCGGGCTCGATCGTTGGTCTAAAAAACTTTTCTTTACCGATCTTCGCGTTAAAATCCCCTACGACTATCTTCATGTAATCTTTCGGCAATTAATCTACGACGCGCTCGAGTTCCTCGTAGAGACCGTCTTTAACTTCGTCATCTTTATCTTCCGTCTGCGCTTGCACATTAATAATCGCGATCTTTTACCATCGACCCTGCAATACGAGCAATCCTAATCTTTCATTTAAGAACCTAATGTCTTTTGCCGCGGATAATATTCTTTTCCTAATCATAAATCCGACGTTGAAACTATAGATCTTTGACCTTCCATAATAAAGCGTATACGCCCGCCCTCGCGTTGACCGAACCTTCCCCGGCCCATCTTGTTTCTTGTAGCGCGACGATTTCTACCTCGTACTTTTAATACTCCCCGACCACCACCTGAAACGCCCCGGGTCTGAACAGGCTTTGCACGTTCCAGGTGCCAACTCTAATGTTCCTCCTGTTTTTTCGACTTTACCCGACACGAATTCCTCAAGGTAGTCCCTACCCGGATATCCGAACGAGGGACTAGTTAACCTCCGGAAAATTTACTCTTTATAGAATCCATTGCGGTATTTTTTGATGCTCGATAAAGTCGTTTTACGATGTGAGGTAATCAGACCTACGCCCAACCCTCGAAAAGGAGGGGCAATTTCAAGTCGGCTATTCGCTACTGTTTATTCAATTTATTCGCAGCTAACCTCCGTTCCTATGCAGGACTAAGAGGCCCTTCCTCTATCCGCAACCTGAGGACGCGCTGTGTTGTGATGACTGGGACTCACTTACCCCGGGGACCACTACAAACTAATTTTCCTAGCAGCGAATTATAGAGCTATAGAGTTATAGAGTTATAGAGCCGAGACTAGCAGCTGTTATGTTAACACAGAATTAATAATAAATTATTAATTTTGTCTACTTATCGTATTGTTTTAATAAATAAAATAATCTTTTTTTATAGAAAAACAATTTGGTTTATTCATAAAGACTCATTGTCCTTATATAAATATATACATATATCTGCGTGTTTTTGTGTGTATAGGTGTATGTACAACCACAGAACAGAAACATTAAATTTTTATTTAAATTAACCCATTATTAGGTTGAATAGTGTTAGTCGTAGTGGTAATGAGAAGGGTTTTTTGTATCTAAGATACGTCTTGTGTAGCTATTACTGAATAAAATTCAGCGTACTGAGTCGTTGCTCTGTTACCACCCTCTTGACTTCCAATTGTTGAGTTGTATAAGTTTGATTTAATGGAGGAATTTACCGTATAAATATTATAATAGATTATTGAATAACTGGATCATCATGGTAAGGAAGGTTTAATCGAAATTTTGAAGATAACTTACATTGTGCACATTTAACGGATTTGATTCATATATGAAGGAATTAGTCTGAGAGACTAAAGGTGTTTGAAGAGCCGGTTGATCGTTAGGGAATTTTAACATTTTATTGATAACTTGTACGACCCTAAACATTGTTTGTGGAACTATGTATGATCTGTTGATAGGAAATTCTGACGAAGATGGCTGCTCAGGGTGGGTCACAGAAGAAGTTTGCCTTAGTTGACTAACGAGTTGAATTTGTTGTCCACTCATAGCACTAATTGAGCGTGGTAATTTCGTCAGAAAATAATCATTATTATTTTGTACAGAGGTTTTATTTGAAAGTAATTGCTTAGTAGATTTTTCGGTAATTCCATCACCACTTCTGCTATCTTTGTTAATCACTATCAACTGAGAATCTTTGTACGGCATAAAATCTTCGAACACCGTGTCGGGAGGAAGATACCTCTTAATATCATTCAAACTGATCACGAAACATGTTTTATTTGCAATCAATTCTTTTTTTATACCCTGCAACTTGCAGCAAAACTTCATATACGAAAGGTCCCAACCTTCAAGTTTTTCCACTTTTAATTCAAAATTCTCCATTTCGCCCTCGAAGAAAAATAAGGGTACATATCGAGTACCGTCCTTTACCGTATAAGGTACCACTGATTTCTTACTAATTAGTACGAAACCGCACTTCTCGGGCTTATGCTGGTCAGATATGATTGAACTACTGTCGGCCGTTACCGTGATATAACAAACTTTCAAAAACGTGTAGAATTCTTTAGCATCGGATAATTTCACTACATGATCATTGCACGAAAATAATTTTCTTCCAAATTTACTATTGCAATGTTTTATATTAATCTCGTTGAAAAGCTTCATTTCAAAATCCGTAATATAGTAACTTTTTATGCACATACAATCATAGATATCTGAGTGCAGATAACTCAGGTACTTATCGAAAAACCTAAACTCTAGGATTCGTGTTGAGCAATATTTTTCACTGCCACGGAATATGTAAGGTACATGATAATTGTCAAAACTGGTCCATCCGAATCTACCAATTCGACTTTCATAGTCCAAAGAATATGTACCTTCCCCTGTTGAAGTAGTTGAATCTGTCGTCTTGGCCACAGTCGAGTTAACCTGACGATTGTTTAAATATCTTTGGGTACCAGGAAAATTTCTCTGTGTGGAAGATAAACACTGACTCCTTGCTGCTCCTATTTGTTGTGTTGATTCTCCACCCCTTGCCCTACTTGCTCCTCCCGTCGTCGCGATCAAAATCATTTTCGCGTTCATCTCTTTACGCATTTTGGCAGCTAATTCATTGATCTCCGCTTCATCTGGACGTTCTTCTTTAACAACCTTATCAACACCTAGGAAATAAAAGTAATTATCAATCATTTGTCAAACATAACGAAAATTATCAAGGACCAAAAACGAACCTATCTCATACACGAATCGTTTGAGCAAATATAGGGAACGAATCTCTCTCATATGTTATACGATGATATACAGGTAGCCCTCATACAAGACAACATCCTATATAACGGTTTCACTCTTATACGATAGGAAAATTGCAACAAATTTTTTATAACGCAGTTAATAATTAAACATTAAAAAAATTACAAGAAACTTAAGCTTAGCTGAAAATATCGAATCATTTTTCTTGAATGCAGACCCCTCTATTGAAAAAAGCCGAAAATTTAAAAGAGAGCTACAAAACTATTTAGCTTAATACCGAGAAATTTACAATGAACTGGTAATTGCCAGCAAGAAAAGTAAAATTAAAGATTTTTTAAAAAGAGAAGAAGATGCAAGAAATTTAAATAAAGAAAAAAGTTCTGATAGTAAAGGCGATATAATTTTATCGAAAAAACGTTCTCGGTTAATTATACTGAAAAGTAACAACAAAGAAACTTATTTAATTAAAGTTTTGTTAAATAAAATAATATTTTTTGTATTTTGTTTTGTGTTGCAAATACATTTATGTTGTTATTAAAAATTAAGTTGTTTATGTAGAATTAAAAAAATTTTAGTAAATACCGGGGTAACTTACTCTTACCAACGTGCTATAAAATCTTGAAGAATATCTTACTAGAGAGGATAGTACCGTATGCGGACGAGATAATAGGGGATCACTAGTGCGATTTTAGGAGAAATAGATCGACTGCAGAACAAATCTTTACTATTCGGCAGATCTTAGGGAAAAAATGAGAATTTATTCAGCCAGTACACCAACTTTATATCGATTTTCAAAAAGCGTAGGATTCAATAAAATGGCAGAAAATGTTACAAACTAAAATTCAACAGGGGATACTAAAAAACTGGTAAACCTGGTTCAAGTTTGCTTAAAGGAAACTAGGGGTAAAGTGAGAATAGATATAAAAAAGATAAAATGGAGAACAACATAAAAATATTTTTATAAAATTATCATTTTTTTTAAATTAAATTCAATAAAATGAAACTTACATTGCAAGAAATTTTTAAATTTGCTTGCATAAAGCTAAGTAATAAAAATTTTGTTGGTGGTGAAAGTGTATTAAATGCTGGACATGTGATTAAGTATGGGCAAGTACCAAGTCGTGATTGTAATATTATAAGTATTTTTGCTTTTTGTTTACAAACTTCACATATTAAAGATAATCCACATGAAATAACTATTGGAATATTAAAAGATGGTCGAATAATTGGAATAAGGTTTTCATACAAGGTTGGTTTAAGTGGTATTTGTAAACATGTTGTTTCAGTATTGCAATATCATTTACTGTCACTAGTCCTTTTTTAATTGATCTTCTACGTATTCTTTCTTCTCGAGAATCAATTTGATCTACAGGACAAGCACATTCTTTGGATGATCCTAAAGGAAAATTTTGATAAAAGATTTAACAATTTATAATAACCAGAAAAAATAATTGTTGAAAATACTCATGTGAAGGTAAAAAATCATCTTTAATAAAATGGAGTGAACAGACTCTTATACCAGGAGTTATACTTTTTCCAATTTTTTGCGCTCGTACCCAAGCTATATGTCTATTAGGAGGTGGAAAATGAAAAAACCTAATTTTTTCATCACGACAAGCTTTGCTTGTACAACCAAATACACAGCAATACACTTTACTTTTATTTTTTCTTGGTGGGAACTCCATAACAGAAAAAAAATTCTTTGCAACAACTTTTTAGTTTAACGATACTAGTTATTTTCAATTTTACTTTCAATAATAAACAAGCAAGTCATAAAAAAAGATATAAATATTTCCACATAAATATCGTGTAGTTGAAATCAGCAGTCAGCACACAAAATTCGACTATTTACTCTAATTTATATATAAATATATAAATAATGTCATCTCTTTTGTTCTATTTAGTACTAGAATTATCTGTCAAAAAACTGCAAAATATAGTCGGAGAGCTGAGTGGCAAAAAAATGCAACAATTTTATAAAAGCTGATATTTCGATATTATGTAGTATTTAGGGTGTATAGCAATATCCTGATGTCAGTCAGCCAGTTTTGTTAACGATTAGCGGGGGGACGGTTTCAAAGTTGTGAAAAAACCATGTATGTTGCCACAGTTTTCTAAAATCTCAAAATTGGTTTCTGAATAGTGAATTAACTAAAAAATTATGTGGATACCGTCAGTCTTCAAAATATCGTAACGGGACGCGTCAGCAAAGCGTTAAAGTTGTGAAAAAACCATGTATGTCGCAACAGTTTTCTAAAATATTAAATTTGGTATACAAGTTGTTAATAATAGGAAAAATAAAAAAAAAATAGTCAGCCCGAATTTTTATTTAACATACGCCGTCAGCAGTCGATACAACAGCGCATCATTTATAGTCCGAGAGCTGAGTTGAGCGCGTAATTTCGCGCGGCGCGCTGTTGTATCGACTGCTGACTGCGTATGCATTACGTATTAATTAATAACGGGAAAATACTAATAGATAATACAAAAGATCTGAGGCAATAAGTAAATGTGGAAAAAACAAAATATATGGTCACCGAGAGATTTCAGAATGTGCCTAATACGTGAACTGTAATCGTTTGGGATAAAATTTTTGAATGGATCAGCAATTTTTGGTATTTAGGATCGATCATAAATCAGAAGAACGAAATTAACGTAAAACTTAAGAAAAGAATAAATTGAAGCAATGAATGCTTTTATTCGGTCAATATAAACTCTCTTTGGTATATATATATATAAGAAATAGTATATAGTATAACTACTAAATATTTAACCGTAATTTTCTTAAAAACGACTGTGCCTCGGAAACTAATTACCATACACCATATGTACGGTTTGTAACCCTAACGAACACATATAAATTTGGAAAGTTTCAAAAATGTCTTAAAAATACAAGCTGTGGGCTCTCTATGAAATAATATGAGTCTATGCTTCGTAGTATGCAGTCACAAACAAAGACACACATATACAAAGCTTTGTAGCTAAGAGTGGAGCCTACAAAGCAGCGCAAAAAGTGGAGACTGACAATAGGAAAAACTGTATAGCTACATTTTGTTTCATTTTGCCAAATGCTTAATTTTATATGTTTGTCTCTTTTTCTCTTCTTCTTAGTATCTTAGCCGTTTCATCGCCACATTATGCCGCCGCGTTTCATTTTTTCAAATCACCTCTATTCTAAAGAAGTTTTCACTTCAAAAAACTTACAGTAATAGATGCAGAGCTTTGGATAGGACGAAAAATATCGATGACAATACGGCAAGACAATATGAAAAAGGAAGAAAAATGGAAAAAGGAAACAAAAACATTCAGAATAGAATATTGGAATGTAACATCAATAAGAAACAAAGCCTAAGAAATAATAGAAGAAATAAGAAAACACAAATTAGATATCTGTGCTATTTCCGAAACAATAAAAAAGATATTGGAAACCTTAGATACAAAGATTACATCCTATTCTATACCATTTCCAAATGCTTAAATAAAGTTTCTTCTCATTGACTTATTTTATAAGAAAAAGATGTATTAGTTATTGCTTTGTCATTTAAATTATTTAAATTTGTACCTGTAATCACAGACTGAGGCGATGGTCCAGAAGTCATTTGTAAATTTGAAGTTGATGGAGTACATAAATTTTCATACACAGACGATTTGTATCCTTGTGTAATCATTTTTTGATGTTGCTTAGACATTTTCCAATTTTTCGCATTTGTTTGTTGTACACCCTTGTTATTAAGTTGATTTTTTTTACAATAGTTATCGTCTTTACACTTCTCTTCATTAGTTTTAGTCATCTCAAAAATTCATACAGAAATTTAAATGTATACTGATACTGGTCAATAAGAAAGCTGCAAAAGATTATATTTTAATAAATAAGAATTATTGTAGAGAAAAAAATTATTTAAAATTTAATTTAATAATAAATAAATATATTTAAATTAGAGGAAAATGTGAACGTTTAACGTGAATTGTTTTATTGTTGTTGATCTACGTCCGATAGATACTACTGTTTTATTAAAACTTCAACAATCGCTAGCCTATTATATAGGCTTTTTTGTTGCTGATACCTATCGAATAAAAATTTATTTTTCAACTTTATGCTGCCGACCGATAACTTATTAATCGGTTGACATGGCGATGAGAAGTCATTATCATTGCATGAATAGTAATTTGTTATTAGAATTTTATTATTATCTTATTAACCCTTTCGCTACAGCAGTCTCATCCGCCGAGGTACTGACCCTGAACGGAGACTCGCCAGACGTCGTGGCGTATATGCGCCGCTCGTACTTACAGGTCATCAAGTGGATGCTGCATATTTGCGGCGCTCGGTGTGAAAGGGTTAAAATCTGTTATTAATATTAAGCCATCCGCGGCACCACGTTTGTTTTATGAGGTAATTATCGGACAAGCGCTGATGGGTGGTTTCATTTAGAAGATAAATACTGATTATCTAACAAAATATGAATAAATAGATAAACACATAATATAAAAAATGTAGAGGGATACGATTGAGATCTTATGAGAAGTAACGACAATATTAATAATAATCGCTGACGATAAGTAAAAGGATGTAAGTCAGTCCTACTGCAGCCAAACGAAAAAATTTTGATAAGACGTGCGGACAGTAAAATTTTAACCCTTAGCTAACGAATGCTACTATACTCGCGACATCTTTACCCTTTGCGCTCGAACGGTGCCTTTCAGGCACCACTGCATGATGCGACAACTCGAGCGGTGCTCTTAGGCACCACTCGAATTGATGCGGGTAATTGAGCAATAGCGGTATTTATTTAGGTTTTGTAGGTCATCGTATGTTGTGTCGAATGACACAATGTACACAATGGCTACAAAGATGTCTTATCGCAAGACACTCGCGATCACGGGTTGGACTCTGCCTTCGACGTTAATTCAAATTCAACTTTCTTGGCAATCACAATATTTCTCTCAAAGATACTGAGCCCAATAAGAATGAAACACGACAAAGAAATTACTTCTAGTGAAGATGAGTTCAGTTTTTCGGCAATAATGAACGAAATTACATCACTACATAGGCAGCTTATCCATGAGAACAAAGACGGAAGTGATGAAGATAGCAACGACGTTACAGGTGTAAGAAGACGAAAAATCCGAATAATCGATAGTGAATCAGAAAGCCATAGTGATTGTACAGAAGAGACTCAACCTTCAGAATGGACAATGTGCACAGAATCCAAAGACATCCCCACAAGAATACTGTTTGTATCCAGTGAAAAACAAGTAGGACCGCAGGTACCTGCAGCTTCTACTTTACAGAACAGTTCTGAAGGATTTCGACTAAATGGGAAGCTGAATGTTATTTTGATGGAACAAAAAAAGGATTACAAGGATCCCAACGAACGTCTGTCCAAAGGCGACCAACTGTGTACTACTGTGACACTTGCCCCAACAAGCCAAGAATGATATATGGAGATTGTTTTATAAAATACCATAAGAAGCAAAATTATAGAACGTAATGTTTAACAAATATCCTTCATTGAATTATGAAAATATGTATAAGACCAAAATAGGAGTGTTTTCAGACAAAATGATCAAGAATAGCACGTGGTGTTGTTATGAAAAGAATTTATTACTATGTCAACTTCATTTTCCTATATACAATATTTACAAAACGAACAATTTAATATTATCTGAAAAGAAAAATGACAATTATATCTATTCCTCACTTTTCACACTCACTTTCTTAGTCCGTTAAATCTATCTATCTTCTTTAAATATTCAATCTGAACTGTATACGTAACGTCTTTTCTTTCCTTTGTCTCTCTTATTTATATATCCAATCTGATCTATATACGTAACGTCTTTCCTTTCCATTGTCTCTCTTATTTGTATATCCAATCAGGTCTATACACATAACGTCTTTCCTACTACCTTCTTATTTATAGAAGCGCGCGTAATTCAAACAGAAGAAAGTACACTTTCTTTACATATGTATAATGTTAAAATATACAAGTTTAAGGTGTTCTGTATTGTGCCTAAAATTATTTTAAGTTTACTGTAAAGAACTCATGAAATAAGCAGGAGCGGCTGACTGCTCTCGAGTTGCTGGTTCGCCCGAGCGATAAGGGTCTCGAGCGCAAAGGATTAAATACTCTCCAATAACCGAATAACGTCATACAAGCGGTATGACAAGATAATTTAGAAAATCTATTAAGTTCTGCCAAACTTTATATCGATTTTCAAAGAGTGTACGATTCAATAAAACGAGATAGAATGTTCGAAATTTTAACCCTTTGCACTATTTTCACGAATCTAACTCCTGATATTCAGGTCTGACCTGATAATCAGGAGTCAGACTCGTGAAAATAGTGCAAGGAGTTTAAGTCATAAAATCACGTCGATTAAGGTAGGCAGTTAACGTAGCGCGTATGGGGGAGGAATGAACAGCGTATAAAATACCGAACGAAAATACCACTGGGTAGACCGAGACGTAGATGGAAGGACAATAATAAAGGGATTTTAAGTTGCATCACTAGTGTAAAATTTTGAAAAAATCAATTTCTTTTTTTTTGCATATTTCGACAGTCAAAACCATCAATACCCAAACTTTTCTGTCTTAGCGCCCTCTTTCCTGAAAAAAATATTACTTGTCGCCCTCCTGAAAATTAATTTCTTGGTTTTCTGTTTCTTCCTTTTTTTTTAGTAACTGAAAAAGAAATTCATCGCCTCCCCCCCGCCCCCAAATGCACCTGTATGCACTTGTGCTGTAGCCATCATCGCTCTCCTTAATCACTTCACCGCCCACAAAAGGACGATATTGCTCACTTTGGGAACTATTGATCTATACCTTTAAAAATAACATATTAAAATTTCAAGTTTATATTTAAATTACTTGTGAGTTATAGTCATCTAATATTTCCTAATTTATAACGATGAAATCAGCAACTATAAACGCGTTTTTCTTGAAATTACATTTTTCAAATTTACTGCAGTTATAACTCGAAGACAAATCATCTGATCAATTCGATTCTTGTTGCAGCTTTTTTTATATATATATTTTTACATACCATGAACCTCCAGTTTTCCGATCAAAAAAAAAAGTAATTTTGACAGGCCAAAAATCATCTGATTTTCGTGGGAAATTTGGAACTTTTTTTGAAAACTCCGCCATTTTGTTAAATATATTTCAATTTTTTGTTTCGACCGAGGTTCATGGTACAGGAAATCCTTTCTTACTTAATAAACTGTCTGATTTTTTTGATTTCATGCATTATGAAGGTCGCATTAACTGCAGTACTGTTGGGACACAGTTTTTTTTTTAGCCTTAGGAGATTTTGAATAACTCGCTTAGTTTTCAATTTTTCGGTTCAAAAATTTTGTCATATATTCATTACATATTCACAAAAATCTCCTTAAAAAATTGAAACATACTATGCAGTAGTTTTCTTTACAAAGAAATTACCTTTGTTCAAGAGGTTATACTAGTTGTGCCTCTTAACGCGTTCGTCGTCCAGACTGTTTCGATTGAGTTTCTCGCCAGGACCAAAATTCGACTGTCGGCGCGCCATAACGTAAAGAAGCGATAAGTAGAAATATCAACAATACAACCCGAGTATTATGGTTATATTATATTATTATAATATAATAATAAAATATAAAACTATCTTTTATTTATCAAAAATAATAAAATATAAAAATATTGTTTATTTACCGAAAATAATAAAATATAAAAAT
>NW_015149116.1:203160-215207 GCF_001465965.1 Polistes dominula
CGTAAATCTCCAGATCAACCTTTTCCGTTAACCTTGTTCCCCACACGGATGTCACATAAAGTGACATCTAGCGTAAGGCCTAAAGCAACCACGAAAAAGTAAGACCCCCACCTGTGCACGTCTCATAGAATTGGTAAAAACACTGATTAATGAAAATATAAAAAGTGACAACATTTTGGATAGATCCGATAAACACTACCTTAACCCCTTGACCTACGCGATATCTGACAATTTTTCTTGCCATAAGAAACAAGAAAATCGGTCGCGCGCTATGTTATTCAACTGTTCCGTTGCGTACCCGCTCTTTTAAAACACATATTCTTTACCACGAGTCAGACTCGTGTTATTCGCTTATGGCACAAGTTCTTTACCACGAGTCAGACTCGTTGTGTTCTCTTATGGCACAAATTTTTTATCACGAGTCTGACTCGTGGTAATAGGTCAAGGGGTTAATGTCAATGCTTCCACTACTGAGGTACACAAATAATAAAGAGAAATTCTTAATAAAAAGAACATAAATTATTTGACATACACCACGAGAGAGATAAAAAATCACGTGTGTATATCACAAGTATTAGAAGTGAAACCTTCGAAAAATTAAGTTTGGAGAAAATAAGACGAATCCACAGTATCAACAGTAAGATAATTGTAGGACTTATTTATTATAATATTGTTACTATATATAACAAAGGGCACCGCTATGATTAGTGGATGAAATAGCCGATAAAAATTACACTTTTAAAAAAACAAGCCATAAAAATGGTATACTGAATGCGATAGTCATAGATAGACACAAAAATCGTAGGAAGTTTATTAGGGAAATATCCCACATAACATAAAAACTTTCTAAAATCTTTCTAAAACATTTCTTGGAAAGCTTTAGGTCTTTCAAAAAGGTTTCTAAAAAATCTTTCTACAAGGTGAAAATGTCCGCGTTCAGAAACTTGCAAAAGATTTCTAAAAAGGTTTTTGAAAGATTTTTTAAAATCTTTTCACCATATTTTGCGAAAGGTTTCTAGAAAACATTTTTGAAATTTTTTCAAAAAAGACAATTGAGAGCTTCTCCAGCCAGGGGGCTTACCGACCAAATCCTTCTCACGAATGACCGAATTTTTTTTTTTTCGTGGCGTTGTAAGACTGTGGAACATATTTCGAAACAGACCCTCCAATCCCGGCTGAGCCCCCTGTGTGGGATTCGTGAACAAAATTGGTCCGCTGACTTTTGACTGAACCGACGGGGATTCGAACCACGGATTTTTCGCTTCCCGGCGCGACTGCTCTTTAATCAATTAAGCTATTCAGGGTTACCAAAAAATACTTCTTACGAATGCCTTATAAGTTTGACATGGAGGCGCTCGTTCCACAGAAGGTTTTTGGAAGATTTTCTGAAACCTTATCGTCATGTTTTGTTAAGGCCGGCATTACAAGTAAAATAAAAAAAAATCGGATTCTTATATTTTAATATGTAATAAATAAACATGCTAAGTTTCAAAACGCTTCATTTATTCCTTCCATTTTAAATAGGCCTCTAAGAAACGGTCAAAATTTAGGCGTTTACATGTATCGCCGGCCTTAAAGGTTTCTCTAAATATGTTTGAAATGTTTTTGACATATTTTTCATAATATTTTTACAAACTTCTTTGAAATATTGTGTAAAATCTAGGCAAAAGGTTTCTGCAAGGTTTTATTGTAATTTATTTTCATCAAGGTTTTGCGAAAAATTATATTTTTTTGAAATATTTCGGAAATGTTTCCAGAACATATCGCAAAAGATTTCAAGAAAGTTTTTAAAAATGTTTTGAGAAATATTATTTAAATGAATACTACAAGATTTAAAAAACATTTTGAAAAAATAATATTAAAGAACGGTTGAAAACCTTTCTACAACATTTTATGAAATATTTTTAGTAATATTCTTAAAAACTTTCTTGAAATATTTTTATAAAATCTTTTTGCAAGGTTTCTGCAAGGTTACATAGAAATATTTTTAAACATTTTAATTACTCTATCAGTAAAATATTTGCGAAATGTTTTAAAAATATTCTTGTAAAATCTTTTATGAATCTTTTTCAAAATATTTTAGAATTATGCCTGCAAGGTTTCTGAAAGATTTTTTGGAAATATTATACAAAAAATTTCGCTGAAAGATTTCAAAACCTTTCGTGTTATGTGGGATAATTCGGCGTAAAATAAGTAAATATAGAATATTCTTTTTGTGAAACTCAGATATAAAATTTTTTTTGTTAGTATGGTTTTCAATTTCCCGTTTTTATTTACAATCTTGCGCTGTCTAACAAACATTTTAGGAATGACGAAATAAAGACGTTACAAAAAACATATGGAAAATACTGCTGGACTGAACAAAGGTTCTGGTACAAATGCAGTGAGAGATCTAATAGAGATCTTTTCTAGAAATGATTTTTCAACTCCATAGCCTGCAACACTTCGAGACCCTCATTATTTATAACATATCTCGTCTTTATTGGACCACAATCTTCTTGGACTGGTAAAGCATTACAATCTTATTGGACTATCTAGGATCACAAACTTATCTTTCTAAATACTCTCGTCTAAATAAAGATCTGAACAACGATAAATCTCAAAAATTCATTGAATCGTATCGCTCCCTCAGCTTATCGAACTGTGTACACTACGAGTACCAAATTTCAGTCCTGTGGTAAGCTCCACTGATTCACGCTGTGCGTTTAGCCTGTTAAAAATGTTTTTATTTGAATAAAAAATCAACGTAAATTTCTTTATTACGTAAATATTAAATATAATAATTTAATTTTTTCGTATTTCGGGGTCAATACAAATCTGTATATTTTTAAAAAAAACATATAAATCAAATTTAATAGACCTCTTGAAATCTTAATTAATCGAATGTATTTTATGAAGAAGGAAAATAAGAATATGACAGTAATTTACTTGCTTTTGAATGCAGTTTGTCATCCGCTTTTAATGTATTCTACAGTGTTGCCTAATTTTTTTTCCTGACATACTTTGTAATTTTTTAATGGACAGAGTAAGGTATTCTTAACAAAAATTTTAAGAAGTAGGAAGAAGCGATAAAAACACGTCTATGTTCCTTACAAAACTATAGACATGAATATTTTTGCATCCATAATAAAAATTAGGAATATAGATCAAATTTTAACGGATCTTTCCTGTTTTTTATAATTTTGTGCTCATGAAAATAAACCGACCTTGGGGTGTAGGTAGCTGACGAAAACTAACATTTTCAAAATTCTATCCATTAAGATAAAATGCCGAATGTGATAGCCATAGATAAATACAAAAATGGTAGAAGGTGTGTCGGTAGAAAGATACCCTGTCCTATAATCTAAGTAAATATAATATATCCTTTTCTGTAATTCAGGTAAATGATAGTCTTTCTGTGAATAAGAGATTATGGGTTAGCACATAAAAGTATTTTTTTTGTTGCTACTTATTGCTTTTGATGCTTAAAAAAGAACAGAACAATTTTGGTTGTATTTTTTCGTTTCATCGTGTTTTGAGTTACGACGATTAAAAATTCTATTTTTTATTTTCGTTGTTTTATTTTATAATTCTTAGAATCTATTAACATATTTTTTTCTATATTTTTACAATAAGTTATATCATTGTATTTTTACTAGGAATATAATAGCAAATAAGGTTTATTTGTTTGTGTCACGTGTCCAGTTTCTTCTATTTAAAAACTCTTTAATTTTATAGAAAAATTAGTATAAATTATTTAAATACGCAAACATTATAATTAAAAATCATTTCTTTAGATATTTCTAAGAAAAATATTCCACAGTGTTATCTAATTCTTTTTCTCTGATGTATCTTGTAATCATTTTTTTTTTGTAAAATATTGCGGACAATACAATTATTATATTCTATATATTTCATAATTATTAATTATAATATTCGCGAAATAAAGAATTTATTATTAATTTTTCAATAAAATAGAAACATTTTTAAAAATAGAAAAGATTTGACACGTTTTGTAAAAAAATATAGACCATGCACTTATACATGTAGGATTGTGTTTAGTGTAAAGGTTCGATGCTACAGTACACCCAGTTTAACCCTATTGATAAAATATATTTAAAATTGGTATTAGAAAAGATACAATAAAAGCTTATAATTTTATTGTAATAAAAGATATACACAACTGCACATTTTTAACTAAATGACGATAAACAACGACTGATGACGATTGGTGATTGGCGACTTTTCATGACGACCCAATAATTGCTTCTTTATTACCTTCCGCACGTGGTTCTCGAATTTTCCAAAACGTCCGGTCTGTTGCATTAAACAAAGACCGTGTTTCATTTTTTTCAAATCACTCCCTATTCTAAAGAATTTTTCACTTCAAAAACCAAATCTCTTGTGCTCAAGGGTATCAATCTAGACTATCCCGAGGAAGAAAATCGCAGGATTCCAAGCAGAACGTACAAAGGACGACTGCCACATTACAAAAGTAACAAAAATAAGATTTAATAAGACCGATTTGACAAGAGGATTCTACCTAATACAGCTTTCGTCGGAGAGTAATGCAGCAGCGATCACGAGGATAAAGCACGTACTATGTCAATGAGCCAGGTGGGTGCGTTTAAAGAAGATAGATGTTATCCAGTGCATGCGTTTTCAAAGAATTTGATACGCTAGTAGAATCTGTGCACTTGAATTCAGGTGTGTTAAATGTAGCGGTAACCATGGACCAATAAAAGCTGGCAATGTATGACCTGTTGCAAGTGATAATGCAAACAATATGCTTATATGCGTAAACTGTGGTAGTACAGACCGCTTAAAGCCACATGAAGAGAATATTTGGGCCTCTTAGAGTACTCAGCCCATGGGACCAATAATCCTCAGCAACAGTGTAGTACCAGGAAACATCCCGAGTACTGCTAACATTAACTACAACGACCAAGCAAACAGTGCTATGAATAAGTTTCTGAATAACTTCAAAAACTCGATGATGAAGGTGGTAAATCACCACATGGAAATATTAAATAGTAGCTGACAATATTAGGAAGATCGATTTTCTGCTATTTCAGTATGATTACTAATCTGGCCGAAAATAGCCAAGCACATCTAAACCGATCGTCACAAATTACAGACGATGAAAACATTATTTCCATATGCGCAATGAATGGTAACTCACTTTGCGTCAACAAAAAAAAAATGACCTACTTGATTTCGTCATGAAAAATAATATTGATGTTGCTTTAATTTCATCTCCGAAATTAAACGCTAAACATAAATTGAGTTTTAATAACTTTTCGTTTGTTAGAACAGATAGAGTGAACGGTAAGAACGGTGGAGGAACAGCAATCCTAATCAACAACCGAATCAACTTCACGACAATAACGTACCTGTTGCAATAAAGTGATCGAATACACGGTCATCAAATGGCACATATAGTCCAACCACACACTCTTAAACAACAAAATATACTCTACTGAAATTTTGGGACCTGAACCGGCAACCATAGTCAACGATAAGATTCGGATCTCTCAACCGTCCACCAAAACTAAATATTATTAGGAAATATTTCGAGTAAATCAATTCTCCACGGTACACGAATACTGATACAGATACAAAACGGAAGGCAGATGAAGTAGCCAACAACATCAAAATACAACTCTAGTATAACAGAATTAACTCACTCACACACTCTAACTTTCTCCGAAAACAACCAAGCATTTTCTCCCATTTTAGAACAAAACGAACCTGCTTACTTTCACTCTCATTTGGTGGTCAGTGCAATACTAAAGACAACAAAAAATAAAACGTCATGCGGACTCTACAAAATCCCGATGATTGTGTTAAAACATCTACCAACAGACCTAATCAAAGACTACATAACCATATTTAATAACTGTTTAAATCACTCATATTATCCTGAGAGATGGAAGAGGGTAAGGTGATCCCAATCAAAAATAAGGACAAAATCTCAATGATCCGTCAGGATACCGCCCTATAAGCCTAACGTGTAATATTAGCAAAATATTTGAAAAACTAATAAAAAAAAAAGTATGGACCACGTGAAGAACAACATCATTCCGGATAGCCAATACGGGTGTGACGTTCCGCCAAGATTCGCCTACCTAAATTTTTCGCAGTGATATAAATCCAGTTGCGTGAGACATCATTCCAGTAATTCGCATGAATAACAATAGAAACAATTATAAGTAGTACGCATAAGAGAATAATCATTACTCGCATTACTCGAATATTAATTCTCTATATTGAAATAAACTATTGGAAGGATTGTCCCGTGCCAGACACAAGCCGGAACCATAAATTATCTCCTGAAGAACCTAATTCCCAGAACAAAGAATACTATTCTTCCTCCAGGACGCACGTGCTTTCACTCCAAGGCCACGCATAGAATCCGACACTGCACTAAGATTTTCCGTTGCACCAATATCTATCGTCCCAGGAATACTTCCTGTTGAATAGAGTTCTTTCTTTTAGCCAGCGTGGAAAAGTAATCAACGAATAAACAAATGTCGAGGAAAAGAATTAAATATGAGATTCGTCATGTAAAGACTACAAGGTTTCAATAGCCACTAATGTTCTTCAATTCCCTTACATGGACCCATTAGCTAACTCATAAATTTCACCGATGCATAGGCGTAGAGGCACCTTCAACTAAAGAAAAACCTCTTCAAAGATTTCCTTCACATTCATAATATCGAGAACCCCTGCCTATGTTTCAACATATGAAACCTAACATAAAAATAAAAACTATAACGCAGGGAAGCAACCCTTACCGAAATCCTGGAGAATAACCATACCTCCTTGCAACAAAATATTATAAACAATTCTCTCGAAACATTCCTCGTCCTTACTTTTCCCACGACTGAGTGTCGCCAAGCTAAGACACCCCGGCGAGAGTCACGTAGGCCTAATGGAAATATCACTTTTTAGAACATTCAAAAACCAAAGATAATCTTTAATAATTTTCGCCTCAAGACAATGTAACTCGCGAAGCTACGCATATGATTGAATGCATGACTAAATATGTGAACATAGAGGTATCCTAGAATAATAAATAAATAATCTCAACGTTGGAATTGTATTAAGTAGATAATTAATCAAGGGATAATGAAACGTAATTGTTCGAGAATAATAAGATGTTATCGATTAGGAATTAATGAAATGTAATTGAGTAATAAGAGGCAAAGTATAATTGACCAAAGATATACGATGAATATGAGGAAGATAAAAATCCACAAATGTTAATCTATAAGAATATGTAGAATATGTAAGAATGTTATTAACATGTAAGCATGTATTAGTAGGCCATGAGTGCGTAAAAACCTTCTCGAACGGGAATGCACAGGAAGCTTGGGCCTGCTAAAGACAAAGAGTGGGGGTACTAGAGCTACCCCTTCCACGAAGGACTTTTGGGGGCTATAAAAGCCAGAGGACATCGCCCCCGCACTCACTTACGGTTTTTCACTCAACTTATAGTTTACACTTTACGGTTTTCCTTTTCAACTTATAGTTTTGACTTCAACTTATATTTTATCAGTCATTTTATAACTCGGTCGTCACTTATAATTATTCAGTAATTTCCACGTTCACTACTAGCGTCCAGCTATCCAGTGTTCGAGTATTCGATTTTATTGATCAGTTTACAATAAATAATTTACTTTTTGAGTCATTGAGTTGTTCGAACTTCCATTGGAAAGAAGCAGCCCCAAGCCTCCTGCGCAATCTCGAGGACAACCCGCCATTGTACCACATACTGTAAGTCACAAATCATCTTTATTTTCATTAAAATTATTGATAAATCAGAGCTGCGGTTACCAAATCTTCTCCCTTGCATCAAACCTTCCTCAATCCACCCTCTTTATCGTACACTTTTTGCCAGATTTTATCACTGTTTCAAACGAGAAACGAACCAGCCTGGTCCCGGTTAAACTCGGTGGACGCAGAGTAACCAGAAACAGGCATTACAATTACTACTTATCTAAACTCGTCCTCTAGGACGTAACACGGGCTTAAACCAAGGCACTTGACCACTTATGCTATCCATAAATTCGCCTCAGATCTAAATAAATATTTACATAACGGTTTGTTGATTGGGACAGTATTCTTAGATTTGGAAAAAGCTTTTGACTCCGTCTGGCTAAATGGTCTGATCTACATTCTATTAGAGCGTAATTTTCCTAAAGAACTAGTACTTTTTATCTGCGACATGTTACACTGGCAATCGTTCGTAGTTTGGAATGGTACTCTCACTTCTACACTAACCTTCTGGGTAAGGGAAGGATTGCAACAGGGAACAGTGACTGCCCCAATACTGTTCAAAATCTATAATAAAAAAATTCTAAATCTATTCGACTTTAATTCAGGTAATCAAACCAATTTCATCGCATATACCGACGACTTGGTGGTATATGTTGCTGACAGAAAAATCCCTACTATTCAACAAAAATTAGAAAAAATAATTAACGATACATATAACTACTACAAACTCTGGAACCTAAGAATCAACCCAATTAAAACCGAAACTATACTATTTTGCAAAACGGTTATACGAGATATTATCACTAACAGTACCACTATAATCAAAGAATTTTCCATTAAAATCGGCGACGTAAATACAGGTACATCCATCGAAATTCCAAGGAAGGATCAAGTCAAATACCTCCGCGTCAACTTCGACTATCTCCTACGAATGAATAAACACCACGCTAACCAACTAGATAAACCGAAAAAGGCCTTTCGGGCTAATGCAAGAATCTTCTACAATCGGCACATGGAATCTAAAGCCAAAATAATCTGCTATCAAATACTAATTCGTTCAATCATATTGTATGCTGCACCTATCTGGTGGAACATAGAGCCATCAGCTATGGAGCATTACAAACGTTTTGAAAGATCTTGCATTAAAGCCTGCTTGGGAATGTACAGGACAGCAGAATCTAATTACACCAAACGTATCAGCAACACCACACTGTATAACATTGCCGGTATACATAGATTTGACATACTCACAATAATGCTAACAAGAAATTATTTCAGCAATTTTCACAAAATAGATAATGTTCATCTAAAATCTCTAAAAGTGGAAAATACAGCGATGGAATTCCGAATTGCACGTAGCAATTACTCACCCCTTGTACTCTTTACCAACTTGGACAAGGAAGGATGTATACAAGACGTAAATAATATTCCGATTATTTACCATATCCAAAGACATATTGCTAAAAAAGAAATCTGGACTGACATTGAAAACATACCGAACGATAAATGGGTTTACTCGAAAGCCTTATCATTTAAAGACCAACAAAGTCTGGATAGACTATCAAGGAACTACTGGAGGCTTCAGAATGATGCCAAACACATCAACGAAATCAGACGTAGAGCTAGAGCAAAAAGACAACATCGGTCGCAGCTGCAAGAAGAGCAGCAGTAACGGATGTAATATAATATCCGATAATAAGACTGAACAGCAGTAACTATATCAGTATTAATTATAACAGTGTTACCTATAATAATTTTTACAGAATGTGCTTTAGACACTGTGTTCTTTTGCTATAGTTGTAATTAATGTAAATATTGTATATAAGTTCCTATAAGCTTCAAATCTTTTCCCTTATACTTCTTTACCCCCCCTTTGCCCTAGAGGATTGCCAAAGATGTAATGGTTTTCTTATTTTTTTTAGTTTTTCATTACCATATTAGATGATCTCATAACAGACTGCAATATGTAGAGCTTAAGATTATAACGATTAGTTACCATAAATGTTATTAATGAGTTTTGGAGAGACGCTTCAACCAAAAAAGACTACCAAAAATTATATTTTATATACTTTATTGATTAATCTGTTGTAAGGTCGTTTATAGCTTATATATGTATAATGACAGTGTTAAAAATAAACAATCTTTTTCAAACCAAAAAAAAAAAAACGTAGCGCGTATTGACCTAAACTCGTAACCTAGAGATCGCTGGATCAAGTCTCATCAGATTAACTTCCTAATTTCATTTTTTTTTTCTATTTTTCTACAGTAGGTTGCATTATTTTTATTGAAAATATAATAGCAAATATAGTGTGTTTTTTTTTACCAAACGTATCACTTCTTTTCTATTTAAAAATGTTTCTATTTTATTGAAAAATTAATATTAAATTCTTTATTTCAAGATTACAAGATACATCAGAGAAAAAGAATTAGACAACACTGTAGAATACATTAGAAGCGGCTTACAAATTGTTTTCAAAAACAAGTAAATTACTGTTACATTTTTATTTTCCTTCTGTTTAGACATCGAGTTTTCCTTCCCAGATAACCGACTTTATAACCGTTTTTATTTTTGGTTACATACATACACTCACGTATCACGTACATACATATACACACGTATCGACTACATATTGTTTAAACATCGAGTAATTTTTAATGTTAACCACGAGATAGCGTTCCTGGTTAAAGTAAAACTCGCTATTGTTATTTTCCGAGTTAGGGAATATAAGCGGAATAAACATTGTATCCATAAGTTTCTGTTTTCAATAAAATATATTTTTAAAGTGAGTGAGTGTCTCAATTAACCATTTAGTCCTTCGAGCCGGATAAGTTGTAAGTGAAAGTGCAAATATTAACGGAGTGCAATACAGTGAACAATGATATCGGACTTACATATGATGATAAGGTGAATAGTGATACGAACTTGTTAGATAAATTTGTGTTAAAAAGGACTTAGCAGAATTTGTGAAGAAAAAACACTTAGAATATTTCTGCTCTAAAAGGACTTAGAAAATTTACGATTAAAATTAACTTAGAGAAAATTGTAAAGTGAAAAGGACTTAAAAAATTCACGATTAAAATAACTTGTAGAAAATTGTGAAGTGAAAGGGACTTAAAATAATTTAATCTATAATCTAAAATCTGAAAGTGAATTAAGACTTTGTGATAAGTTTGTTTAATTTTGTGATAAGTTTCTGCGGTATAGTGAACAATAAAAAGAACTGTAAGAATAAAAACTAATTAAGTTTCCTGGTCTACCCGCGATAGTTTTGTGAACTTTATATACAATGGCGGATAAACAAATAAAACAGCAAATGGTGAAACTAAGTCAAGCCGCACTTTAGATTGAAAATTTACAAGTGAATTCGAAAAAATGTGCTAAGGATAAACGAACAAGAGGATTTTTAGATTCACGTAAGGAGACTTTACAGGAGTATTGGACTAATTATACCTAGTATTATGATGCTCTTGCTGGATCTATAGATACACAAACCTCAGAAGAAGAATACAAAATTCACTTAGAGGAGAACTTTGAACAAACAGAAGAACATTATTTAGATTTAATGACCTGGCTTAAAGATACAATATGAGTTTAATTCAGATACATTATAAGATTTAATAACCCAATGGAGACAGCACAAAATCTGTCTGGTTGCAGACATTAAACAAATTTACAGACAGATTTTGGTAGCTAACGATGACGTTGACTACCAGAGAATTTTATGGCGACAATCTCCAACGCAACCTGTAAAGGAATTCAGACTACTTACCATTACGTATGGAACTTCTTGCGCACCATTTCTAGCTATTCGCACACTTCACCAACTGGCTGAAGACGAAAAACCTGATTTCTCCGTGGAATCGGAAATCTTGAAAAATGATATGTATGTAGGAGAGTTTTAAGTGTAGCAGATGTAGACGAAAAACTAGTATTTAGTTCTTTTCTTTATATCTTATTTTTTGGAAAGGAAAACTCTATTCAGAGACTAAAAGAAAAGATTAGGAAGGCCATAAAACCCTAAACAAACCTAAGGATTATCGGAATATATTGGTGCAATAAAAATCCTGTGTGCAGTGTCGGGACCCTTTGAAGAATTTCGAATTCCTATATAAACATATGCGATATATGTGAGAGTGAGAGAAAGACGAAGAGTGAGAGTGTATGGTGTGTGTGAAAACAATTGATGAATGTGAAAGATGTGTGAGAGTATGCAGCGATATCGGTATGAGTGTGTGTGCGCGCAGCGATATGGATATGAGTGTGAGTGCGCGCAGCGATATGGGTA
>NW_015149116.1:220267-234810 GCF_001465965.1 Polistes dominula
GTGCTACTATCTGTGAGTGAAAGAAGTGTAATTCGAGTGTGTCAACTATTATTACTTGCTTTTCTTATCTTTTCTATCTCTTTATTATTATATTAAACATTTGTTCTATTATAATAAATACTTATATTTTTAAATTTAAATAAATCTTACATATATATATACACCATAAAAAGCGATAACATTCCGATGTTTTTGATCAAGTTTCTTTATGCATAGTTCTCACTACCAAAAACCATAGGCTGTACCCGTCGGTGGACTATGGGGGGTGGATCCTTGTGCTATTGGTCAATAAGATTCGTAAGCTCCTTCCCTCTCCAAAGGGGTGTAGGTCATTTTTGATATAAAATACGTGGAAAGAAATAAGAAGTGAGCAGTGATAGTCGGAGTAGTAGTCGTAGCAGTAGTCATGGTAGTAGTCAGGTATGAAGCAAACTTAAGTGCCTCGTGCCAAATCGGCTTTGCATTCAGCATCACTCCGAGGTACCTGATAGAGGATTGTGATGTAATTTTACAATCGCCGACGTTCAGGGTGATTGTTTCGACCTTCTTTCAGCTCGTAAAGAGCAAGGCCTCAGTTTTATGATGCGCAAGCTCCAGACCGACCAACTGCATCCACTCTCTTACGGTTTCGTATGCCTTTCCGAAGGTGCAGTTAACCTCTTCAAATGTCTTAGCCGTAATGACCAGTCCTGCGTCGTCAGCAAACGCCATTATCTCTGCTCCCTGCGGTAGCTGGGTCTTCAGCAATGCGTCATACATCAGGTTCCACAGCAGTGGCCCCACGACTGAACCTTGGGGAACTCCTCCAGAGACTTCATAATGCTCAGGACCGTTTTCGGTATCGTACATCAAGCGCCTATCGCAGAAATAGCTCTTGATCATCGCTCTCAGGTAAGCTGGCGTTCCCAGATGATCCAGTACCTTGCATATACTATCCCATCTGGCTGAGTTGAATGCATTTTTGACATCCAATGCAGCCAGCAAGCAGTATCTCTTGGCTCCTCGGGTCCAGCGCACTCCAGAGATTGTATCTTTCGCCGTGGCTACCACGCGACCAATGGCTTCGATGGTTGACATGCCCTTCCGAAAACCGTATTGGTTTCCCGCGAGGCGATGTCCGACAGAGGCATCGATTCGATTGGAGATAATCCTCTCGAAATTTTTTCCTGCTGTGTCCAGCATACATAAAGGTCGATACGACGAGGCTTCCTTCGGCGGTTTGTTACCTTTGGGGAGTAGCACTAGTCGCTTTCGTTTCCACTGTACCGGAAATACTCCCTCTGAAAGGCACGAGTTGTATATCTCCAGGAACAGTTCCGGGGCAGCTTCAATGGCTGCCTTTAGCGCAGTGTTGGAGATGTTGTCCAACCCTGGCGCCTTAGTATTGTCCACTCTTCTGGTGGCCCGGAGTAATTCCTCTTGGGTTATCAGAGGGACTACCTCACTCTTGTCCCGCGGCACCGGATAGTCGTACGCTGGTTGCTTGGGAAACAACACCGCGATTTATTTGCAAAAATCTCATTGCCTCTTTTTCTGTTTGTTTTTCTCGAGGGCCAATAAGTAGACCGGACACCGGCTGCTTCCAGTTCCGTGATCCACTTTCTCTGCACCTTTCTCTTTGCAGAACATGCAGGTAAACTCCCTTTCGCACATTTTCGCAATGTGACTGTCTTCTCCTCAGCGTAAGCACTGCTTGGATCAGTCTGTGCCTCGACAGCTTTGCCCCCGGTGGCCGAAGTCGTGGCACCGAAAACACCTTAAGAGCAGGTGGCTGTTGTCCCGCTCGCGGATGCGACAGACCGTCCAGCCAATCTTCACCTTTCCCAGTCTCAGGGCTGCTCATGCAGTCGCAGTTAGAAGGCCCACGACGGCAGTTTGTGTGCAACTATATACTCTCTGCAGCGATTTCACTGCCGAGACTGCGATGCTGTTGGCATTCAAATGCACAGCCAGCGTTTTCGCGACTTCCTCTTTGTCCGCAACTTCGTCGAATCTCTGATCTCGAGCTGCATTTCTTGGATCCACGCACGGACCTCCGCACGGTCCCCAAGGAACGTTTTTATAGAGTCCCTGAGCTCGTGCGTCGGCTTTGCGGCGGTGCGGTTCAGGACCAAGAGCAAGTCGCCCTCTGCCGTTCGCCGAATTTTCTCGACGTCAGTTGCAATGCCCTTTACCGTATCATCCGTGCGACTTTGGCGCAGGATGTCAGCATACAACTTGTCTTCACCAGCCTTGATGACCAGAGCATCTGGTCAAGGAGTTCTCGGACGTGGAGCTATCTTCTTTTTCCCTACTGTTGTCCACGCTGCGTCCTTTTCCGGCTTCAGAGTGGGTCGAGTACTTAGCGACGCGGAGGTGCTCAGTACCGCCGCTTGTACTTGTCGCTTGGTCCTTTTGCCGGACGGTTTGACTTCCTGAGGGGTGGACGATCCTCTGCGACGCTTGCTGCTCTGCGCTTCCAGGCTTGGCGTGGTTTCCGTCGTCTGCACAATGGCGGGCGGTGGCACCACTGCCTGTTGATGCACACTTTCCGGCGATCCCATTGCTCTATAGCTACTTCGGCATATAGCAATGAGCCGCTTGATCTCCTTGTGGACGTTCATTTTGCTGTCCGTGAAATCAGCAAGTAACCGAGGCGCTTATATGCCTCGAACTTCTTCTTTCTTGTCACGTCGATGCTGGATATGGCCAAGTTGTTCACCACAGTCGCACTGCAGTCGTTGGATGACGACGCCAGGGTGCCTGCTTGACCACTCCCTGCTGCCGGTACTGGGGTTCCGAGCCCCTGCACCATAACCGGTACCACACCTGTCGTGTTCTCCATTTCTGGTTTATTATTCGAGGTTCCTTCCCCCAGTCTGTTTGTTCCGCGGAAGGAAAGTTTCTCCTACCTGCTATATCTAGCAGGCATTCCCCTATCCGCCACCTGGGGACGTGCCACGTAGACTCCCCCTGTGGTGTGTGTGTGTGCGTGTTTGTGTCAAAAAAAAAGCAAGCTCTGCGCGTGACGTAATGTTGTTGCGTCAGAGCGTTGCTATGATAACCATCAACGGTTTTTCACATACAACTAAACCGTACTTTGTCCGTTATAAAAAAAAATCTTTCTATTTCTCCATTGGACGTCTTTGACGATACATCTAAGATGATCTGTGAAGAAATAACGAAACAAGCGACTAAGAGTTGACGAAATTCTATAACAAGCGACTGTACGAGTTGTCGAAAATCGAAAAAGAAGGCTAAATACCAAACTATCATTTATATTTACTTTTATTATTATAATTATTATAATTATAAATAAGACTTCGTCGTTGCATTTGCATACAGGCGAAGTCAAAGTAAGGTAATATACGTGTCCTATATTTGCTTGGACAACATTCAATTTTTATTTAGTATTTCTATTATAAACGAGGGTTTTTTAGGAAAGGAACTTTTCTTTAACAAACAAATAAGGTTTTATTGTCCCATTTATTAGGTTCGATCAAGTGTTTTATTTCTCATTTTAATTTCTCTCATTTTCCCCATATCATAGCTTTTCGTTTAGGCCAGAACATTTAATTTATATATATATATTTATGTAACAATATGAAAAATATCACCAATCAAAGGCAAAAAGTCTTAAATTAAGGAGAAAAAAACCATAAGGAAGATTCCAAAGAGTTTACCGGAACGTGTTCTGCATTTCGTGCACGGCAGAAGGCGTTAATAAATGTGCAGAATAATATCATTAATGCGGGTAATAATGCGTCCACTGTTAAAAATAGTGAAAACGATTATCGTAAGCCATTTAATAGCTTTCAATCAATATATTTCTTTCTTAATCCTTTCTACTCATACTAGAAAAGTATAATCTCAAATCACTTTTGCAACATTATTGAAGTGAAAACTTCTTTACAATATCGAGTGATTTAAAAAAAGATCACACGTGTTAGAAGTGAAACCTTCAATAATCTAAGTTTCGAGAGAATGAGACGAATGTATAGTATCAGGCGTAGGATAATTTATTATATAATATTATTATAATATTATTTTTCTATATTTCTATAAAATAAGCTATATTATTTTTATTGAAAACATAATATGAAGAATAGTAAATTTTTATAAAGTACGTGCCATTTTTTTTCTACTTGAAAATGTTTCTATTTTATTGAAAATTAATACGCTAATATTATAATTAATAATACAATTTTCTTATATGCCTGGGTCGATACATGTCTTTGGATATTTATTATGCAAAAATATAAAAAGAAAATTCAATTAACGTATTTAGAATTTTATGAATCAAATACATTAAAAAAAAATAAACAAAAAAAAATCATGCGTGCAGATCACACGTGTTAGAAGTGAAACTTTCAATAATCTAAGTTTCGAGAGAATGAGACGAATGGACAGTTTTAGGAGTAAGATAATTGTAGTATTATTTATTTATTTTAATATTATTACTATATATAATAAGGGTCACCGGTATGGTCTCTGGGTGGAAAAGTTGATAAATAGTGCACTTTTCACAATTCAAGCAATAAAAACGGAATGCGGAATGCGATAGTTATAAATAATCACCAAAATGGTAGGATGTTTATCAAAGGAAATATAATTCGTCAGAAATTAGGTAAAAATAAATAATCTTTTTTTTGAAACTCAGGTATAAAATTTTTTTTCTTAGTATGGTTTTCTATTTCCCGTTTTCATCTACATTCTTGCGCTATATAACAAACATTTTAGGATAGATGAAATAAAGACGTTACGAAAAACATGGAAAATACTGCTGGACTGAACGAAGGTTCTGGTAAAATTCAATGAAAAATCTAATAAAGATATTCTCTAGAAATGTTTTTTTAACTCTGTAGCCTACCACACTTCGAGACCCTTATTATTTATAACATATCTCGTCCTTTTTCTTTGGACCACAAACTTATCTTTCTAAATACTCTCGTCTAAATAAAGATCTGAACAACGAAAAATCGAAAAAATGCATTGAATCGTATTGCTCTCTCAGCTTATCGAACTGTGTACACTACGAGTCTCAAATTTCAGCCCCGTGGTAAGCTCTAACGATTCACGCTAGGCGTTCAATATCTTTTTTTTTTTTTTATAAATATGAGAGTTTATTTGCAATCTATTACAAAGTAACAATAAGCAAATTTGTTGGTAAAAATAGAATAGTACAAGAATAACATGCAGGTATTTCGCTCAATAGCTAATACCTTCTTAATATTAATATCACATGTATGACGTATATCTTAATGTAACAANGAATTGTGAAAAGTGCACTATTTATCAGCTTTTCCACCCAGAGACCATACCGGTGACCTTTATTATATATAGTAATAATATTAAAATAAATAAATTCTACAATTATCTTACTCTTAAAACTGTCCATTCGTCTCATTCTCTCGAAACGCAGATTTTTGAAAGTTTCACTTCTAACACGTCTGATCTGCACACATGATTTCTTTTGTCTGTGTCGTGCCGATTTACGATTTTTTGAATTTTTAGTTTTTCCTTAGTTCAAATAAAGGATTCATATTTTATGGACACGCTCCGACCCGTTCTTTTAACTTTAGATTGCTGTAACTACAGTTAAATATCACCATGATTGATGCGTTTCTTCGCGAGGGTCTCAGGAGATTAGGTACTACGGCGGCTATTTTGAAAAAAAAAGAAAAAAAAATCAGATTCTTTTATTCCTTCCATTTTAAATAAGCCTCTGAAAAACGGTCAAAATTTAGGCGTTTACATGTATCGCCGGCCTTAAGAAAATAATTAATCTAGGCAATTTATGTTTTTATTCGGTTAACCAATTACTCAGCTCGCGGTTGCTGTCTGGGCGATTAAAAATCAGAATATACAGGAATATCATCCTAACGGTAGTCCTTAAAGGTAGCGAAACGTAACTAATAATTTTAGTCGGTTTTGTGCATGTTTCTATTTCTAATATCGCAGAATGTTCACGTACATCAAAATTACAAACTTTTGATTAAAACTTGTTTTTTAGACTTTTAAATATATTCTGGATAAGTGTTTTTCACTTCTAAAAGCCGTGTCTCAATTTTGGGACATTGGCGGAATGTATTATAAAATACTTGTTAGAATTTCTTTTTTAGAAATGGGTTTAAAGGTAATTTTAACACTTTATAGCTTATTGCTTTTTTAAAAGATATAGCTATAATAAATACTTGGAGATTGTAGCAAATATTGAGTTTTTATGAAGAAATTTCACTCCTTGACATAAGACGCACAATAGTTTTTAGTCAGGAGATAAATCAAGCTTAAAAGACCTAGTTCACAAAAATCAAAATTTGTTGGAGGATGAGTAAGTTTAGAAGTAAGCTATACCGAATAAATCATCTCATAAAACCAATAGACACAAAACGAGCATTTTTTTGTATTACTTTCTAGAAAACTGAATGAAAAGAATATATACACTTTAATTTTCTTTTTTTTATATTGTTACAAAAATAGTTTTAGTTACTTAGTATTATTATCATTAAACAATTAATTAAATTTTTTTTTGCATTTTCGTATTGTGGCGGGTAATGGGTTAAGGAAATAGGGTTCGAAGACCGCGAATAGAGGGATCGTATTCAGGAACGAGAACACTGGCGAGATTTAATATTTGCAGCAATGAACCTTCAAGGTCCTCTAATGCCATATTATAATAATAATAATAATAATAATAATAATAATAATAATAATAATAATAATAATAATAATAATAATAATAATAATAATAATAATAATAATACATCCTACCTATTCTAGAGATTTTAGAAAATATCTCCATTTTAGTTGTCTATAAAAAAATTATTTAATGAACAACAATTCCATAAAGCTATGTTTAAAATTTCTTGATGTATGGATATGACTTTCTACATTCACTATGAACAGTTTTTAAGAAAAGTTAAAACAAAAAAACTAGAAAAATCACTAAAGGAATATCTAATATATATTAACCAATAAATATTTCTGATTTTAAATAAACAAAAAATTGCGAATATGCATTTTGATTTTCAAAAGTGTTAAGATTGTAGAAATTCGTTATTCAGGCTTATGAATTTGTAAAATAGGGAAATGAGAAATGAAATAAAAACAAATATATAAATAACAAACATATAATTTTTAAAGAAAATAAAAATTACAATAAAGTTTACAAATAATATGAGTAACAAAAATTGATACTTTTATACAAATTCCCAATACTTTTTCTGAGGCATGCTTGGAGTATAGATATTCAAGGAATTCGTCTAACTTTTCTGAATATATCTTTGTAGATCCCCTCAACTACAATATAAATTTTTCTTTTTAATAGCCTTAGTCATAGTCGACATTATTATCCGTTGAATACTCTCTAACTGATTTTACAAAACTTATTTTATGCATACGTATATATATGTGTACTACAATATAATTAGTCTCTTGTATTTATTTTAACATATATTATAAAATGAACTAATACAATAAAAGGTCTGTATCAGATAAAAGAAAACAAAACAAATAAATAAATAAAAAAAAATTGGAAAATAATGATAAATAAATTTTAAAAATATTAAATCACATATGTGTATACATACTATAGCTTTTGAACTTGTGCTCAGTCGCTATATATTGTTGCCAAGAAAGTAATTTCAGCTTGCACCAATAGATAAAGTTATGTTTATTTCGTTATTCTTTTGTTAATGTTAGAACTTTATTCTTTTGAGGTTTGGTAGTTGACACTTTTTGGGGTTGCTATAGGAATAAATTCCTTGTAATTTTGTTTACAACTGTTAGTTTAGAAAAAATAAGGTTTTATTTTACGCTAGAAAACCAAAATTAATTTCTTGCCAACCCAATATATAAGAATTATTTAAAATTGTATTAGGCTATTACAATAATAATAATAATACATAGTCTTTTATACATTAAAATAAATTTAGAAAAATATAATGAAAATATTTTTCTAATACTCAATAATCACTACATTATTGAAAATTGAACTAAATTACATAAAATTGTCATTATAATGTTCTAATAATTTGATATTGTATTCATTGTTGTTCCAAATTATGTTATTTTTTATCTTTTTCTTTTTGTTGAATATTAATATATCATAAAAATTTAAATAATAATATTATAATAATTTAATTTTTAATCAGATTTCTATGTGTTATAGATAAACGCATTATTTTATTTAAAAAAAAATTAACATACTTTTTTTACCTCTCCACTCTTACAATTAGTAAACCTTTGTAAGAGAGGTTTCCCTTTGTTTTGAGTAATTATTTTTCGTCGTAATTCTGTCGAAAACACAATTTCGAAGTGAAAGGTCTACATCTCAAAGAAAAATGGACGAAAACAAAATTCAAGTTGTAATTTTTAAATTTCAAATGAAATTTGATAATCTTTGAAAAAGAAATCCATCACTCCAGTAAAAATAAATTAACAAAAAATTGTTTTATCATTAGTACGTGTAATAGTTTGTCTAAAAATATTAAATAGAAATTAGGCTAAATTATACAAAAATTAACAAATCCTTAAAGAACTATACTTTAATTCAATTATTACATTTGAATATAAGAGAAAAAATAGATTAATTTCTACTGACTATTTTATTATATATTTATTCTTATTATGTTGTAAGAATCTTTTAATAAAGGCAAATTTAATGATAATATATTATAAAATGCATACTCTGTCAAAAAATTAATTAAAAAATTAAATGATTTTCACTTTTTCTTCATTACTTTGTATATTTTAATATGATTTAGCCTAATTAATCATGTTTAAAGTAAAATTAATATAATATAACGATATAAAAATATAATATTATTAACAATTATAAGTCCATCACTCATTAAATATAATTTTTTGTTATCTTATAGGTAAAGAGCTAGAAAATTATTTATAAAATTTTATTAAAAAATTTTAATCGTTATTTTGTATTTCGACTTTGATTCTTACTTCTCTTTTCTTCTTACTCATAGTTAAAGTTTGATACAAGTTTTTTCTACTGTAATCTTTCAATTTGTTAAAATGAACATGAAACAAATATATTGGCCCATTATGTCGAATGTCTCGATTCTTTCAGATTTGAGTGTAAGTAGCAGAAGTACAGTTTTAACTTTAATCGATGAGGTTCGCTTAACTTTTCATCTTTTTGAAAATATTTCTTTCAAGATGATTTTCTATTTTGTAATGATACATGTAATACTATTGTGCTGACTACACCATGAGCAAAAAGATGAAAAAAATAAGATATCGGAGATTTTAACTAATTCAAATTTTTTAAAAGCAGTGTAAGTAATATTTTGCTCACTTTTGTCGATACAATTCTTCTTAGTTTAGTTTAATTTTTTTTTTAGTCTTTATTTCTATTTAAAGATTCTTGACGTCGAGTGATTGGATTTGTCACACCATCATTAACAAGATGCGAATGGTAAGATACTACATTTTCTGAATTATCCCAATTTTCTGAAGATTGTGGTAATGTTACATTTTTAACTTCGGAGAATAAAACATTATCATGCTGTGTATTTTCCGTTTCAGAAACAAAATTTTCAAAGTTTTTACGTTCTTCACATACAGTTAGATGATGTTCATATTGATGCGGATCCAGTACATGTAATTTGTTATAAGGACAAGTCATCTTCTTTACTTTAGGATGGTTAACTTTACATTTTATTAAATGCCTAGGCATTCGAGTCCTATGAACTCGATGATTAGAATCGTAAGGACAAATGTAGAATTCGTTATCGCTCATCTTGCTTTAAATTCTTGAACAATTATAGTGTACGTATCTATCTATATATATAGATAATGTATGTAGTAATGATAATGTATATATGTGTATATACAATGATAATTGTGTTGACTAACAACTTTTCAAAACTTATTGTTATTTTGTTGTTATTATTTTTCTAATTATTATTTAAATTAATTCGTTATTAAAATAAAATCAAATACGTTAATATGAAAAAGTCAAAAGTATTATTAAAAAGTACTTGAATTAAAATAAAATAGATTTGTTCTCGAAATATATCATCTAACTCGTAGGTACGTAATAAAGACTTACAGATCACTGCATGTTTCTTTGTTTTTGGGATTCTAAATACACTCCGACTTTAGGTGTGTTCTCTTGACACGTTTCTTAACGTCTACTACGTAAGAATATTTAAACGTACTAGGAACGTTAGTTCTTATTAGTAGAGAGGGAGAATTGTTAAATTGTAGTGAAACAAATTACTAATTTGTCTAGATCTCGCTAGAAGGCACGTCAGTCGCGATTTTGTTTTAATCAAAATTAGTTAATTTCCGAATGCAACACTATCCTCAGATATTGAGTCTGACCGTGTCTTTAGAGAATATTCTCACTCTTGAAAAAAAAGGGGTCAAGCGCGCAAATCACATAAATTAGAAGTGAAACCTTCAAAAAAGTAAAGAAACTTTCAAAAGTTTCAAGAAAATGAGACGAATGTATAGTATCAGGCGTAGGATAATTTATTATATAATATTATTATAATATTATTTTTCTATATTTCTATAAAATAAGCTATATTATTTTTATTGAAAACATAATATGAAGAATAGTAAATTTTTATAAAGTACGTGCCATTTTTTTTCTACTTGAAAATGTTTCTATTTTATTGAAAATTAATACGCTAATATTATAATTAATAATACAATTTTCTTATATGCCTGGGTCGATACATGTCTTTGGATATTTATTATGCAAAAATATAAAAAGAAAATTCAATTAACGTATTTAGAATTTTATGAATCAAATACATTAAAAAAAAATAAACAAAAAAAAATCATGCGTGCAGATCACACGTGTTAGAAGTGAAACTTTCAATAATCTAAGTTTCGAGAGAATGAGACGAATGGACAGTTTTAGGAGTAAGATAATTGTAGTATTATTTATTTATTTTAATATTATTACTATATATAATAAAGGTCACCGGTATGGTCTCTGGGTGGAAAAGCTGATAAATAGTGCACTTTTCACAATTCAAGCAATAAAAACGGAATGCGGAGTGCGATAGTTATAAATAATCACCAAAATGGTAGGATGTTTATCAAAGGAAATATAATTCGTCAGAAATTAKGTAAAAATAAATAATCTTTTTTTTGAAACTCAGGTATAAAATTTTTTTTCTTAGTATAGTTTTCTATTTCCCGTTTTCATCTACATTCTTACGCTATATAACAAACATTTTAGGATAGATGAAATAAAGACGTTACGAAAAACATATGGAAAATACTGCTAGACTGAACGAAGGTTCTGGTAAAATGCAATGAAAGATCTAATAAAGATATTCTCTAGAAATGATTTTTCAACTCTGTAGCNAACATTAATTTTTTTCGTTAATTAGAGATTAGGATAATACACGAGACTCCGTTAACCTGGTGTTTTCTTATTACGTTAGTAATAAGAAAATCAAATTTTGATTCCATCATTAATTAAATCATGAAAACGAGATATCTCGTGACCCGTACGCAATGTGTTAATTTTGTTTTCTTTATCCCTACCAAAAGGCAGCTGCATCTTACGTGCTTGGCCACGAAATATTTTTCTTTTGGTTTATTCGTTATTTGTTATTCGATTATTCCTTTTCTACTGCTGATTGAGTAAAGACGTGCTTTCACCTTATCATATAAAATAAAGAGAAAATTTTGATATAAGAAAGAGTATTTTTAATATCCCCTATAACCCAATAGTTATTAACACTAGAACTACAGGAAAAAAAAACGATTCTACTTCTACCAAAACCAGTCAGAATGACTAGTTATTTAAAAAACGTAAAAACAGAGTATTTTTTTATTATTAATTTATTACTATCTTATAATAAGAATTTAGGATTATAGAATAACAACTATTTAATGCTTTCTATACAAAATATAATAATACTAACAAGTATAAACAGAATTTTTGGTAGCTAAAATAATAAAATAAACTTACATTAAAGTAAATGTAAGAAGTATATTATAATTATGAACGTGTGTGTGTAATAGTATCTGAAATAGAAATAAAAAAAATAATTATTAATTATTTTTAATATAAAATATTAATATATTAATGTAGAGAAATCAATTGTTCTGTATCCGGCTAAGGATATCTAATTCCCCCGTGTTGCCGACACTACTTGAGATATAAAAGATATTCTTTATTCTCACACAAATTATTGTTTATTACAATTACAATTACAATTACAATAATGCTTCGCAACCTCTCGCACTCACTCACTACTCACTCGCTACTATTTACTCGCTATTCTCGCTCGAATCACTCGCTCTCGTCGCTCGGTTCTCTCCACGCTACTCTCGAAAAAACAATCCCTGACGCGTGACCGTCCTCTCCTTATGAGGTTTCTCCCCCACCCTGCATTCCCGAGGGACAAAACATCTTCAAAACGCTCTCGAACCTTTGGACTCACACAGCTTACACATACAACGCTCTCGAACCTTTGGACTCACACAGACTTACACACACAACCTCTCGAATCTTTGGACTCACACAGACTTAGACACACAACCTCTCGAACCTTTAGACTCACACAGACTTACACACACAACCTCTTGATTTTCAACAATCCCCACATTAATATTAATATTTTAATTAATATCTTTCTAGATAAGGAAACCAATTCAGAATATACTTTGTTTCAACATCAGAATGATCGTGTGGAACGACATCGATTACTATTGTTACGTTGCCTTTGTATTTTTCATTTATTGCTGTACCATAGCAATGATTCTATCTCTATTTTTTTGCCAGATAAGCTGGCAAGAAAGGAAATATTCTAACAAAGAATACTAGATTGCTCTAAAAATCTCTAATCAACAGTGTAGATTTCAAAAACCGATATTTTAGGATGTTCTTTCACTTTAAAAAGAACCAGTCAAAATGACTGGTATTAGTAGAAGTAGCAAAGGTAAAAAATTACTCGAGTTCTGTATAAGTTATAAAAAAAAAAGTTATTTTTTAAACCTTTATTTATATCTACAAAAGTTATCATATCATTTCAGAAAAAAATATAACATGAAGTGAGAGTTTAATAATGAAGTTGAACGACTAGTCAAAATTACTGGTCTTGTAGTTTTAGTGTTAAAATACAATATATTTCGCAATTTAATCTAATTTTTTTAAAAATAATAACAAGAAATAAAATGGAAATCGTATTTGTTATTTTTATCGGTAATTATATTTACTTTATATATTGTCAAGCTTAATGTAAGATATTGATGTTTATACTCTTTATGTGTCACGTGTTTAGAAATATTTATATGATGTACGCGTCACGAACGTGGCAGCAAATCGTAACGTATTTTGTGAACGTTTTCAAATTTTTTATTCATTTAACAATTAAAAAAATCTCAGGATACGCTTATTTTCGTGGATTAAGCCTTTGTCTCTGCTGCGTAAATCATTATATCAATCTAACGCAAGTTTGGTATATTTGTATATTGCTTTTGATGCTCATATATTTTTTTCTCCATATGATATCTCTAAGATATCCAGAGATCATAGAAGTTTTATTTGTTTGGTCTCTTACCTCCTTTTCTATATTTTTATCGCTCATAATGGTCACTCCTAGGTATTTAAATCGCATCACTTGTTTGATGCTTTTGTTGTATACTACTAACTTTCATCGTCTGGGTTTCTAGGACGTAATGAGTGATTCGGTTTTTTTTATTATCCAATAATTCAATAATCTACTTATTCTCATTTCTACGCCTTGTGGTTAAATCCCGAGTAAGTGGAATAAAATCAGGAAAAAACTTTTTTCTGGTGAACTTTTAACTATAAGCATACGCTTAGTAGGTATGTGGGTAAAGTGAGGATAGGTAACCAAATGTCGACAGCTTTTAATATTTATAGTGGGTTAAAACAGGCGGAAGCATTGTCACCTCTTTTGTTTAGTTTAGTACTAGAATTTGCTGTCAAAGAACTGCAAAAAAGTAAAGATAGTCTGCAGTTGAACGGGACAACGCAACTGTCGACATATACGGACGATATTGCTTTGTTAGGGAACAATAAAGAGTCATTAATTAATAACGCGAAAATAATTACAGATAATACAAAAGATCTGGAGCTAGAAATAAGCGTGGAAAAAACCGAATATATGGTTATCGATAGAGTTCAGAATATGCCTAATGCTGTAACTTTAGTCGTCTGTTTAAAGTTTGTTCTAGAATTAAAATGTAAAAAAAAAAAAAGATTTAAAGAGACGCGGATTGAGTAGTCGGAGAACAGTCAGCTGGTAATCAATGAGATTTAAATCAATAAGTTTTCGGTTGCTAAAATGTTAGTTGCTAATCAATAAAACGTTAGTTGTTTATGAATGAATTGAGATATTAAGGAAAAAAAGATCGAAATCAGTTGTTTAGTTGTATCAGATGCAAAACCATTCTTTTCGATATCGGTTGTGAAAAAGTTTTACTCTCCATTAAATAAGAAAAATTGTGTTACTTTTTTTTTGTGTTTTACTTGTTACCTTTTAAATTACATTTCGTTGATATTTATTCGCTTTATTTTAAAGAACGTTATCGTACAAATTTAAGAAGTT
>NW_015149116.1:272234-286004 GCF_001465965.1 Polistes dominula
CTTTCTGTGAATGTGAGATATCTTTATCATGGGTTAGCATACACAAGTATTTCTTTTTGTGTTGCAACTAATAACTGTAGATGCAGTTAAAAAAGGGAACAATTGTTGTCATATTTTTTTTGTTTCATCGGGTTTTGAATTACAACGATTTTAAAATCTATTTCTATTTTCGTGGTTTTATTTCAAAATATTAAACATTTTTTTTTAAATTTATTTTTTGTATTTTTTTTCCATATTTGTAAAATAAGTTATATTATTATATTCTTATTGGAAATATAAAGTAATTAAGGTTTATTTGTTTTTGTAACGTGTCTAGTTTCTTCTATTTAAAAACTTTTCTATTTTATTGAAAAATTAGTATAAATTTCCTAAATAAGCAAACATTATAATTAAAAAACATGTCTTTGGATATTTATAAGAAAAATATTCTAAAATGTTGTTTAATTTTTTTTCTCTGATATATCTGACAATCATTTAATTTTTTTGCAAAATATTGAAGACAATACAATTATTATATTCTATATATTTCATAATTGTTAATTATAATATTTGCGAAATAAATAATAATTTAATATTCATTTTTCAATAAAATAGAAACATTTTTAAATAGAAAAGACATAACACGTTTGGTAAAATAAAAACAGACCATGCACGTTCTTTCTTTATTTCGACCGTCGGTTCGTTTGGACCTTATACTTTTGTCGCATACCTAAACGCTTATCTCTGCTTATTCCTTCTACCCTTCTATCGCTCCTACCTACAAACATTTCGAGTATCGAAAGAATACGTGTCCACGCTTTGTAGTATGCAGTCGCATACAAACACACACATATACAACCAGGAGCGATAACTACGAAGCATAGCATAAAGATGAGACCGAGAATAGAAAAAACTAGATAGCCATATTCCGTCTCTCTCTCGCAGGCTCAATCCTATATGTTTGTCTCTCTTTCTCTTGTTATTTAGTATAGCAGCCGTTTCATAGCTTCGTTACACATAGCTGCGTTTCTTTTCTTTTCAGATAACTCCCATTCTAAAGAAGTTTTCACTTCAAAAAAAAAAAAGAAAGGCAGAGCTCACAAATTAGAAGATATTGCACCGAATGCTAGAATCAGTATGTACGAATATTAAGACCAAAGACAGCTAAAAATGTAACACAAAAAGTAACAACCTTATGTAACCAATGTACACAGAAACCTCACCTTTGCTTATTTTGTTTTAATAAATTACGTTAATGTATTTAGGTATTATATTCTTTTCCTTGAAGCATTGACCAAAAAAGACCGATATCGTATAATTTAAATGTTCAGTCTCACAAGTACGCAAGGACCGACCAGTGCTGTCAGATCGTGGGTAGATCGTACCCTCTCCCTGTGCCACTGGGATTGCACACAATGAAAGTTATCCATGTCCGTGTGTTCGGGATGTCGAAAGAAGTCGAGTGTAACCGAAGTTGGCGGGCACGCCGGAGTGGCACACTATGAAAGCGACTCGTGTCCATGTGTTCGGACGACACGAGTCGCTTTCATAATGTGCCACTTCGTGGCCAACCGCCAACTTCGGTTACACTCGACTTCTTTCGACATCCCGAACACACGGACATGGAAAACTTTCATTGTGTGCAATCCCAGTGGCACAGGGAGAGGGTAAGATTTACCCACGATCTGACAGCACTGGGACCGACACACGCTCTGGGATACAGAACGAAAATCCAGGGCTGGTCCCTAGGGACCGGCGTGGCGCTTAACGTATTAACCACAGAGCATAGATACCAGGAGGGCGATCGACATAGGAAAATTACTAGCAAATACGAATGGAAAGAAAAGGAAAGATTATTTTCGGAAATACGCCGCTAGGTTTCGTTATGTTTGCTGATGTTGTAGAGACCCTATAGGAGGGACGCGCCATGTAGATTGCAAGGCTGAAAATGTGGGGGGACAACTTCCGTTGCATCGCGCAGCCTTGTTTATCTTTAGTATGTATTAACGGCTGTGGTTAGTTTAAGTTTGTAATACTTATAGTTTTTAATGCGATATTTATATTTAATTGTTTTTTTTTTTTTTTAGTAGTTTTCTATAAGTGTAAGTTTAATTTACTCATTTAATAATTACAAGTATAAATGTACAAACTTAACCTATAACTTATCGTTTGAATCATTCGTGCGCAATCACGTGACTACACGAGTTCCTGTCCCCCAGCAATGTACATAGCGCGTCCCTCCTATAGGGTCTCTAGGTTGTATAGAGACTCATCCGCCAATTTTGCTCCTACAGAGAAGCAGCGATCCCATTCGTACGATAATTTGAGGTCCTGTACGATCCTTTTGGAATTTCGAAAACTTTTTTATCGTTTTATCGTTTAACCGTTTTTATCGTTTTCATGATAGGGTTTAGGAACTTGATGACTAAAAAAAAAAGAAAAAAAAAAAGGTCATCAACTTGAAAAAGTTGGAACTTGGACACTTTTTCCAACTTTTTCAAAATTTTGTCCGAGATTGTTGGATTTTTGTCGGATTTCAAATTTTCCCGGGGCGTACGATAATTTTCTGCTGCGTACGATAATTTTGCGCCCCTGTGTCGATCAAACGAACTAAAGTTTCTGGGATCACTGGTCGAGATAGCAAGTTACCGCGCGTGTGCAGTTGACTTTGCATCGCGCATGGACCGTTTGTCATATAACGACGCTATTTAGTGTACAGCTACAATATTAAGAAAAAAGAGAAAAAGAAGACAAATCTTATGTACGTATATTCAGATCTATCTATATATTTATTATCTTTATTATCGAGGCGATAATATTTATGACTACAAATTTTTTAAATAATATAATCGTGCCTTTTTCGTTTCTCACTTAACCTTAAATTTTTAATAGGTTAATCAACAATATTAAGTGTTAACAAGACTTTGTCGTTGCATTTGCATACAAGCGAAATCAAAGCAAGGTAAGGTAATTAGATTTTCTAATTTTTACTTAGAAGACATTATATTTTTTAATATATCAACTAGAGTTTTTTTATTAAGCAAACCTTTCATTTAAAAGATAAATAATGTTTTATTTTAAAAGCAGTATTGTTAATCACATGTTCAATTTCTTTATTAATTTTAGCATATTTATCAAACCATAACTTATCACTAACCCCATAAGTCTTTATAGTTGATATATCTGCCCAGGAAATATAATAAAAGAACAAATATATTATCTGTATTCTTTTTTTCATCGTTAAGTACTTCAATTTGATCTATTTATGTGTGTTTTTTCCAGTTTACAATGCCAGCAAAACGTAAAAGAACCAATTAATGTACTAATGATCCAGATGTACCAATTGAATTCAAACGCGTTCAATTTCCAATTAAATTGGCATTCGCAGTGACAATCAATAAGTCGCAAGGTCAAAAAATGTCTGTTTGTGGCTTAGATTTAAGTAAACCGTGATTTTTACATGGACAATTATACGTGGCATCTTCTCGCGTAGGTAAACTATCCAGTTTGTGTTGGCTAAAGATGGACTAACCAAAAATATCGTACACTCCATTGAACTAACAGATTGATAATGTTTTTTTTGTGTTCTTATGATTAGTGATTATGATATTATTATGATATGTAAATATAAAATAGATTAATTGATGTTATTAAGTACAATGAATTAAAGAAATGGATGTTTTGTGTTTTGTTATTTGTATAGGTCATCATTATTCACAGCGCTCCATTCCTCTTTCAGTCATAGATCACATCCCCACACATTTACAATAAATTACTTATTTTTTATTAGAATAGTTTAAAGAGCGATTATTTTTTATTTTTTATCGTTATTTAGATATCTAGGTTTTGTAAGTATTCAATAGTTAGTGCTGCATTTTAATTCCATTATTTTAATTAATTTTACAAGTTTTTTTTAAATTTACATACGACGTAATGTTACTTTTTCCACTTTTTCCTATTACCATATTATTATATATTCATATATTTTTATTAAACAACTTTTTAAATAATTATACTAAATATGATATGATTTAAATGTAAAATTACAAATTGGATGTTCTTTTGTGCTTAATTTAAACTCACTGAAGTTCTAAGTGAATAATAATAAGACCTTATTGAACAGTTTAAAAATTATATTAAATGAACGTATTATAAAACAAGGTAGAAGTGAAACCTTCAAAGAAAACCAAGTTTTGATACGTGAACATATTTAAATAATCGATTGGTAATACAGCGCCATCTATTGAAAGAACCTTACACAATCTAGATAACTCTAAATAAAAATATTTAAATTTGTTATAAAAAATAATTTTTAAAAATCGCAATAAAAATTATGCTATGTGCTAAGCTGGAAAAAAAACGCGTACAATAAAATAAATTTCATTAAGATATGATAAGTAGTTTCAGAATTATTAGTGAACAAACATAATGTGACACTGAATTTTTATATATAGACTTTTATTTATTAATTAATATATAAAATAAAAAATTATAGATTGAATTTTATTAATTAATAAATTATCTTTGTTTCATCGATTTTACGTTCTTCTGTTTCACGATTTTTAAATTAATCTGATTTTAAAGAAGTTTTCACGTCAAAAAGACACAGCAACGCGTGGCTGGGGCACCCCTAGATAAATATAAAATATTAATTTATTTTTTTAGAGTTATTTTTATTAAAAAATGGGAAAGTGTTGTGCCGTTTATGGTTGCTTTAGTGGCCGAAAGGCAAGTGAGAATTTAGGAAAAGTGGCTTTATTCAAAGCACCAAAAGTAAGTAACCTAAAAATAATATTAAAAATTTTATGTTAACAAATAATTGATTATTACATTTGTGTAGTTTTTAAATAATATTTCAAAAAGGTTATATTTTTTTTGTGTAATATAGAAGTAATGAGTTTTATTTTTTTTCTAAAAGGATGTTGAAACGCTCAGTAAATGGAACTCTGCTCTGGGTAAATGATTAAAAATTACGAGTTTCATTTGCGAATTACATTTTAATCCAGAAGATGTGATTAAAAGTAATCAAGAGGTTCTAAAAGATGGCAGTATATATGTCTGTGAATACGAGAAATTTCATTTGAAGAAGAATGCTATACCAAAATCTAATGCTACTAACAATGCTAATTAATATCAGATGTTTTTACCTTTGCAGATTATCTCTTAAACTTCTCGATATAACTGAGTTGAAAACGTTTGAGGTTTCTAAAAATTTCCTTAAACTTTTATTGAATTCTACGTTTCTCAAAATATTTGTTTTCAGAGTTGTCAATAGCAACAAGACTTCCCGCGTAAGTATTTAAACGAGTACTTCTTGAAAAGTAGCGCGCCCTACCGGCAAAATATCTGTCCCCTAAATTGATGCCGTTCTTTCAACATTACGTTCGGACTCCTTGTATCTACACTTCGTGATTCACTTATTGCCACGGATCTAGGCTCCGTGTTTATTGCGTTGCAGCCATAACCTGATTTTCATTTGTCTATTCTAATACTAAGTAAGTATTCTTTCATAAGATATTAAAAAGTTCATATATATACTGAAAAGTTTTAGTATATAAAAAATTGTATTAAATAAAATAATTATAATATACTATTACTAAGTAAGTTATGTATAAAATGTTATATATATTGTATTGTTTATAGATCTTAAAATGCTGAAAACAAATTCTCAAGTCTCAAAGGAGAATACAGCTCGAAGTAAAGATATGAAAGTTAAACTGAAAACTGAAATGGAACATATTCTGCATATTCTAAAAGCATTAAAAAAATGTAGCAGTCTATCATTGAAATGATTAATCTCAATCTATAAGTACTTTTGTGATACGTGAATTGCGAAGAGAAGAGAAATTCCGATGTTTAATTACTAATTTTGTGAATTAATGAAAATAGCCAATGAAAAACAAAGTAAACTATTGACATATGTAATATCACATCTATTATCATTGAATGCATCTCCATTTCAAATAGATGTGATAAAATATTTGTCATTAAATTAATAATAGATATCTACAATCGCTTCACTAACAATGATGACATTTATAATGCAACTAGAAAAGCTGCGCTGCAATTAATGGTACAACTGTAAATACATTTCTTAAAATATCACTGTTCAAGTCACTTCCTTTGAGCATTGAAGTCGTTCATTAATATCTTACTTTATTCAAATATGTCAAAATTTTAATCATCAATGAAGTGAGTATGATTAACGTTTAGTTACTTTCATTCGTTAATTCAAATCTGAAACTAATAACTATAGATTTTTACATATATTTCAGAGAATGGATATGATTTTGATATGAGATTTTCAACAATTTCCATCAGTCATGGCTATTCCAATCTACAAGCGAGTTAAACAGACTATGGTTGGACCATTTCTGTGGCAAGGATTTAAATTTTACCTACCGAATCGAGCGATGAGGCAAGCGAAGCAAACATTTGCAACAATTCTTAACTTTTACTACATAAAAAAGCTTCTAAAGGTTGTTGTTTTTTTTATTTACACATCTATATACCTGTAAATTCAACTGTTTGTATTTTAGGTAATGACGTTCTCACCTGTCGCATCAATAGGAATAGTCTTCGATTCTTCTTGGGAGAATATTTTTCTTTTTTATAAGTCTTTTCTGTCTATAAGTTTAAATAATTCTTGCTACATTTATTAATTTTTAATTATATACAAGAAAGGGAATGAAAATTGTCAGAAAAAATTTGTCGGTTCTCTCCTGGTTCATAGTCGTCTAATAATACGCTATCTTCTAATTTTTTAAATCATTTTCTACACATTTTTCTTTTCTCACAAATTTATCGCCTGCAAGTTAACGTGCCAGTTTATTATTGGATATTGCAGTAATTAAATTATCTCATATCGTTCAATTAAAAATTGCATTTAATATCCTTATATTTTGTTACTAAAAATATTGATAGTATATCAGAAGATAAAAATAGAACTTATAAAGAATTAATATACAGTAAAATGGCAAGATTGAGATTCAAAAATACAGCTGTTTACTTTTAAGGTTTTCTAGTTGCAAATAATCTAATTGCTTCAGAATCCGTAACTTTAATTTCACATAAAGCTATATTAATGGTTAAAGAAATTTTCAATAGAACATTGGAAATTTTTGTGGAAATCATTACTGTTAGTGGTGAAGAACACATAAAAATGAAACGTGTAGGGAAAAGATTTTTGAAAACGTCAAAGGTGACGTCTCATCTGACGATTATGAATCAAAAGAAAAACGATAAAAGAAGAATAAACAGTTAGGATTATAAAATTCAAGTCGTTAATATCTAAAGAGCACATCGTTAAAGAAGCTTTTATCAAAATGGAAAAAGGAAATAAAAAAAGAGGTGATATACTAAATAAGTATAAAACTATTAATTCTTAGATTTACAATCGTTTTGTTGAGGCTAAGGAAAATTATCAACAAGTAATGATCAAGAATTTTTAGCAGCTTCAAGCCAATTCTCGGATGTTAATTACAAAGCTACGAAAAGTTCGGTGACAAAATTTAAAACAAATATGGAATTAGTCAACGAAAGATTACGAAAATTGTTTCCATTATGACCTTGAATAAGTTTTCGCTGTTTTTTACAAAATAAAAACTTTATTTAAAATATAAGGAACAAAGATGTTTTATTAAAAGTATTGTCCATCACTAGAGACCATTTTCTCCCATCTTTCTGGCAGTATATGAGTTCTAAGTTGGAAAAACGACATGTCTTTTGAGGCTATCCAAGAATTGACCCATTTTTTAGCTTCTTCGTAAGAATGAAAACGCTGGTCAGCTAAGCCATGTGCCATTGAACGGAATAGGTGAAAATCGGAAGGGGCTATATCAGATGAATACGGCGAGTGGGGTAGAACTTCCCATCGAAGCGTTTCCAGGTAAGTTTTCACTGGTTTTGCAACATGAGGCCGGGCGTTGTCATGTAACAAAATCACTTTGTCGTGTTTCTTCTCGTATAGCGGCCGTTTTTCTTTTAGGGCTCGACTCAAACGCATCAATTGAAGTCGATAGCGATCCCCCGTGATAGTCTCATTCGGTTTAAGCAGCTCATAATAAATTACACACTGCTGATCCCACCAAATACAGAGAAGAAGCTTCGAACCATGGATATTTGGTTTTGCGGACAATGTTGATGCATGGCCAGGCTTACCCCATGATTTTCTACGCTTTGGATTATCATAGTGTATTCATTTTTCATCGCCAGTCACGATACGGTGCAAAAAACATTTTCTTTTCTGCCGTTGAAGCAGTAGTTCACACATGACAAAACGCCGTACGATATCTTTTGGATTCAATTCATATGGCACCCAATGTCCTTGCTTCTGGATCATTCCTAACATTTTTAAACGTTTTGAAACAGTTAACTCATCAACTTGTAATGTTTTTCCAAGTTCTGCTAGCGTCTGAGATCGGTCTTCATCGAGTGATTTTTCCAATTCTCTGTCTTGAAATTTTTTTGGTTCGCCAGAACGTTCTTTATCCTCAAGTTCAAAATCATTATTTTTCAAGCGTCGAAACCAGTCTCCGCATGTCGTATCCGAAAGAGCATTGTCACCATAAGTCTCAACAAAAATTTTATGTGGTTCAGCTACCGATTTCTTTTGAATAAAGTAGTGCAATAAAATTCCCCGTAAATACACTTTAGTTGGCACAAAAGTAGACATTTTTAAAACTAATAAAAAATTACTTTGTTTACACTAAAGTGAACTATCATACACTGAAATTTCAGGTTAGATACAGTACTTCCTTGCAAGTGCGTTACCATTCGAAATTTCACGCACGGAGTACTGCTATTGCCATCTTTGATGAAACAGCGAGAACTTATTCCAGGCCATAATATAAAGGAAGCAGCAACCTTACAAAAACAAATTCATTCAAATTCATACCAAATTTTCTTAAAGACTATGTTATTAATACTGTTCTAAAAGGTATCGTAATGCAAAAAATCTCAAAATTATCTTCGATTTTAATTTTACACTTACCTGTTTCATATAACCTATGTTCTTTCCTTTTTTCAGGGTGCCACTATCAATTTAGCCAGAATTATAACTCTTGCTAAAAAAGAAAAATCTTGTTTCTGTTAGAAGGCATGATTATTAATAGAATGACGCATTCTTATACTGCGCAATATGCCATTACTTTTCTGAGAAAATTTTACCAAAAGTATTAATATGTCTGCAAGAAGCCACTGGTCACTTTGGACCTAAATTCCAGAAAAAGCAATAAATTATTATGTTAAAAAATATACAAATATCGTTGTAAATTCATCAAAGTCTGAAAAATTTATGACAGAATTATACACTATATTTCTGAAAGATTGCTTAAAATCTTACGTAGAAAAGAACAGTTCCTTTTCATCATAGACTCTTGGGGAAGACACAACGCCCGACCCACATAACATAAAAACTTTCTAAGAAATTTCTAAAACATTTCTTGGAAAGCTTTAAGTCTTTCAAAACGATTTCTAAAAAATATTTCTACAAGGTGGAAAAGTCCGGGTTTAGAAACTTGGGAAGGATTTCTAAAAAGGTCTTTGAAAGATTTTATAATATCTTATTACCATATTTTGCGAAAGGTTTCTAGAAAATATTTTTGAATTTTTTCAAAAAAGACAATTGAGAGCTTTCCCTGCCAAGGCTCACCGACCAATCCTTTTCACGATTGCCCGAATTTTTTTTTTTCGTGGCGTTGTAAGACTGTGGAACATATTACGAAAACAGACCCTCCACTCAAATGAGCCCCCTGTGTGGGATTCGTGAAGAAAATTTGACCGCTGGACTGACTGGGGGACCAGCGGGATTCGAACCACGGATCTTTTGCTTTCCGGGCGCGACTGCTCTTTAACTAATTGAGCTATCCAGGGCTACTGATAAATACTTCTTACGAATGCTTCATAAGTTTGGCATGGAGGCGCTCGTCCCACAGAAGGTTTTTGGAAGATTTTCTGAAACTTTATCGTCATGTTTTGTTAAGGCCGGCGATACAAGTAAAATAAAAAAAAATCGAATTTTTTTTTTTTATAAATAGTTAGTTTCATGTCTCAAAAACATGCCCGTAAATTTTTTGAATGAAATTCGCATTATTTATCGATTAAAAATTCATTTAAGGGCTCCGCCTCAACTCGGCGCTAGACGCGAACGCTAAACTTTGAACGCGTTTTTCTCAAAACGACTTTTTTCAAACTGACGTGCAAGATAACTCAAAAAGTTCTTAACCGATTCTTATGAACTTTAGCACACATTTTCTTTATAGTATTAGCTTCTAGTTAAATTTTAAGAATGCCACCAAAATTTTCCAAAATTGCCATTTTTGACCCAAAAATCGTTAAAAAAAGGGTCAAAAATCGGACTTTTCTGTCTTAGTCGTGCCAATTTACGATTTTTTGACTTTTTTGTTTTTTTCCTAATTCAACTAAAAGATACATGTTTTATGAAAACGCTCCGACTCTTTTTCTTTATTCCAAATTGCTGTAACTGAAGCTAAAAATCACGCTGATTGATGCCTTTTGTCGCGAGGGCCTCAGGAGATTGGTTACTACATCGGCCATTTTGAAAATAGAAATTAAAAAAAAATCGAATATTTTAATATGTAATGAATAAACATGCTGAGTTTCAAAACGATTCATTTATTCCTTCCATTTTAAATAAGCCTCTGAAAAACAGTCAAATTTTAAGTGTTTACATGTATCGATGGCCTTAAAGGTTTCTATAAATATGTTTGAAATGTTTTTGACATATTTTTCATAATATTTTTACAAACTTTTTTGAAGTATTGTGTGAAATCTTTGCAAAATTATTCTGCAAGGTTTTATTGTAATTTTTTTCATCAAGATTTTGCGAAAAATTATATTTTTTTGAAAAATTTTGGAAATATTTTCAGAACATTTCGCAAAAGATTTTAAAAAAGTTTTCAAAAATGTTTTGAGAAATATTATTGAAAAGATTACAACAAGATTAACAAAACGTTTTGAAAAAATGATTAAAAGAAAACTTTTAAAAACCTTTCTGCAACATTTAATGAAATATTTTTAATAATATTCTTACAAACTTTCTTGCAATATTTTATGAAATCTTTTAGCATGATTTCTGCTAGGTTTCATGGAAATAGTTTTAAACATTTTAATTACTCTTTCATTAAAATATTTTAAAAATTTTCTTGAAATATTTTTGTTAAATCTTTTATGAATCCTTTTCAGAATATTTTAGAATAATGTCTGCAAGATTTCTGAAAGATTTTTTGGGAATACTTTACGAAAATTTTCGCTGAAAGATTTCAAAACTTTTCGTGTCATGTGGGGAGCTATATGATGAAGTATTTTAGGTTGACGATCAATCGCCCATCTGTACTATTAAAGTTATTCTTTCAAAGGAACTGACTCCTTTAGTTCACTCTTCTGACGTTTATTTTTATAAGCAGGTTAAAAATCTGATAAGTTTTTATAATTAATCGAATACATTCAAAAAATTAAGAATTTTTGCGAAGATTGTATCAAGATAAAATCAACTGTCATGGATAATTTTTAGTAAAATAATTCGCGATATTCTTAATACGCTTTAAAACTAATAATTGTAAATGAAAGAGAAATATTTTAAATGTAAATAAAATTTGTTTTCCAACTAATCTATTAAAAAGTCGTTAATCTTGGAGAATGTCATCTTTTATTAATTACGCAAGATGTTACAAAATTTGTATTGTTTTCAATGTTTCGATTAATAACTATAATTCTGTCATCTGCGTATAATAAATATTAATAAATGTACACAACATGTGTCTAAACATTTAAATATAAAAAAAATAGAGAATCCAGCAAAGCTCGTTGATTTTCTGCAGGAAACATTTCATTTGTATTTCGTTCCATTTAACTCATGCACATACGCAGGACACTTATTAGCCTTATACATTTTTCCTTCGCAAATTGAAACATTCTTTTATTTACATATTCCTTTCAATTATCGCATCTAATCACATTTACTCTTTTTCCAGTTTTATTTTCACACTCATTCACATATTGTACCATGCAATAAAACACTTCATCTTTCGATTCTATACAATATACTTTCGCTATTTTACTGTAATCATCAATAAACGATATGAAATATCTTTCACCATTAAAACCCGTAGTTTTAAACGGACCACATATATCTGTGTGTACTATTTCCAATATATCTTAAGCAATTTTTCTATTATTTGCGAATGGCAAGTTATGCATTTTATTCTCTAGACACGTTCTACACTTTACTAACTCTGAATCTAGTTCATTCGGCAAACCATTTAAAAATTGATCTTTACAAAGCGTTTTTGAATAACCAAAATTTACATGTCCTAATACTCTATGCCATTTTTCCTTCTTTCTCTCTTTTCAGTCATTTTATTGTTTAATATATTATTATTAACTATCGATTTCCTGTTATCAATCCAACTTTTTACAATATAAATTTTATTTTCTTTGTACGCAATTTCCGTTAATTCTCTATTTTGATCATAAATATTCATTTCATCTCCTCTAGAAACAATTATATTATTTTTAGTTATTCTACCAAAACTTATTAAATTTTTACTCATATCCTTAGCATAATATACATTATTAATTGCTACTTTATTCTTTCTATTATCAACTTAAAAATATGTTTCTACTATTCTCATTTTTGTTGCTTGAACTGACCTGTTATCTCCAAAATGAATATTTACATACTTTTTCAAATCAGTAAATTCACTACAAGAGTTATTATCATTTATTAAATGATCAGTGCAACAACTATCTATTATCCATTGTATTTCACAACTATCTAGTCTCATTCTATCCAACTTATTGCGACAAACTATTTGCAACGCTGTCGATTCTTTTAAGTATAGTTTATCAAATTTCTTTATTATACCGTACGCTTTCATTTCTTCACAAATAAATTCCAACTGTCTATTTGTAGTTGCTTCATATATATAATGCATAGCTCGCGTGTCACTCTCATCCCAGTCTGTTACCCAGTGAACACAAGACCTTAAAATGATGTCATACGTATGTCATAAAGTCATCTTTAAATTTTTGAAGTGAAAAGTGACTTTATTTATGACCTCAATATTAAGTCATATGTTCTGACATAAAAATGACGTAATAATTTCATCATATTCTTACAGCAAAAAAACAAAGGTTGAATTTTTTTTTTAAACTTTGTATTTTGAGACTAAATTAAGTATATAATATTGTAAAATTGTTTAATTGCATTAATTTAATTTAAAAAAAAAATTAATTAAAAATTTTTTTTCAATTAAATAAAAAAAATAAGAAACTAACTCAGCTTACTCTGGGACTGGCGGGGATAATCGCAGATTTAGACAAAGTTTTTTTCTAGAAAATAAAAAAAAAGGAAAAATGGCGAACTTCGAGAAAATAACGGGTTTTCTCAAAAAATACGAAAATTTTATGGATTTTATAATTTTGAAAATTTTTTGTATTTTTTTCTGAAAAGTACATTTAAAAATAAATATTAAAAAAAAAACGTTCCAATAGGTTGAATTTTAAAGAAGTTATAGCTATTTCAAAGAAAAGAGCCATTTTTTTCAAAAATTAAAAATTGTTTTTGGGTTTGGTAAAAAGATTTGAAATAATTCTAAAATTTGTTTTTCATAGGGTAGCATAGGACAAAAAACTTTCAGCCAAATCGAAAGGGGTCGGGGTTAAAAGTGACCGATTTAACGTGGTATGCCCCATATATATCATATCAGTGATATATCATCAAACTTTCATGTGTACTGATTTTTGTCTCTGAATATCTTTTGAACGCTT
>NW_015149116.1:287173-306071 GCF_001465965.1 Polistes dominula
TATATATATATATATATATATATATATATTTAAAAAAACGGTGACGGTAAGTCACCTTATAAGTATATATTTTCAGTGCATTAAATAAATATATCTAATGGTATCCGGTGGTACACGTGGCACGGAACGTGGTAATTATAATTTATATTATAAATTTATGTTATATTTTATTATTTAATATTATTTATTAATTATAATTATTAATATTTATTAATTATAAATAATAATATTGTTAATTATATATGGATTAGTAGTTTAATGGAAATTAGCAAAAGTTCGTATGGCTCAGTGAGGCAAATCACCATCCTCTAGTAGTAATGTCCATCCAGTAATCGTATGTTCCCGAGTTCAAATCCCGGGGATGAAAAAAAAAATTATACGTCATATATTAGTAAGAAATTCGGCAAAAACTAGACATTTGTATGACATCATTGCTTTTTTGTTCTTTTGTTTCGTCAGGTCAGCTTAACGTCATATTTATTACGTAAAAGTCTTACGTCAATAAGTGTTAAATAATGAGTCACATGTGACTCATATCTGACTTATATCTTACGTAAATCATGACATCGCACAAAATCATTTTGACGTCATTTTGACGTCATTTTGACGTAATTGTGTTCACTGGGTACTTTCTCTGGTTTTTCTTTCTTTCTTTCTATGTTTTAACTACACTTTTTCATCTTTAAAAAGATAGTCAATCTCTTCTTCCACATAGCATAGTCTTGACCATTAAACAGTGGAATGTGTGAATTCGTCATCTTGAATATATCTGTTTTTTAATTTTCACCTAACACGTGTATTCACTTATATTCTCTCTTTATATATCTACTATTATATAACCTCACGTGTTTCACCTCAAGTCTCGCCACGTGCTCTCCTTACCATTTATTACGCTTGCCACGTGCCACTTTATATCTATTTACATCAGCACGTTTTTCTATTTATTTGCGCTTACTTTTCTATTATTTTCTATCTTTTACACTTATTGTTTATTGTTTTAACTGTATCTTTTTTAGAAGCACTTTGTAAACATTTAATTGTCTGTTATTCATTTAAACCAGTCACTTATAACCAACACAACGAACCACGGTTCGTAAATAATTAATTAAATTAAATAATTTTAATTAGACAATTAAACAACCAACCATGCTCTGCTACCAGGTTGAAATATTTAGTTCTATTTAGCTTTCTATCTTTATTTCTATATCTATCTATTCACTATTTCAGGCGAGACCAAAACGACCGTGTACCTACGCTATCTATATTACACACACTCCCTCTCACACTACAATTTTTAGCGCTCGTACCCAAACTATATGTCTATCAATCATTTCTTTATTACCAAATTTGTTTATTCAATAAACAAATTGTTTTTTACGAGGTGAAAATTGAAAACACCTATTAAAAATTGGAAAAAGTGTAACTCCCCGTATAAGAGTCTGTTCACTCCATTTTATTAAAGATGATTTTTTACATTCACGTAAGTATTTTTTACAATTATTTTTTCTGGTTATTATAAATTTGTAAATCAATAAATTTACTCATGCTTCTATTGTTTTTGTGTGTTGTTATAGCTATTGATTCAACTCGATCTCATTTAAAAAAAATAAGTGTTCCTAGTCAAAATCTTCCTTTAGGATTATCAAAAAAATTTGCTTGTCCTGTAGATTAAATAGATTCTTGAGAAGAAAGAATACGTAGAAGATCAATTAAAAAAGAATAAGTGACAGGTAATGATATTGAAAAATTGAATCTGAATGAAAAAAAGGGAAAAAATTGAAGAAAGGGAAAATAAAAAGGAGGTGATGAACATGAGGAAAGAAAAAAAGTTGACGATGAAAACAAAAAAGAAACTGGTAATAACTTAAATTGTAATGAAACTCAGACAATATCAATTTCTATTAAGAAAAATGCATTATTCTTAGAAGAATGTAAAAGTATAGGGATACAAGTTCAAAATAACTTAATGATCCTAAAATTCTCCTCTTTAATTACATCAAAAAAAGAATTAAGTATTGACTGGTATTTCTACTTTTGAAGTAATAAATTTACTGGAAAAATTAGTCGTAACCGTAAGACCAAAACACAAATCATCTTCAAGATTTGATTTGCGAGAAATGATTTTGATGACTTGTATGAAGTTAAAGCAGAATTTATCTTACGCTGTATTAGCAATTTTATTTAAATGCTTTTATTTAAATGCCGTAAAGATATTATTTTTGATATAATAAATAATTTAAATCAATGTTTGAAACCTGTTATCTATTGGCCAACAAAGTATAATATTTTAAAAAATATGCCGAAATGTTTTAGAGGCTTCGAAAATGATAATTTTATAAACGTTGTTCTCTATTTTGTTAATATACGTAATGCATAGTAACCTACGAACGCTAGTTCATATTTTTGCCGCTAGGGTAAGTCACGCCCCTGCTAGAGATTCCAATATTCTAACAAGTTTAATAAACTATACAGATGACCCTTATACAACACGGTAAATAGGTTTCTAGAAAATGCCGTGTTATTTGAAACCGTGTTGTTTAAGACCCAAAGCCAATGCAAAAAGGGGGGTTACGTTTCGAAAACTTTTTAAAACCAAATACTTTTTTCTTTTTTAAATAACAACTTAATTTTTACTAAAAATATAAATGTATGAACAATACAAAATCAAAAATATTATTTTAATTTAACGTAACTTTAATTTAATTTATTTCTTCGTCGTCACTGCTCAGTATAATCAACCGAATACGTTTTGTCGTTAGAATAATATCGACTTCAATTTAAGAACATTTTTCTACATTTAAATTTCTTGCATCTTCTTCCCTCTTTAAAAAATCTGTACTTTTATTTTGCTTGTTATTTCTTACCAGGTCATTGTAAATTTCTTGGTATGGAGCTAGACAGTTTTGATGCTTCCTTTTGAATTTTCGGCTCTTTTCTTTGGATGGATATTCATTCAAGAAAAATGACTCGAGATTTTAGGCCTTCTTGTAATATTTTTAATGTTAACTTATTAACAACACAATCTTCATCAATGCTAGTGTTCTCAGGATCAATTTGATTTACAGTTTCGGATACCATTTACATCAAATCCGCTTCGTCAACTTCTTCTTCCACTAATACACCTTGGACGTCCACAATAGCCATATCCAAAAAACCTTCGCATCCGGTTGATTTAGCAAGTTCTAATATGCCACCAATTTCATTTTGTGACGATTCACGCACGTTTTCTATTTTAACTGAAGAGACCTATATCTTCTTCCAACATGCATTTAACGTTGATGTTTTCAGTTCACAAAAGCGTGAGACACTTTTGTTTTCAGGCTATGGAGATGAAAAGAAATACTTTCCGCAACACTATATCTTTAAGACGATAAGCCTCGCCGCGGCTGTAGAAGGACAGTGTTATAAAAATTTTTTTTGAAAGAAAACCGTTTTATTGGATGCTGTGTTGTTGGAGGATTTGCTGCAATTTGTGAATCGTGTTATAGCGAAATCGTGTTAGGAGAAACCGTTGTGTTGGAGGGATGCCTGTATTATATTTACTTACGTTAGGGCGAGGTATATTTCCATCGACAAACATTTTTTAAATTAAATTATTTACGTATTAATGAAATTATTACTAATTTTTCAATAAAATAGAAACATTTTAATTTTTCTATTTTTCTACAGTAAGTTGTATTATTTTTATTGTAAATATAATAGCAAATATGGTATATTTTCTTTTTACCAAAAGTGTCATATCTTTTCTATTTAAAAATGTTTCTATTTTATTAAAAAATTAGTATTAAATTCCTTAATTCGCAGATATTTTATGTAATAATTATGAAATACATAGAACATAATAGGTGTAGTGTCTTCAATATTTTACAAAAATAGAATAATTACAAAATACATCAGAGAAAAAGAATTAGAAAACACTGTAGAATACATTAAATGCAGCTGACAAACTCCATTCAAAAGCAAGTAAATTACTGCCACATTTTTATTTTACTTCTTCATAAAATATATTTGATTCATAAACATTAAATTATTTCTATTGAATTTGATTTATATATGTTTTTATAGCAAGTATGATGACATGTATCAACCCAGCCATATAAGAAAATTATATTATTAATTTTAATATAAACGTAATAAAGAAATTTATGTTAATTCTTTAATCAAATAAAAACATTTTTAAGATATTGAACGCCCAGCGTGAATCGGTGAATCTTACCACGGAGCTGAAATTTGAGACTCGTAGTGTACACAGTTCGATAAGCTGAGAGAGCAATACGATTCAATGCATTTTTTAGATTTTTTGTTGTTCAGTTCTTTATTTAGATGAGAGTATTTAGAAAGATAAGTTTGTGGTCCAAAGAATAAGGACGAGATATGTTATAAATAATAAGGCTCTCGAAGTGTGCCATGCTATAGAGTTGAAAAAAAAATTCTAGAGTATAACATAATAAGATTTCTCATTGTATTTTACTAGAACCTTCGTTCAGTCCAGCAGTATTTTCCATATGTTTTTCGTAACATCTTTATTTCGTCATTCCTAAAACGTTTGTTAGACAGCTCAAAAATGAAAATGAAAACGAGAAATTGAAAATCATCCTAACAAATAAAATTTTATACCTGAGTTTCACAAAAAAGATATTCTATATTTACTTATTTTACGACGAACAATATTTCTCTCGATAAACATCCTACCATTTTGGTGATTATTTATAACTATCGCATTCAGCATTCCGTTTTTATTGCTTAAATTGTGAAAAGCGCACTTTTTATCAGCTATTCCACCCAGAGACCATACCGGTGACCTTTATTATATATAGTATTAATATTATAATAAATAAATCCTATAATTATCTTACTCTTAAAACTGTCCATTCGTCTCATTCTCTCGAAACTTAGATATTTGAAGGTTTCACTTCTAACACGTGTGATCTGCACACATGATTTTTTTATTTTAATTATAATATTTCCGTATTTTAAATTTTTTTACATATTTTCAATAACATAGATACCTTTTTAAATAGAAGAAACTGGAAACGTGACATAAACAAATAAACTTTTGCTATTATATTTCCATTAAAAATACAATAATACAACTTATTTTTAAAATATGGAAACAAAATTTTGTTTATATTAAAAAAATTAAAAAAATTAATAAAATAATTTATAAAATAAAACGACAACACTTGTTTCCTTCTTTTTCAAGCATCTAAAGCTATTGTTTACAACAACTAAAAATACTTATATGTGATAACTCATGATAAAGATATTTTCAATCCAAAGAAAGAATATCGTCTACYTRAGTTTCAAAAAAGGATATACTATATTTATTTAGGTTTGGTCGATGTATTTTCCATTGACAAACATTCTACAATTTTTTTTTGTTTCGATTTATAGCTAGCGCATTCGAGATTTAATCTTTATGGGTAGAATTTGGAAAATGTTACTTTTTGTTAGTTACCTACACCCCAAGATCGGTTCCTTTTCATGAGAACAGAATAATAAAAAACAGAGAAGGTCCGTTGAAATTTGATCATCGTTATAATCGATGCTATAATATTCATGTTTATAGTTTTGTAAAGAATATGGACGTGTTGTCATCACTCCTCCCCACTTCTCAAATCCTTTTGTTAAGGATACCTTAGTCTATCCATTAAACAACAAAATCTTCCCATTTCACCACTGGACGTCTACGACGATACATCTTAGACAACCTTTCAGGAAAAAACAGAAAAAGCGACAAAGAGTTGACGATATCGGACAAAGAAGGCTAAGTACCACTATCATTTCTAGTTATCATAAATAAGACTTCGTCGTTGCATTTGCATACAGGGAGGAGTCAAAGTAAGGTAAGTCACGTGTCCAATTTTTGCTTGGTCGACATTACATTTTCTAATATATAAACTAAGGTTTTTTAAGAAACGAAGCTTCTCTTTGGCAAACATATAAAATTTTATTATACTATCAATTTGGCTCAATCACATATTTTACTTCTTCTTTTGTTTCATCACATTTTCTCCACCATAGCTTATCTGTGAAGCCAGAAGACTTTATTTTTTATATATTTGTTTAATAATACAAAGTATGCCGCATACTAGAACAAAAAAGTGTGAAAATATACAAAAAAATCAAATTAGGAAAGTAAGAAAGAGTTCAACAGAACGCGTTCGAGCATTTCGAGCACGCCGAAAGGCGTTATTAAATGAGCAAAATAATATTTCTAATGCGGATATTGTTGCGAGCACTGTTCAAAATAGTGAAAACGATCATCGTAAGTCATTACAAAGCTTTAAGGAAGTATATTTCTTTTTTATTATTTTCTACTCATACAAGACATGCATAATCTAAATAGATCTCGTTTAATACATTTTTTAAAAATTTTATATTCTATTAAGATCACTCGCAATTGGATATTGTGAGTTGCGATTCAAATGTTTCCTAACCGAAAATTAACGCTGGACAATTTTGTGAAAATAAGCAGAAAAAACAAATAAGGAAAATTCCAAAGAGTTCAATGGAATGCGTTGAAGCATTTTGTTCACGCCGAAAGGCGTTATTAAAGGTGCAAAATAATATTTCTAATGCGGATAATGTTGCGAGCACTGTTCAAAATAGTGAAAACGATCATCGTAAGTCATTACAAACCTTAAACAAGTATATTTGTACGATCCGAAAAGATCATACGGTAATTAGCAGTATTCAAAATTCGCGCGCGTCCACCTCCATCGATTAAGATTCTAGATCGATACTTATTGTGAGCATCGATCAACTACTAGTAACTACCGAAGCGCCCCTCTTCTCCCCCCACCTCTCGCCACCCCACTTCTCAACCCCCTAGTGCCTACGCCCTGCTGGGCCAGTACAAAGGGACATTCTACTAGTTCTTTACCGGACGCTTACGACTACACATCTTCAAAGATTATAGAGGCTATAGTGGACAATGGCTTTAAGAATTCACAAAGGACAACGGAAAGATCACCTTAATCTTTAAGTCTTGTGAAGGCAAGCCTATTCGACATCACAACCCTTAAGGTTGTGATTGCTATAATTCAGGAGGGCAAGAGGTGAGATCTTTCCATTATTATATTTTATATCGACGGTATTTTCCCACGTGGTTACACCACGTGGTGGACTTTTCTTGTTATAATTAAATATCATCCAGGGTTTTTATGCMGCAAGGCTTTTCCCTGACGAGCCAATAAAAAAAGGCATTGTTTCTTTGTTTGGCTCAATCACGTGTTTTATTTTACACCTTAAACTAATCCTTTATTCTTCACTTAATAGCATACAACTAATGATCAGAGGAATTTTCATTAAAGAATCTTTTGGTCATAACAATATTTCTTTTTTATTCTTTTCTACTCATACAGAGCATGCATAATCTAAATAGATCTCGTTTAATACATTTTTTTTAAATTTTGTTTTCTACTAAGATCATTCGCAATAAGATATTGTGAGTTGCGATTCCAGAGTTTCCCAATCAGAAACTAACACATGATGATTTTGCGTAAATAAGCAGAAAAAACAAATTAGGAAAACTCCACAGAGTTCAATGGAATGCGTTCGAGAATTTCGTGCACGCCAAAAGGCGTTATTATATGTGCAAATTAATATTTCTAATGCGGATAATGTTGCGAGCACTGTTCAAAATAGTGAAAACGATATTCGTAAGTCATTATAAAGCTTCAAAGAAGTATATTTCTTCTTTATTCTTTTCTACTCATACAGGACATGCATAATCTAAATAGATCTGGTTTAATATATTTTTTTTAAATTTTGTTTTTTATTAAGATCATTCGCAATTGCATATTGTGAGTTGCGATTCCAGTGTTGTCCAACCGAAAACTAACGCTGGACAATTTTGTGAAAAGAAGCAGAAAAAACAATTTCCTAAAGTTCCAAAGAATTCAACAAAACGCGTTCGAGCATTTCTTGCACGCCGAAAGGTGGTATTGAATGAGCAGACTAATATTTCTAATGCGCGTAACAATGCGTGCAGTGTTATAAATAGTGATAACGATCATAGTAAATACTTCAATATTTTTTCATCAATATATATCTTCTTCAATTTTTATTGCTCACCGATCACATACTTAATCGCCACACTTCATATTTAAAGCACTAATTTTTATTTTCTAGATAGGTGATTCTTTAGTTAATATAATGAATTTATTTTGTAGGTTTTTCTCAAGTTGATAGAAGTCCTGATATTCCGTACTCACAATTTCTAAGAAATAAAGTTGCCCATTATGATTTTCGCAAAAAAATTGTTTAACAATATGTTCGGTTATGCATGCTCTGTTTGCGATCGATTATGGTTCTACAATGATTTAGAACCACCACGGGCAGAACTTGAAGAACTCTTACGTATAATAATTGATAATTTCAATTCAATTAATGAGATATTACTTTGCACCACGTGTCACCAATCAATCGAGAAGAAAGTTATTCCAACATTGTCCACATACAACGGTTTCAAATACCAATGTATACCTGCGTCTTTGCCACCACTTGATTTAATTTCCGAAAGACTTGTCTCTCCGCGAATTCCATTTATGCAAATTAGACGGTTGAGACACATCCACTGCCAATACGGAATTTATGGTCAAATTGTTAATGTACTAGTCGAAGTGGACAATATGGTAAAACATTTGCCTCGCAATATTGATATTGACCATTGCATTAACGTTCATATCAAGAAAAAAAAATTTACAAATTAAGCTACTTAGTGGGAATGGTTAATAAAAGAACGATTCGTGCATGGCTTCAGTACTTGATTCAAACTCCACTTTATGAATTCTACGATATTAAAGTAGATGATAGCTTTTTCAACTATGATCATAATATTGATGAAATTCATCGAGAAGACGTAAGTGAAGATATACCGATCGAAGAAAGTCTAACGGCACAACAACAGACTCTAATGTGGAATGATGACGAATATTTACGGATTGCACCTGGACAGTATAATCTTCCACGAAGTATTATTTTTGATGAACATGCTGAAGAACTTTCTTTCCCATCGACTTATTTAGGCTATTTCCAAACATTCAGAGACGGAATAAATGCAACACCATTCACAATAGCGACTAGTGAATTACGGAGAGCAGACCGGCGAGAAGTTACTCCGTATCATTTATTATACGTTGTTATGAAAATAATTAGAATAAGAGTTCGTGACTCACTTACTATTGCTGTACGATCCGAAAGGATCGTAATTAGCAGTATTCAAAATTCGCGCGCATCCACCTCCATCGATTAAAACCCTAGATCGATACACCTTAACCTAATCCTTTATTCTCCACTTCATAGCATACAATTAATGATCAGAGGAATTTTCATTGAAGAATCTTTTGGTCATAACAATTGCCTTCAAGCATGTGGGAAAAAATAGTAATATTATACGGCAGCAGATTGAATCAGACGAGTATATTAATAATTGCATCGTAAGTAATCTAGCTTTCCTACGATCAATACCTAATTCAGTTTGGTATTGGAACGAACGAAAAAGAGATCTTTTTGCGATGATTCGACAATTGGGAAAACCTACTATGTTTCTTACTTTAAGTGCAAATGAAATCGGATGGAATAATGTACTACAATTACTGTACAAATTAAAAAATAAGGGAGCTGAAATTTCTACAGAAGCAGCTGCGTCACTAGATTATATATCTAAGATTACCCTTGTCAATGAAGATGCTGTGATTTGTGCTTTATATTTTAATAAAATAATCAATGTATTATTGAATATTCTCCAATCGAAAAAGAATAGTCCATTTGGAAATTATCATGTTGTCAATTATTTTAAACGAATTGAATTCCAACATCGTGGTAGTTCTCATGCACACATTTTATTATGGCTGAATGATGCTCCAGTAGATGCTCTTGGTGGAGACAAACAAAATGCTAGAATGATGATCGATCAATTGATATCTGTTTCTTCAATAGAGGCTTCTGGATATATTCGTTTGCAAACTCGTAAACATACATTTACTTGCTACAAAAAAATAAACGCCAATAAACCTCAGAAAAGTCGATTTGATGCTCTATTTATGCCATGTAAATTCACCACGATATTAAAACCGATGGGGAAAAATCATCCTGGATATGCCAGTTATGCTCAGCGTTATAAACAATTACAAATAAACCTCGAGAACAATGATTACGAAAACATTGARGCTYTTTATGMACAAAATAATATTTCTAATGAGGAAGATTACTTTAATATTCTTCAAGCAGGAATTATTAGACCTAAAGTATTTTTAAAAAATACAACCAAGAGAAAAATGGCACAATCCGTTTAATCCTTTCATTCCTAATATATTACAATCAAATACAGATATGCAGTTTATTATCGAGGAATACTCTTGTGCCGCATACGTTGTTGATTATGTTAATAAAACTAATAAAGGTATTAGCAACTTACAGCGGCAAGTTCTTGAAACAATGAATGATCATCCAGAATTCAACTTAGTCGAAATAACACGAAAAATGAGTGTTAATATGCTCAATACTGTTGAATTGTCGAGTCAAGAAGCAGCGTGGTATCTACTTCGTGAACCTATGTCAAAAAGTTCTGTCTCCGTAGTTTATATTTCAACCGTATGGCCTACTGAACGAGTGCGTATTAGACGAACACAAAAAGAATTGGATGAATTGATGTATGATGAAAATTCGACAAATGTTTGGAAGGAAAACTGGTTTGACAAATACGAACAGCGGCCAGAAAAAATGGAAGAATTATCATTTGCACAATTCGTTGCCAATTATACTAAAAATTTAAAAGGAATTTATATTCGCTGAAACAAACAACGCATTATTCGATATAGAAATTATGACATTGCTTCTGATTTCAATGAATACAAAAGAGAAATGGTAACTTTACACATTCCATTTCGTAATGAAGAACTTGATATTCTTAAAGAGATGAAATTTATTAGGATTTACGACGAAAATGAAAATCTTATTTTAGAACGTCGTAAAGAGTTCGAATCGAGCTTAGACATTAACAAAACGATTGAGATTTGTCGAAAACTATGTCTTGAAGATGGACAAGGGGACGATGACGATGAGATCCAAGATGTCGCCATGAGATTTCCAGAAGCTAATCCATTCCAAGCACTGTATGATAATCCACATTCTGAGGTCAACAATGATTTACGTTTAGCAACGATAAATAAACTTGGTGCTATTGCTAAACGGAAAGAAAATCTTATGCCCAATGAGCAATATTAAGAACTGATGAAAATAGCTAACGAAAAACAAAAGGAACTTTTAATGCATGTCATTCACCATCTTCAGTCAGAAAATCCATCTCCATTACAAATATTTTTAACGGGCCCTGCTGGATGTGGGAAAACGTTTGTAATCAAATTATTATTGGAAATTTATAATAGATATACTGAAAACGATGGATTCTGCAACTCTTATATCACGTGCGTTTCAACTGGTAAAGCAGCTGTGGCTATTGATTGATCAACGATACATACTGCACTAAAAATTAGTCTTTCTAAGTTGCTTCCTTTATCCATCGAAGTAGCACAACAATATAGATCATTGTTCAAATATGTTCGCGTATTAATTATCGATAAAGTTAGTATGATTGGAGCTGAGTTGTTATTTCAAATCAATTCTAGATTGAAACAAATAACCGGTAATTATCAAGTAAGTTTTGGTGGATTAGATTTCATTTTGATTAGTGATCTCCGTCAACTACCTCCAGTTCGCGCTACTCCAATTTACAAACAAATAAAGCAACAAATAGCTGGTTCAACATTATGGCGAGGGTTAAAATTCTTTGAACTGACCGAAGTAATGCGACAAGCCAATCGAACATTTTCTACAATATTAACCAAAATTGGCGATGGTAAGCTCTTGGACGATAACGAGTTGCAAATTATTAAATCAAGATTTTATTCTGAAGAAGAAGCAAATATAATTTGTCCAGACGGGATATGATTGTTCTTCAATAATCATTCAGTTGCTGAATACAATAACAAAGTTTTAAATTCTTCAGCCCGAAAAGTTATTTCGGAAGCAACTGATGTATATATTGGTTGTCGCAATGTTGAACAGCAAACCTCTATGCGTTTAAAATTACATAAAATGACAACTGTTAATACAGGAGGTTTGCCTTATGAAATTACATTGGTTGTTAATAAACCATACATAATAACATCAAATATCGACGTATCGGATGGATTAGCGAATGGTGCGACAGAAAAATTGATTTTTATCGAATATAATGAAAAAGGAGAGATTTGTCAATTACGGCTAGAATTCCCTGCATGTCTCAAAATAAGAGAAAAAATCAGAAGAAAGGCAGCGTCATAAATACACAGGAACAATCTTTGTCCACCTGCAGTTCCAATTAATCGCAGAACATGCTCTATTCAATTGGTACCTAATAAAACAGTTAATGTTAAAAGTAACCATTTCCCATTGGTTTCTTCGTGTGCGATAACAATTCATAAGTCTCAGGGAGGTACATTTAATGAGATTGTATATGAATATGACAAGACACACGTTCAACAGCTACTGTACGTTGCACTATCACGAGTAACATCGATGCAGAGCTTACATCTCGTTTCCAAAAAGAATGACAAAAAATTTTATCATGGTCGAAGGGTAACAGTATCGACAGCTGAATTGCGTTCTGAGTTTGAAAGGCTGAACATGAATCGATTAAAAACTATTAATAAATTATTATATAATTTTATAAATAAAACTAAAGGGTTGTCACTGTTCACCTTTAACTGCCAAAGTTTACGAGCTCATGCACAGGATCTTTAATTAGACAGAATAGCATCGTCCTCGAATTTTCTAATTCTTTCCGAGACATGGATGAATAATCAAGACATTATAGATATTCAAAATTTTGATATTGTTGTTCAATATAAAAGACCACATATGAGGACTGACGGAGTTGCAATCTATCATAATATAAATGACGGAGCCCGTGTTGTTACTCCACATATAGATATCAATGAACAACAATTGCTATTACTGTCTGAACAATATTCTAAAGTAGGAGGTCTATGTGCTTGTCTAACCAGTTTGAACCATGGTTCTTCTGTTATAATTGTGGCAATTTACATTTCTCCTAACCAATCAATAAATACAGTTATTGAATTCATCAACGATAATTTAATAAAGTAGACGCAAAAAGATTTTAGTAAAATTCCAACGATTTTAAGTGGGGATTTTAATGTTAATTTTTCATTAGATACGGCTCTCCCTTTGATTGAATTCTTGAACACAAAATTATATTTACAAATGTGCAGCAGTCGCACTGAATCTACAACAAGATCAAAAACAGTCATTGATGCTGTATTTCAAAGATATATTGATATAATGGAAACAAAAACATTTATTTCATACTTTAGTTACCATAAGCCACTCGTGTCATTTCTTGTAACTGAGAACTTGGAGTCTGGATAAAATATGATGTAATGTATTTTTATGTCATGGCCTGGGTTGCCTTCGAAGAATAAATTTCCTTTTTACGGATACAAAGAAGATATGGACGGTCAAGAAGTAGCAGCTTTCTCATAACCAAACAATAGTAAGATTTTCTTCATTATTTTGAAAGGAGAGAGAATAAAACAGTTTAACTTTTGTTTTTACACCTTTTAGATTTTGAAAAGTATAAGGTTCACATGATTGGCAGAGAGATTACAAATCGAGGTTATCTTAGAGAATGATATTTACGCAGATACAAAGAATATATGGACGATCAAGAAGTAGCAGCTATTTCCTAACAATACAATAGTAAGATTTCCGTCATTATTTTAAAAGGAGACAGGGTAATGCAGTTTATCTCTTGTTTTTTTACACCTTTTAGTTTATGAAAAGTATTAAGTTGATACGCTGAGCATGGAGAATTGAAATCTAAGTCATCTCTTAGAAGGGCATTCACACGGATACAAAAAAAAAACACAAATATTTAAATTTAGCGCGCTATTGGAATTCGTAATATTCTAGGAGTTCGCCCTTTTCAGTGGAGCGAGTTGAAAGGGGAAGCGTCTTAGTTTCTGGTCCGTACGACCTCTTGGAGGTTTTTATGCCCTCCAGGGTTTTTCCCTCCAGGCGGAACGAACTTAAACTCCGGGTGAATACCAGGTCGATGTGTGGTGTGGAGGCCATGGCAATGTATGTCGCCTCTATGCTGACTGTGCAGTACAAACACTATTTGATGCTGTATACATCGATATATCAAAGATATATCGATCACATCCAAACAAAACTATTTATTTCATATTTTAGTTACCATAACTAGCTCGTCTCATTTCTTCAAATTGAAAACTTGCTTACTGTCTAATATGTTATGTATTATATGTCAATAAAACATAAAATAATTTTTGAATGTAGTAACAATATTATAATAATAATATTATAATAGTAATAAAATATTAATAATTTTTATAACAAATAAATCCTACAATTATTCGACATCTGATACTCTGCATTCGTCTCATTCTCTCGAAACTTAGTTTTTGGAAGATTTCACTTCTAACACGTGTGATCTGCATACATGATTTTTTTTACTTTTTAGATCACTTCTATTCTGAAGAAGTGTTCACTTTAAAAATATTAGTAATGGTGGATAAGAAATCTGCATTTAAATTTAAAATAATTATAATGTATAATATTAATAAAAAATATAAATATAAAATAAAATAAATATATGAATGAGTCATTTTGTACCACAATAAATTTTTCTAATTTACTGAGCCAGACATTTTGTGAAGTAAAGAGAAATTAATTAAACTTGCTTTCCATTTGTTACATTATTTATTTTAATAATAAATAAAAGTTTTTCCCTTCAAAGTGTTCCAAAAAAGTGAAAAATTGAAATTTCGAAAAACCCTCCCAGCGTTACCTGGCGAAAACTATTATCTAACGAATGAACTTTGATTTTTTAATTTCAGATGATCTAGCACAAAGTTATGAGGGGAGCCGCAATTTTACTTTTTTCCTGAGACATTTCCGAATAATTGCTGCCATTGCCGTATTTTTTAATATTTCTTCGTGAAAATTTTATACAATATTCTTCGAATGTCATACTTTAATGTACCATTGGTTTTAATAAAGAGATTTTAACTGTCACAAAAAATTCACAAAAACATGCCTTGTTTTGTACGAATTAACCTTACCCCTAAATGGAACCGCAGAAAGGTTTAGTAGAACAATAATGGATAAGGCGTGTTGTTTAATGGATGAAGCAAATGTAGATAAAAAATATTGGCCGGAAATAGTGCATGCCGTGACTTACTTGAAAAATAGAACGCTTGCTAATACTATCGAAAGAAAAACACCTTACGAGATTTTCTTTAAAGAAAGGCTGAGTGTAAAGCATTTACGTTTATACGGAAGTACAGTTTCTGTTAGAGAGTCAGAACAAAAAAGAATGTCGAAATGGGATAAAAAGTCAGAAATGTTCTACGCAACACTTGATGCAATAGGTGACGTTCAAGTTGGTCTTTTGATATTAATGGACCGCTAACTGTCCATATCCATATCCATATCCACAATGTACAGGTAGAGGTTACGAACACTCAGCATAATGTGAATAATTTTTCAAGTTGCATTGGTAATTTCTAATAACGTTGATTTATTTAAGAGTAGAGATATATTTATCGTCAATTATTTTATTCTATAGTTCTACCTGAGACTTTTTTATGAAAAAAATTACCAAGATAAAACCCTTGTCTGATTAGCGATTGCAATACTCACAATTTAAATTTACCAACTAAAGCAATTGGAAATTGGAATCTAGTTTTGAATTTTAGTACATTGATAGATAGAAGAGAAAGACCTCGGAAGTTTATTTTCCGAATTGAAGAATAAGAATTTAAAATTAGAAAATGCTCAATAATTTTTATCAGTATATCAACCGTTTCATATCTGAGCTACGTTTATAAACATTACATAAATTATGTGAGTTTCATTGTGTCTGCTAAATTGCATTAGTTTGAAATGTCAACTATTGAGTACGACAATACACGAATTAATTCGTAAAAGGAAAAAAAAATAAAATAAATGTACACATATTTAAAAGAAAAAAGAAAATTCTTTTATAAAATTAATATTTATAAACTACATACTTTTTACTTGGAAGAAATATCTTCATATTTTTCATTCTTTAGCTTTAACATATTTTCTAATTCAATTATTTTATCCACCATCCTTTGATTATTCTCTTCTAATTTTTCAATCATTTTAGTATTCTCTGAAAGACTGCATTGAGTTAGATCGAGTTGTTCTTGCATCTCGTTTATCTTTTCTCCATATTCTACCATCGTTTCTTCATGTTCTTTAATTTGAATGTCCTTTTGTCGAGCATCATTTGTGATAGTAATATATTCTTCTTTTGCTTCGTTCAATAAAGTTTTAAGTTTCTAAAATATTATTTATAGTAGGATATTATCAATTACCAATGTATTGTTTAATATAATTACGAAAATGTTAAACTAATTAATTACCTTCACATGATCTTTCTTAAAAGATAATTGTGATTTTATCTCTTCAGTATAATATTTTTTTTTTTTTTCGTGACACAGATCTTTCTGAGCAGCATTCAATAAATATTGTGTTTATTTTAATTCTTCCTTTGACAAGCTCAATTGAAATTCAGTTTTATGTTTTTCTTTGCTCAAAATTTTATAATTTTTTTGTAATACATTAATAGTGTTTTCCATATATACTAATTTAGCAGTTAAATGAGAAATTTCACATTTTAAGTCTTTAATATATTTTGAATTTTTACTATTATTATTTTCATCCTCATTATCATTATTATCTTCGTCAGATAAATAAGATCGTATCCTTTTTCGACAATTTAATTTAATTTTTTGTTTATAGAATTCTTCAACTTGCTTAATTGACCATTGCAAAGTATCTTCTTGCTGTTCTTCAACATCTTTTACATGAGATCTAGATATAAGTATAAGTAATACGTATAGTAATTCATATAACAATAATATGAAAAAATGTATTTTATATACATATAAATACATACTTCAAATCATTCTCAAGCTTTTTTATGGCAGTAATATAAATGTATACCATTTCTTGCCGAATTTCAAAGTTACGAGCTAAAGCCATATTTTTTAGATTCGTTATTTCCTTTCTTAATTGTTTATTTGTTAGTAACAAATCTTTATATTCTTCAGAAGAGATTAACTTCATTTCATCTATTTCTATCCTTGTATCTGTATTTGTATTTTAACAAATCTATTAAAAATCCAATGTAACTTATCCAAAATTAAAGTTATTTATAATTAATAATACATATTATCTTATCATCAGTATTTTCTAAATCTGTAGTGTCCCAGTTTGTTACACTTTTTATACTTTTCTGAACCATTTTTGAAAATCTTGAATGATGTGTTTTTTTCGTATTTTTTATTTTAGGCTCTATGATTATTTTTTTTGCAATTGCTGCAAAATTCAATACATTTTGTGTTTCTAAGTAAAGATTTGGCAAGAGATTAATATTAACAATTAAAGCAATATTTTCACTCCCTGATAATGCTCTTTGAAATAATCTTGTTAATTTTGATTCCCTGAAAGGTCCAGTCGCAGGCTCAGATTTGAATTTTGATAACTGAGCGTTATAAATTGATTTTAAACATTTCCCTAAGACCAACAGACTCGTATTGATATTTTGCGCTTCTTTTAATCTGTCACCAATGTTTAAAGTCTTCTTTAAACGTTCAGAACCAGCTAAGTCACAAGAAGAAAACCTGTTTAAAAAATAATTATAATAAACAATTTCACATTAAGTTTCAATCAAATAAATATATTAAAATACATACGTGCTTATATCTACTGAATCTGTTAGATTTTCAGAATAATACTTTAATAGTTTAATAGTAAGCAATGAGATCTCGAACTTCTTGCATTTAAAGCTGTTGCGGCTACTTTTAAATTATATTGCCAGTCATTAAAACTTTATATGCCTCCGCATCAGAGTTAACATAAATAACATTTAAACCTTTGATAAAAATTCTTCCATGATTATCAGTTGCTAGTTGTAGTGGTACTTTCTTTTTTGGACAGTCAATAGTCAAAAGATCATATACATTTTCATTATATATTTCAGCAAAAGATATCCACACTGAATAATGAGCATTGTTGTATTGGTCAGATTTCAACAGTGAATCTTCTTGTAATACACTTTGCATTTCCTTATAAGTATTATTATATTGATTTTTATCCACCGCAATAAAACTTAACAATCTAGTTTTAACTTGTAACTCTTGAGCTTGCTCAAGAGAATTAAGAAATATTGCATCGCAATATTGTATAGGTTTATATGAAGGTATAGATTTTGGAGTGATAATAGAAAATAAGAATCCTAAAGCGCGTGGAATGATACCAGGTGATGTAATTGTTCCTTGCAACGTATGTGACTTTCCGGAATTTGTTCTACCTGCAAAAATATAATTTCTTCGCATAAAATATATAAACAAATGTTAATAAGAATTTTGAGTATATAGCTCTTACCGTAAGTCATGACGTTAAAACTTTGCCCAGCTAAGAAATCTACCATTTGTTGCTTAATAACTCGATCAAATAATTCCAATTGCATTATTTCTGGTCCAAATATTTGAGTGAACGTATATGTTCTGCATGCTACACCGTTACTTTTACCTCTTGCAAAACAACTGTTATTTTCTAAATATGGTAACTTAGTTACCAAAGTAGTGGAATTAGTTATTTTATAAGCTTCTTCTTGTTCTGGTAATAATTTGATTTTTTTTAAAGACTGCGAATTAAAAAGTTCGCTTTTTGTTTTTTCTGCCGAGTCAAATTCTTCTGTTTCATATACAGAAAGAAGATTTTTCTTTTTATCTTTCTGTTACGCGGAAATGTTCACGTGAAGTTAAATTCGCGT
>NW_015149116.1:310649-322801 GCF_001465965.1 Polistes dominula
GATATTGTCTGGAGTCTTCCAGCAATAAGTTTTTCCAGAACTTTCCCAAGTATTGGAAGTAAGGAAATAGGTCTGTAAGACTTTAAATCAGTTGCTGGCTTGTCAGTATCCTGATTTCCGCTATTTTCCATTGATTTGGAAAAGTCCCCTGAATTAGGCATTCGTTAAAGAGATCTCGTAATTTACTAGACAGTACAGGCATAGCTTTCTTTATCATTTCTGAYTCAATTAGATCGTGTCCAGGAGCCTTTCTATTGCCTAGTTTTTTGATAACATTCTGTATTTCAGAAACACTGAAAAGTGGTGCATCCTGTGTGCTTGGTGCTAGAAGTGTGTCACTTCTAGTAATAATGTGCCACTCTGTCTCATTGTCCACATTATCATCAGGAATCATGTTAYTGAGCAGTGTTTCCATTGTGTCATTAAAATTTAATGTTTGTCTGCCACTTTGATTAATCGTTTCAATGACATTTTCAATACGGATTTTGTTTCTTTGAATTTTATACACAATACTCCATGGTTCCTKATTACCAATATCAGTGACAAACTTCTCCCAACTTTCTTGTTTTGCTTTCGCAATGTTCTTTAYATATTGGTTTCTTAGTCTTTTATATTCCGTTTTATGAATTATTTTTAATCTATTGTTTATTGTTTTATTATATTTACGTCTGGCTCTTTTGACTAATTGTCGTAGACTWGTTAGATCACTGTTCCACCATGGGGCAGACTTGGAAAAKCGTTTCTTTTTCGGAATACAAGTTTCTGCTGCTCGTAATAATGCATGTTCAATATTATTTGCAGCATCTGTTGCACTATTAGTACCTTCATTGTTAACTGTATCCATGATGTTAGATAAATTTCTAATATACTTTTCCCAGTCTGCTTTTTTGGTRTTAAATCTATCACCTTTGATACTTATGACCTTATCTGAGGCTGATGTCATTTTAAATGTGATRAGGTTATGGTCACTTGTTGTTTCGCCGTTGTGTAYCTTCCAATTAGATATAAGGTTAATACAACTATTGCCAGCGATTGTGACATCGATATTATCCTGTCCTCGTGTATTGTCAAAGGTGAAGGTTTCAGATTCTTTGTTGGCAATGTGTAGTTGGAATTGCGATAATAATTCCTCAAGTGCTTCTCCTTTTTCGTCTGTACATTTACTRAACCAAGTTGTTGACTTAGCATTTGAGTCTATRMARAAYAYAATGTTCTTTCTGTCCAGCACCGTTAGGATATTTTCCAAATGAAGAATATATGGATCAATATCCTCACAGTGTTGGAAATATGCACTAACCAAGTAAAACTTTAAATTGTTAATTTTAATCTCTACGCAAATTATGTGTGTGTTGCTTAATTGCTCGATTTTAATAACATCAATTCTGTTGTTAAAAATTACTATTGCCGCTTTAATATTATTAGATGCTATAACATTTGAGAATGTTTTAGTATCTACTATCACTTTAGTGCATATTCCCATGCCTGCCACCTTATTATGAAACGAATAAGGCTCTTGGACAGCAAGTATGTCTATCTTGTGCTCAAATGCTAACTGCCTTAGTTCGTCTGATACAGACTTTGAATTTTGCGCATTTATTTGTCCTATCGTTACAGTTTCCCTAGTAAAATAAGTTGTAGAGTTACTTACCATAATCTACTTTTTGGATGTAGCTGGCAAGTGCAATCTTATAAGCTGGGCATTCTGCTGAACGCGATGAGTGATTGCAGGGTTTTCCTGCTCTCTTGCAGTTTATGCACACCGGGTTTTTATCCTTCCCTTTGCAGTCCTTATAGGTGTGTCCATCACATCCGCAATGTCCACAGGTGTCACTTTTTGCTTTGCAGTATTTTGCTACATGTCCGAATGATTGGCACTTGTAGCATCTGCTCACTGCAACGTAATCACGGATCCGAAGAGCATTTCAGCCAATATAGACCCTGTCGTTTTTCAATAGAATGTTTCTGGTATTTGGTGAGATCTCTAAAACTATGTTTACAGTGTCTGCACTTCTATTACCAGATCTGTGAGAGATTGATACCKCTTCAGAGAATTTGCTCTTTTGGTATTCGTCCATATTCTGATTCCTGAGCGCTTGGGCAAACTCCTTGTCGTTCATCTCTTTTGGCACGTTGTAGACTATTATCATAGGTTTCTTCTTGCTGGGTTCTCCAGTATTAAGGCCTGCTGCTTGCAATTTCTCAGATTTGAGAACWCGCTCTAGATCTTCTCTAGTTTTTGTCTCAATTAATATTCCATTATTGAAAATTTTCTTGACTGCACATATCTTTAATTTTTCTTTAGTAGGAGCCATGACACTCATGACCGTAGATTTAGTTTCGTCACTTGACTTGATATTATTTCCAGTGCTGGGATAAATCGCTACAACGTGCCTTTTATTGCCAGTTGAGTTAGCGTTTTCTTTTGCCACTGCAGGAACTTTCAACCTATCAGCATAACTACTTGTAGATTTTGTACTATTTGGGTCGCTTTTCAACTGATTGATGCTTGTTGTAGCAACGTGTATTGCCTCCTCTAATTTTTTAAGTTTTTCGTCGATTGATCCTGAATCTGACCTATTTTGTTTVAGAGAATCATTCTCCTCTTTCAGGAAATTTATCGTCTTAAACATATCTGAGAACTTAAGTTTAATTTCCTCTAGATCTTCATTCTCCATATCTTCTAACGTCATATTACTTAGATCTCTCTCGAACCGCTTGTAGCTTTTAATTTTTTTCTCAATGTCACTTAGAGGAGACGTTTTTTCTGAGCTACACTTTTTCTTTTCTTTTTTGATGGAAATTTCCTCGTTGATCTCCTCATCACTTCTGTCTTTTCTCTTTTTTACTTTTTCTTTATTCGGCATATTGATATCGCATACGTCCATTTCTTCCACTGATTTGTTTTTGAGAACTGGAAAATCCAGATCGCTCATTGGTCTACTCATTTTCAGAGGCACAAGACGCCCAGCGATTGGTGCGTCCAAGGCTTCGATAGAGTAGTGTAACGCTGCGGCGCAAGGCGGCGCACCACGCGCGCGGGAAAAACTTCGGCACTACCGCACGAACACTTTTCCAATATGGCTGCTTTCTAGTCCAAGAACACGAAAGAAAGTTTTCGTTTAATGTTTCTTATATACAGCCTTCACCAATATAAATTTATATATGGGTTTGTTCAGAATTTTTTGTACTTTCCACTAATCACAAATTTATAATTATTAAAAACAATTTTGCACAAGATACTACTGGTAAAACACGGAGCGACGTGGAGACGTCCTACACACTTTAATCCAGGGGGCGCTAGTAGTGCAAAGTAAGAAACAGGGTGAAGACAACAGTCATCGACCATGTGCCAATATTTGACCATTTTTTACTAAAACGCGAAAAATAGGTTTTCTTTAAATATTCGCCTTTTGAAACAAATGCGGTAGATGAGCTACGTCATTTACCGATGTGATGCTATTATACGTTTACTTGGATACGATTGTTTATTGTAACTACAAACGATTAATACATATATATATATATATATATATATGTAAGATTTATTTAAATTTAAAATATAAATATTTATTTTAGTAGAACAAATATTAATAATTAAGGTTTAATACAATAATGAAAGGATAGGAAAGAAAAGAAAAGTAAGTAATAATAGTTGACACACTCGAATTACACTTCTTTCACTCACAGAATCAAGAAGGCGAAGATCGCATTCTTCGCCGCACTTATATACACATTCACCCTACCAATGGTCCCAATCACTTCCGTCAATCATTCTCGAAATCTCTCGATTACTCCCGACCGTCAAAACAAAAGATCTCTTCCCGATTTCCGGTTCGGGAATATTCGAGAGACTTCAGGGTGCACACACTCATACCCATATCGCTACACGCACTCGCACTCATACTCTTACACATCTTTCGCATTCGTCAATTGTTTTTCACACACACCCTACACTCTCACTCTTCATCTTTCTCTCACTCTTACATATATATATAGCGACTGTTTTATTTCTTCATAATGTAACTTTTTTAACGGTATCGTTAAAAAATTTTCATTGACCTCCTTCCCATCCCGCAAATGCGGCTATGGTCATCATCGCCACTCTGGATCGCTTCATTGCCCACTTTGGGAACTACAACTATATAAGATATTTTTGAAAGACTAGTTTTCAATGTCTCAGACTAATACATCAATAAAACTTTACGGACCGTCGATAGAATCGATAGAATTTGATAGAATCCGCTCAGAAAAAGCTAAAAAATACGAATAAGTTATTTTATTTTAAACTATCTTGATAAATAATTACTGACAAATATTATTATAAATTATGTAAAGCAGGAAATAAAAGCATTGATATTATAAAATAAACTTTTTTTATACTAATTAAATTTTTGTTTTATTCGTTTTATGTATATGCGATAAAATGCAAGAAAATAATTAGATAAACTTGTTAAATGATACTCGTAACTTAAATGGAATCAGTGATAACATTAACAAATTTTTAAGCTTATAATAAAAAGAACTTCAATTACAATGTTGATATTCATAAAAAGTTATAAAAAAATTCATATTTATATTATTAATTTAAGAGCGTTAAATATTATATTTGATACACAAAAAAATCCATTTTTTTAAAAAGGTGTCATTGAAATGTTCCTCAAACACGTGAGAAGAATAGTAACAGCGACAATAAACCTACATTATTACAAGTAAGTAATATTAATTAATTTTATAAATAATAATAATATTGCACTAAACTTATATTATTGCAAGTAAGTAATATGTTCTTAAGAACAGAAAGAGATCTTACGTTACTCCAAATTATATTTGGAATGGATTTGTGGCTTTTTCTGAGAAAATTGTCCCGAAAGACGTAAGTCATCTGGCGTATTACTTTGAATAGATTTTTTAGATTGACCGAAATTTGTTGAGAACACTGTGTACACATATTGAATTTGGTGATTTTTGCAGATTACAAAGTATTCGCAATGTATCTTTCATGTAGGAAAAAAGATGCACTGATCAAATTGTTGACATTGAATAGCTTAATAACGTTTATTATATATTTCCTAATTAATTTAATAACAAAATTTTTAATCGTATTTGTGTATTTGCTTTCATATAAATTTTAACTTTGCAATATTGATTTTTATAATAACCTTCAAAAAACTAAGTTTCGAGAGAGTGAGACGATTGCACAGTTTCAAGAGTAAGATAATTGTAGGATTTAATTATTTTAATATTATTACTATATATAATAAAGGTCATCGGTATGGTCTCCGGGTGGAATAGCTGATAATAAGTACACTTTTCTAAATTTAAGCAATAAAAATGGAATGCTGAATGCGATAGTTATAAATAATCACCAAAATCGTAGGATGTTTATCAAAGGAAATTTAATTCGTCAGAAATTAAGTAAATATAAATAATCCTTTTTTTGGAACTAAGGTATAACATTTTTTTTTGTTAGTATGGTTTTCAATTTCCCGTTTTCATCTACATTTATGCGCTGTCTAACGAAAATTTTAGGATAGAGGAAATAAAGACGTTACGAAAAATATATGGAAAATATATTGCGGGACTGAACGAAAGTTCTGGTAAAATGCAATGAGAGATCTAATAGAGATCTTTTGGAGGAATACTTTTTCAACTCCATAGCCTGCCACACTTCTCTCTCTGTGTGTCTCTCTCTCTCTCTCTCTCTCTCTCTCGACCCTTATTATTTGTAACATATCTCGTCTATATTCTTTAAAACACAAACCTTTATTCTCTAGATACCCTCGTCTAAATAAAGATCTAAACAACGAAAAATTTAAAGAACGCATTAAATCGTATTTCTCCTTCAGCTTATCGAACTGTGTACACAACGAGTCTCGAATTTGGGACCCGTGGTAAACTCCACCGATTCACGCTGGGCGTTCAGCGTGTTAAAAATGTTCTTATTTTATTAAAAAATTAACGTAAATTTCTTTAAAACGTAAATATTATAAATAATAATAAATTTTTTTTTATTTCTTTGCTAGAACATGTCTTTGAATATTTTATATAAAAACATATAAAAATCAGTAGACATATTTTGTCTTTATGAATCAAATATATTTTATGAGGAAGGAAAATAAAAATGTGACAGTAATTTACTTGCTTTAGATTGGAATTTGTCAGCTGCTCCTAATTTATTCCACAGTATTCTCTAATTCTTTTTCTGTGATGTATCTGGTAGTCCTTTTTCTTTTTTTAATATTTCAGACAATAAAATTATTATATATTCTATGTACTTCATAATTGTTAATTATAATATTTTCGAAATAAAGAATTGATTACCAATTTTTAAATAAAGTAGAAACATTTTTAAATAGAAAATATATGACACGTTTGGTATAAAAAAGCTATAGACAGTAATTTTATCGCATCGATAATAAAGATTATGAATATATATCGAATTTCAACGGACCTTCTCTGTTTTTTTAGAATTCTGTTCTCAAGAAAGGGAATCGACCTTGGGGTGTAGGTAGCTGACAAAAACTAATATTTTCCAAATTCTATCCATCAATGGAATGCTAAATGCGATAGCCATAGATAGAGACGAAAATTGTAGAATATTTGTCGACAGAAAGATACGCTGTCCTCTAATCCAAGTAAATATAATATATATTTTTTTTGAAACTAAGGTAGATGAATTTTTTTTCTCTTACACTTTTCACACTTCTGTGAATGTGAGATATCTTTATCATGGGTTAGCATACACAAGTATTTCTTTTTGTGTTGCAACTAAGAACTGCGAATGCTGTTAAAGAAGGTAATAATTGTGGTCGTATTTTTTTCGTTTCATCGGGTTTTGAATTACAACGATTTTAAAATCTATTTCTATTTTGGTTGTTTTATTTTATAATATTGCAAATTTGTTTAAAAATTTATTATCTATATTTTATTTTGCATATTTGTAAAATAAGTTATATTATTTTATTCTTATTGGAAATATAAAGTAAATAAAGTTTATTTGTTTTTGTCACGTGTCTAGATTCTTGTATTTAAAAACTTTTCTATTTTATTGAAAATTTTGTATAAATTTTCTAAATACGCAAACATTATAAATAAAAAACATGTCTTTGGATATTTATAAGAAAAATATTCTAAAATGTTGTGTAAATTTTTTTCTCTGATATATCTGATAATCATTTCATTTTTTTGTAAAGTATTGCAGACAATACAATTATTATATTCTATATATTTCGTAATTGGTAATTACAATATTTGCGAAATAAATAATTTATTATTAATTTTTTAATAAAATAAAAACATTTTTAAATAGAAAAGAAATGACACGTTTGGTAAAATAAAAACAGACCACGCACATTCTTTCTTTCGATCTTCGGTTGGTTGGGACCTTATACTTTTGTCGCATACCTACGTGCTTATCTCTGATTATTCTTCTACCTTTCTATCGCTCGTACCTACAAACATTTCGAGTATCGAAAGAATACGTCTCCACGCTTTGTAGTATGCAGTCGCACACAAACACACACATGTACAATCACGAGCGATAACTACGAAGCATAGCATAAAGAGGAGACCGAGAATAGGAAAAACTGTATAGCTATATTCCGTCTCATTCTCTCGCAGGCTAAATCCTATATGTTTGTCTCTTTTTCTCTCATTATTTAGTATAGCAGCCGTTTCATAGCCTCGTTACATAGCTCCGTTTCCGTTTCTTTACTTTTCAGATCACTCCTATTCTAAAGAAGTTTTCACTTCAAAAACTTTTATACCTGAGTTTCAAAAAAAGGATTATTTATATTTATTTGATTTCTGACGAATTATATTTCCTTTGATAAACATCCTACCATTTTGGTGACTATTCATAACTATCGTATTCAGCATTCTATTTTTATTGCTTGAATTGTAAATAGTGCACTTTTTATCAGTTATTCCACCCAGAGACCATACCGGTGACCTTTATTATATATAGTAATGTAGGGAAAACACTTATTATGTATCCAGCTAAGGATATCCGATTTCCCCGAGAAGAACCGGTACCACACAGAAGATTAAGAAAAAACACTTTAATGAACACAGAACAAAACGTTAACAAGAATTAATACACCAAAAGAAAAGAGACGCACTAAACTACTTTTCCGGGAACACTCTCGCTCGAATTACCTCGCAAATCGTTAATTTATTAATCGCCTTTTTATCGCACTCGATCACACCTTCGTACGCACGTATAGTTCTCTCTAAATCCCTCACTTGTTCCCTTGTCCACCCTTTATATATTAAAGCCCCCTTGTTTTGGCTGCTAGGCGATACTCCCGTGGCAACATCTCGCCAGGCAACCAGTTTGCCTCAGTTTGCGCTGCCAGGGAACGCTCACCCATGGCTACGACTCAAAACGCCACGAACTTGCCCCCGTTTATGCTACCAGGCAACGTACCCCTGAAGCTTCTTCACGCCGCACACGCACACACACATACAACAAATACTCCTACTCCCACAGTAATAATATTATAATAATTAAATCCTACAATTATCTTACTCTTCTAACTGTGCATTCGTCTTAATCTCTCGAAACGTAAATTTTTGAAGGTTTCACTTCTAACGTGTGTGATTTACGCACATGATTTTTTTTTTAATTGTTTTTAACATATTTTGACATTAAAAATGGCTGACAAACGTAAACTCTTAAAAAGTAGGTATGCTTTTGGCGGGCATCGAAATTTGAGAATGGGTGATCTAAAACAAAAAAATAAACGGATTTAAATTCAGTATGACAATTGCTATCAGGTATGCTAAAACTATCAATTTTTATGAAAACAAACCCAAATGACGGCCATTTTTCGAAAAATAAAAAAATCAACAATTTTTTTCGCAGTTTTTTGTAAAAAAAAAATAGTAAAAATTAATATTTTGACTTGGTTGTAGTATGCGAGATAGCCATTCATGTGTAGAGTATGTGGTTAAAATTTCAGAAGGATCGGTTAAGTAGTTTCGGAGATATCATGCCCGCCAACCGAAAAAACGTTGTTTCGAGAAAAACGTGTTTAAAGATTTTTTTTTTAAATTTTAAGAAAGTCTGACCTTACCTTATTCTGCGATGTCTGCACCATACAGTATGCCTTCTGCTTCTTCAAAATACTCATTATCTTCCACTATAGCCTTTTTTCGTTGTGTCCTGGCCTCTTTTAAAGATTCTCCGCTCAAACGATTGGCTGAGCGCACACGCGTGTTGTCGCGGTTACTAGCGTAGTTAACTGCGATAGGGCCAAGTTTTATCCCGAAAACGTGCATTATTTTTAGTATTGGATCAAAACCTTCGTTGAAGATACAAGCTGCCAATTTAAAAGCTATTTAAACAATTTTTTTACCATTAAATAGGTGTTTAGGCACCATAGACTAAACGCATTTGTTGAAGCACTCATTATTATTTTAAATGTGTGGCCACCCAAACATCTTTCAAGTAATTCCGTTTTGTCAAGTCAACATCAACCTGTTTTTTTTTGCTGCTATATTCATGCAGAGACTTACACAACCGCAGATGGTTCGCCTCCTCTACCTGTAGTATCTCTATGTGTTCGGGTCGCAAAATAATATACTTAGACTGCTCGGATCGTTCTAAAATTTTTGTATGATAGTTCTACATATGTCTACTTTCAGAAAATGCAAAACAATTGATTTTTTTAAAATGATAAACCAGAATGAACCCTTATTATAAGATTCTAGATCGATACTCGTAACGATACTTCTCGTACCCCTACCATATATGCGCCCTGCTGGGCCAGTTCAAATGACCATTCTTTCTATTCCACCACCGGACGCCTATAACGATACATCTTCAGAATCTAAGGAACACAGTAGCCACAAGGAACAAATGACTTAAGGATTCACAAGGAACAACAAAGAGAACATCCCAACCTTTCCGATTGTGAACGTAAGCCTATTCAGCCTCACAACCTTTAAGGTTGTGATTGCTATATGTGAGGAGTGCGAGAGGTGAGATCATTCCATAATATAATTTTTTTGCGAAATCTAGTTTCCCGTTTAGCAACGCTAAGTGGTAGATTTTCATCATTGTATCTTACAAATATCATCCAGGGTTTTTATTCCACAAGGCTTTTCTCTGACGAGCCAATAAAGCTTCGCATCTTTTATTGGCTCAACCATGTGTTTTATTTTACACCTGAATCAAACCCTTTATTCTCCACATCATAGCATATACGAAATTGCCAGAGGACTTTTAATTGAGAAATTTAGGCCCCATACACAGTTTTTCCTATTCTCAGTCTTTAATTCGTGGTCCCTACTCTTGGCTACAAAGCTTTGTATATGTTTGTGTTGTGTGTGACTGCATACTACTGTGAGGGTAGAAACATCCAGTGGTGCGTGTGTGCGTGTTTCAAAACAAAGGCAAGTTCTGTGCGTGACCTAATATTGCTACGTTAGAGCGTTGCTATAGTAACAATCAACGATTTATCACAAACTAAACCGTACTTTGTTCGTTACAAAAACGAAATCTTCCTATTTCTCCATTGGACATCTTCGACGATACGTCTAAGATGATCTGTGAAGAAATAACAAAACAAGCGTCTAAGAGTTGACTAAATTCTATAACAAGCGACTGTAAGAGTAGTCGAAAATTGACAAAGAAGGCTAAGTACCACACTATCAGTTATATTTACTTTTATTATTATAATTATTATAATTATAAATAAGACTTTGTTGCTGCATTTCCATACAGGCGAAGTCAAAGTTAGGTAATCTACTTGCTTGGACAGCATTCAATTTTTATTTAATATTTCTAATATATAAACGAGGGTTTTTTTAGAAAGGGAACTTTTCTTTAACAAACAAATAAGGTTTTATTATCCCATCTATTAGGTTCGATCACGTGTTTTATTTCTCATTTTAATTTCTCTCATTTTCCTCTTATCATAGCTTTTCGTTTTTATATTTTATTTTTTTTTTTATTTAAAATAATGATTCCCTTTCGGGATACATGGGGTGCGTTGACCCGTTTTAATATAATACTTCTTTACAAATATACATTTTTACAAATACACCTATACACAAGTACACCTTTATAAACTTCTTCTTACTACCACATCCTCTTAACACCGGTCTCTCTTTCTACATAATTCCTTCATCCATTCCATTCCCTTTCCTTCCTCTCCCATCAACACTTCTATCCTCTCTTTTGTTTCCGAATAGCTACATTCCCTCATCACATGCATTCCTGTCTCTTTCTCTATCCCACACAATCTTCACATAATCTTCTCATCCTCTTTTATTCAGTATCTGCTTGCCCTTCATTCATTCCCTAATCTGAATCTTGCCATCATTTTCCATTTTTTCCCTTTACTTTTTTCTTGCAGATATTTTGGTATCCCTTCTGTTCTCCATCTTCCATATTCCCTGTTGTACTTTGATTCTTCTATCCTTTTATCCCTTTCCTTTCTTTCCTCTTCTAATACTTTATTTCTCCCTATCTCTGCCACATTCTGTCTGTTATCATCTCTTGCCTCTGCTTCCCATCTATTTAGTCCTGCTCTTTTATACATTTTTTCCCTCAATCTACCCATTCTTGTTTTCTCCCATTTCTCCCTATCCATCTCTCTTCTGCAATGTCTCAGAAGTTCATTTTCCGCCCTCTTAATCTTTTCGTCATACTTAATCACCCTTACTCCTGCTTGCACTGCTATTCTTTCCACCTTCGTTTCCTCCCTTATCAAATATCCCGGTAAACTTAAATCCAGTCCTAGTATATTCCTTAAGTACCTCTCCTGTATTCTTTCCAACTCCTTCCTCCCCTTTATCCCCCAAATTTCCACTGCATACATGAATATACTCTTTACCATCGAATTGAACATTATCATTCTCCTCCTAAAGTCTCCACCAAATTTCCTCTCTCCAATGCTCCATACTTGTACCATAGCTGCTGCTGCTCTCCTTCTTACGTCCTGAATGTGCGACTCTTCCTTGTTGTTGTACCTAAACGTGTATCCTATATATTTGAACTCGCTTACATCCTCTATCTCTTTCCCATTGTTACGTCCTAGAGGACGAATTTAGTTAAGTAGTATAAGTAATGCCTGTTTATGGTCACTCTGCTTTCACCGAGTTTAACCGGGACCAGGCTGGTTCGTCTGTCGTTTAAAACAGTG
>NW_015149116.1:324446-337479 GCF_001465965.1 Polistes dominula
TTGCCCTTAAATATTTGTTAAAAGGAAGGTCTCTGTTCAGCAATAAATATTACTGGCGCCACGGAAAATCTTGGAGTGGCGTCGGAGTTTAATACGTAAACCGGTATTTATTCTTTTTAGGAAAACATTCTTCGAGGGATKTTTCTATCGTTCCRACTTGTGCTTTGCACGKGACAGTCCTTCCACTAGTTTATTTCGATAAAGAGAACGAATGTTCGARRGTTACGAGTCATAATTATTCTTCTATCTGTACTACTTATAATTGTTTCTATTGTTATTTGGTGAACTACTGGAAAGATGTCTCGCGCAACTGGATTTGAATCACTGCGAAAAATTTGGGTAGCGAATCGTGGCGGAACGTCACACCATTATAGAACCATTCTCTTTTCTTTCTGCTCCTTCCCTTACTGAACATTATCACCTTCGTTTTTTCTGTGTTTACTTCCAGATCCTTCCTCTTGAAATATCTCCCCACGCTCTCCATCATTTTTTCTAGTTCCCCCTCCGTCTCCGCTATTATCGCCAGATCATTTACGTACGCCAAGGTGTATATTCTCTTCCCTCCTATCGTTATTCCTTTCTCCTGTCTTCTCCGTAAATATTCCTCTATGTCCGCAATAAATATAATAAACAAGAGTGGGCTCAATGGACACCCCTGCCTCACCCCTTTTTCAGTCCAAAACTCCTCTGTTATCTTCTTCCCTACTCTTACCCTGCTCTTCGTTTCTTCATATATCTTCCCTACGTTGTAAATTATATCTTTACCCACCATCTTTTTCTCCAAATAGTCCACCAATTTCTCCCTATTTACCCTGTCAAAGGTTCCCTTCAGATCTACAAACATTATGAAAAGCTCTCCTTTCTCTTTGTTTATTGCCTTCTCTACTGCCGTCTTCAAAATATATATATCATCTATTCCACTTCTACCTTTTCTAAATCCTGATTGTGTTTCTGGAATTAATTTTAACCTTTCTGCATCCTCCCTTAATCTCTTTTCCACTATCGCTGCATATATCTTGTATGCTGTACACATCAATGTCACTCCTCTATAGTTACCTACTTCTTTTCTATCTCCCTTCTTGAAAATTGGACATACTATTCCTTCCATCCATTCTTCTGGCCACCCTTTACCTTTCCATATATCATTTATGATTTTTCTTAATTTCTCCCTAACCTCCCTACTCGCATATATCCACACCTCGTTTCTTATCCCATCTACACCCGGACTTTTCTTTTTCTTCAGTTTCCTTATTTCTTGTTCCCCTTCTCCTATCTCTATTTCCTTCGTATCCTCTCCTTCTATCTCTATCCCTCTCTCCTGTCGTTTCCTCTCACCCGCCCCCTCATATTGCTTCATAAAGTGTTGTTTCCATTCCTCCATTGTTATATTCTCTTCTATCCTTTTTCTTTTACCTCTTTCCCTTCTGATGTATCCCCAAATCTCCCTTTCATCCTTTATTTCCATAACCTTCCTAATTTCTGTTTGCCTATATGCCTCCTCCTTCTCTTTGCATTTTTTCTTGTGTCTTTTCCTTTCCTCAACATATTCTATCCTTTCAACTTTTCCCTCCTTAAATCCTCTCAGTTTTCTATTCAGGCTCGTTTTACTTTCTCTACATTCTCTATCCCACCATTTTTTCCTTTCCTCTCCCCATCTACCTGATTCTATTCTCTTTTTTGTTACTGCACTCTTTATTTTCTCTATCAATTCTACTAACTCTTCCTGCACTTCTTCTTTACCAAACTTTACACCTTCTAGCTTTTCTCTAAACTTCCTTATTCCCTCCTCTGACCAGTCTTCTATTTCAATCCTCTCCTTTTTCTTTCCTTCCTCTAGACTATCCACTATTGTTTCCCTTATCCTTAATTCTATCGGCATGTGATCCGATTCTGTTCTCTCTCCTATCTGCATTTCCTCTATCTCATCCCATGTTTCTTCATCCGTTATCGCATAATCTATGACGCTACTTCCTATTTTGCTTACAAAAGTCCATTCCCCCTTTTCATCATTTTTCTTACTTCCGTTCAGTATTCCCAGATTGTTCTCCGCTACCATCTTCAGCAATTCATACCCCTGTGCGTTTATCATCCTGTCCTTTGATTTTCTTTTCTCCTCTACCCCCATCCAGCATGTTCCTCCTTTATCCGAGATCCTTGCGTTGAAATCACCCATTATTAGCAACCTCTTTCCTTCATTCCTTTCTATGCATTCCTTCACTTCTCTCAGCTTTTCCCTCTCTCCCCCTCTGTTGTATACAATTATTATGTGCCAAATTTTTTCTTCCGCCATCCTTATCTCAAGCTGTATCATTCCCTCCTTACCTGCCTCTGCCTTAACAATCTCTAAACTCCTGTATCTACCCTTCATTTTATCCTTCCTCGCCTCTTGCACTATCCAGTTGTAATACCTTGGGAATGAATCTTCCGTCTTCTCCCATCCCTTCTTGTCTAACCACGTCTTCTGCAGTCCTAATATATCACATTTCTCCAAATATTCCCAAAAGTCCTTCTCCTTGTTCCTTATCCCTGCTACATTCCATGCCATTATTCTCACCCTTCTCCCTTCCTTTGTCTCTATTCTTTTTCCCTTCTGTTTTTTCTCTCCTCCTTCTTGCCTCTTCTTGTTTTTCTTCTTTCTCTCCCTTCCACCTAGTTCCTGTTCTTCTCTGTCATATAAAAACTCTGTTTCTCCTTCACTAGCTTTTTTTCTCTATCACTCCATCTATACCACACTCCGTCTATTTCCAATTTTCTATAACGTATTATCACCTTCCTTCCTTGCTTTCTTAAATCCTTCGCCTGGTTGAATATATCTCTTTGAACCATTCTCTCCTCCCTTGTTCTGTCATGCTCAATATATACCGGTTCATCTCCAAACTTCTTCTTATTTTGCATAATATTCTCCTTTTCTTCTCTCTTGCTCAGTTTCACTCTTATAATTTTCTTTTCATACCCCATCAGATTCACTTCTTCTACCTTCACCTCTGTGTCTAATTTTCGCTTAAAAAAGGCCTCCATCTCTTTCTCCAAACCTTTTCTATCTCTTTTTAACCCCCTTATTATTACACATCTTTTTCTTTCCTCCACCTCCCACTTTTCACATCTTTTTTCTACCTTTTTTACCCATTTCTCTACCTCCGTTTATTTTCCTGCTTCCATTCTTAAATCGCTACTGCTCCCCACAACCCCCTTGTTTCCTTCTCTCATTCTGTTCTCCCATTCCTGTAGTTTATTGTTCCAATCCTGCAATTTTTCCTCTAGTCTTATTTCTAACTCTTGACTTCTTCTCTCCCACTCCTTTCCCTTCCTTTCAATCTCCTTCGCCACTTCTTCCCTTATCTCCATCCTCATTTTTGCAACCTCTTGCTTTATCTCTCTCTCCGCCACCATCATTTTTTCCATCATAATAAACATCAACTCTCTATCCGTCTTATTCGCATATTTTTCCTGTAATCCCTCCATTACTGACCCCCAACCTTCCATTTGCCCTGTACTTCTTTTTGTAACCTTCTCCCTCTCCTCTGGAGAACTCAACTCTCTCTTTCTCGATATCATCTCTCTTATGTCTCCTGTACTATCTGATCTGTGCCTAGACCAGGTCAGCGCCCTGCTCGGTCTCCCTTTGTCGTTCTTCTTTTCCTCCTTATCCACACCTACCTCTCCTGCGCTCCCTTCAGAGCCCTTCTTTACCGACCGTCTTATCTCATTTTCCCTCAAACCACTCTCCCTCCCGTTGTCGTTGTTTGGCGCTTCTATCTCCATACGCTCTTGTTTTCTATACACACTCTAACCTCCACTACCTTTTATACTTCACTCCTTTTTTACCTCTACTTCTAACCAATTTCCACTCCTATTATTTCTTTGCACTAAGCCCTTTTTCCACCTAACTTTCCTCTACTTTTTCCCTCTATTTATCACCTTTACACTTATTTAAACTATATTTTCAAACACTACACCCACGCACGCTGTTTTCCCTTCAAGCGATCGACGCGCCCCCCTTTTCGTTTTTATATGATTATATGAATAAAACTAAAGGCTTGTCACCGTTTACCTTTAACTGCCAAAGCTTACGAGCTCATGCACAGGATCTTCAATTAGACAGAATAGCATCGTCCTCGAATTTTCTAATTCTTTCCGAGACATGGATGAATAATCAAGACATTATAGATATTCAAAATTTTGATATTGTTGTTCAATATAAAAGACCACATATGAGGACTGACGGAGTTGCAATCTATCATAATATAAATGACGGAGCCCGTGTTGTTACTCCACATATAGATATCAATGAACAACAATTGCTATTACTGTCTGAACAATATTCTAAAGTAGGAGGTCTATGTGCTTGTCTAACCAGTTTGAACCATGGTTCTTCTGTTATAATTGTGGCAATTTACATTTCTCCTAACCAATCAATAAATACAGTTATTGAATTCATCAACGATAATTTAATAAAGTAGACGCAAAAAGATTTTAGTAAAATTCCAACGATTTTAAGTGGGGATTTTAATGTTAATTTTTCATTAGATACGGCTCTCCCTTTGATTGAATTCTTGAACACAAAATTATATTTACAAATGTGCAGCAGTCGCACTGAATCTACAACAAGATCAAAAACAGTCATTGATGCTGTATTTCAAAGATATATTGATATAATGGAAACAAAAACATTTATTTCATACTTTAGTTACCATAAGCCACTCGTGTCATTTCTTGTAACTGAGAACTTGGAGTCTGGATAAAATATGATGTAATGTATTTTTATGTCATGGCCTGGGTTGCCTTCGAAGAATAAATTTCCTTTTTACGGATACAAAGAAGATATGGACGGTCAAGAAGTAGCAGCTTTCTCATAACCAAACAATAGTAAGATTTTCTTCATTATTTTGAAAGGAGAGAGAATAAAACAGTTTAACTTTTGTTTTTACACCTTTTAGATTTTGAAAAGTATAAGGTTCACATGATTGGCAGAGAGATTACAATGAGAGATTGAATTTGAGAGAGAAATGAGAGATTGAGACAATGAAAGAGAATACAAGGCCATGGCAATGTATGTCGCCTCTATGCCGACTGTGCATTACAAACACTATTTGTTGCTGTATACATCCAACATATCAAAGATATATCAAAGATATAAGCAACTCGTTTTATTTCTTTAAATTGAGAACTTGTTTACTGTGTAATATGTTATGTATCATATGTCAACAATAATAAAACGTAAAACACATGTGTTAGGAGTGAAACCTTCAAAAACTAAGTTTCGAGAGATTGAGATGCCCCCCGCTTCCGCCGTATACTTGCTGTTAGAAGAAATATTAATTGCTTATCCCAATATCATATGCACGTTTAATCCAGATAATAGACCGGAACAACTTTAAACGTGTGCCACTTACTTTACCAACTTGGATTTAGTTAAACTTAAATTTAAAAAGCTTACCAATAAAAAATCAGCAGAAAACGATCAAATACCAAACTTCATATTAAAAAAACTTCTTGTAAACATTATTCGGGCCTATACAATTTTGTTTAATAATTTACTAAATTATGGTATTTTTCCAGATGCTTGGAAATTTGCTAAAGATATTTCTATTTTAAAGAAGAGTAAATCAGCGTCAGATGTTAATACTTGCTGCCCAATAAGTATGCTTTCCAATATAGGAAAAATCTATGAAAAAGTAATTAACGATATAATTTTAAATATTTGTTCAGCTAATAACATCATATCCGAAAATGAATATGAATTTAAAAAACGTCACTCTACTTTACATGCTATTAACAATAATAATTGTTCTGATGTTAAACTGGGCTTTTAATGGGGGCAAATGTGTTGGTGCCTGTCTGGTAGATCTAGAGAAAGTATTTGACATTGTATGGATCGATGGTCTTATACATAATCTAAGAAAGAAAAACTTTTTTCTGATAGTGATAAAATTAATAATCAGTATGATTAGTAATAGATTATTCCGTGTAATAATCGGAGATCAGGAATCGAATGAATTACTTTTTAATATCTACACGGACGATATATTACAATTATTTGGTAAAATTGTATAGCTATATTCTGTCTCCTTCTCTCGCAGGCTCAATCCTATATGTTTGTCTCTTTTTCTCTTCTTACTTAATATCGTGGCTTAAATGGAAGAAAATAAAGGTTTTAGACTTGGACAGAAGTTTATTACATCATTTATATTTACCAAAAATATATTTTTTATTTTGCACATTTTGCATAATGTATTGTAAAAATAATTTCTTGCAAATTAACATCCTATGAAACCATAACGGTGAAGTTTTCGTCAACTGATAATTACAATAAAGCTGCACATGATCTAGATGACTGATTTTTAAAAATGAAAAGCATTACAGAGGAAATCAGCAGTTGCCTACCGTTATACCAAGCAATGATAAGTATTTTTTGTAAGAAATTATTCTAAGTTAAAACAATAAACTGTTTGTAAATTATTTAAGCGACCAAAGAAATCTAAAGAAATATTTAATTATATATACTTGAAAAATTGACAATCTTTTTACATTACAATTTTTTTTTAATCATAATTTTCGAGAGTATATAATTAAACTAAGGTAATTATTTATATATATTTATTTAGGTTTATTTTATTATAAAAACAAAATTAAATGGTGAAAAAATAGAAAGAAAATGTTTAAATTGTAAAAAATAGAAAGAAATGTCAACCAATCTGGAAAAAGTATGAACTAAGCTCAAAATGAACAAAAGTTAAAAAGGAAAAAAAAAATAAAAAATACTAAAATTAGAAAATTTTGAGGTTTAAAAAAAAACGGTTCATTGTCGATTGCAGCTCTTATTTGTAGGTTGATAATTAAGCGAGATGACCTTTTGAAGGGGGAGGAGGCGGATAAACTATGAGAATTGAGAATTAAAAAAATAGGCTACACGTTCATAATAAAATTGTTAGTACTTTTATTTAGAAACCTGTGCTATTGTTTATTTTCAGATAGTTTTGTAATATCAGGTTTATATTTCGTATTCATTAGTTTTACGGATTTTACTGTTATTTCATTCCCAAGCTTATTTCAAATCGTCGATTTTAAAAAAGTCATTGATGAGAATAATTTTTCATAGGAATACGCTAAAATATCGTTAAAAGAGCAAGTTTCTTCATTGATCTAAAATTATTTGATTAACATTTCTATAGATTTAATATATTATATTAAATGTTTAGTATCGTGCATCATTACCAACGCGTGGTTCAGTATCTGACTCGTGGGTCATAGGTTCACTACTACTAGGCTAGGAGGTTCAATGAAACGTGTATCGATCTGTAACCGATATTTTGAACAAATACGCACCTTAAGTATTTGACTGTAGCTTTGGTTGGTATAGTTGCTTCATTTATGGTTGCAAAAGGACAAGTGCGCTTACGCAGCGTTAAAATTATATGCGCTGATTTATATTTATTATTTTTATTATTGATTCGTCACTCCGAGCATCATCTTTCAAGCACGTGCAGATGACGTTGAAGCATATCAGTCGCGTTTATGGGATCGTAGTCTAATGATAACAGGGCTGCATAGTCAGCAAATGTAGATGTAGTTATTTTTTCTGAGGTAAATAAGTCTGCTGGGTAGATTGCACAAAGTAAGGGTCCAAGAACACTGTCTTGAGAAACACCGGATAAAATTTGATTAGCTATGGTTAATTGATTTTATTATTCCTCTATAAATTTTCTTTCTGTCGGTGAGGTAAGATTTAAGGATCAAGTGAAAAGGATATGAGAGTGTTTTAAAAGTGAAAATTGTTTTAGTATGGCTACGGTATTAAGAAGCAAAAACGAAACAAACATATATAAATCTGTAGGATTGAATCTGCAAGTGAATTAGAAAGAATATAGCTATATAGTTTTTTCTATTTTCGGTCTCTTCTTTATATGCAGCTTTGTAGTCCCCATTCCTGGTTACTAAGCTTTGTATATGTGTGTGTTGTGTGCGACTGCATACTACGAAGCGTAGACACATATACAATAATTTCGATACTATACTTGTTTGTAGGTAGGAGCGATAGAAGGATAGAAGAATAAACAGAGATAAGCACGCAAGTATGCGACAAAAGAATAAGGTCAAAACGAGCCGACGGTCGAAATAAAGAAAGAAGGTGTGAAGTCTGTCTTTGTAAGTTGTATAAGTGTGTAAATCTGTGTGAGCTGGAAGGTATATATATATACGTGTCATTTCTTTTCTATTTTTCTATTTACGCTACGATAGAGCAGGTACACAGACTAGGCCGTCAAATAAGCTTAAGTCTTGAGGAAAAAAAGTATTGCTCGGCTGTCTTTCTGGACGTCACTCAAGCCTTTGATAAAGTATGGCACCCAGGCTTATTATACAAACTTAAAAANATATTGTTACGTCCTAGAGGACGAATTTAGTTAAGTAGTATAAGTAATGCCTGTTTATGGTCACTCTGCTTTCACCGAGTTTAACCGGGACCAGGCTGGTTCGTCTSTCGTTTAAAACAGTGATATAGTCTGGCAAAAAGCGTACGATAAGAGGGTGGATTGAGGAAGGTTTTGAAGCAAGGGAGAAGATTAGTGGACCGCAGCTCTGATTTAACAACAATTTAATGATAAAAATATGATTGATGACTTACAGTATTCGGTACAGTTGCTGGCTGCTTTCGAGATTGCACAGGAGGCTTGGGCTGGTTTCTTTCCAAAGGGGTCGAGTCACTCAAAGACCCGAAAGTTAATTATTTGTTATAACTGATCAGTCGGTTAATATTCAAATATTGAATAGCTAGTAGCTAGTAGTAATGATCAAGGTATAAATTGAAGTCAACTATAAATTGAGGTCGAAATTGTAAGTAGAAACTTTAAGTTAAAAGTGAAAACTGAAAGTTAAGTGTTGAGAACTGAAACTGAAGCTGAAGTGTAAAACTGAAGTGTCTAAGTGAAAACTAAAAACTGAAGTGCTCAAACTGAAGTGAAAAACTGAAGTGCTGGCGGGGGCGATGGACTCTGGCTTTTATAGCCCCCGAAAATCCTTCGTGGGAGGGGTAGCTCTGGTACCCCCACTCTTAGTCTCTAACCGGCCCAAGCGTCCTAGGCATCCTCGTTCGAGAAAATTCTTATGTCCTCATGGACTACTAATACATTTACATCTCTAATATATTTTTACGCATTTCACATATACATAATCTTGTAGCTTAATATTAGTGCATTTATATCCTTCTTATATTCATTATACGTCTTTTGGTCAATCATTCTTAATTACATATTATTAATCCTTAACCCATTGCCGCAAATGACGGCTATAACCGTCCGATCTTCGTATTTCTAAGCACGATCGTCAAATAAAAGTGTGCGGCAACGTGTTAATCAATCATCAATGCGTTATTCTCGAACGATTACGTTTCATTATCCTTTAGTTAGCTACATACTAGGTACGATTCTAGCGACGAGGTCTATCTATTCTTTATTCTAGGACATCTTTATTCTGGGCTATCTTTAGTTCCGCGTATTTAGTCGTTCATTCAATCAGGCACATAGTTTCGCAAGTTACATCGTCTCGGGGCGAAAATATCTAAGAATTGTCTTTGGTTCCAGAAAATTCTAGAGAGTAACRTTTCCGTTGGGCCTACGTGACATTTACCAGCGTCTCTTAGCTTGGCGACACTCAGTCGCGGGAAAAGGTTTTATGGCTTGAGGGGGTTAATATTCGGTTGCAAGGGGGGATGGTCATTCTCCAGGATTTAGGTAAGGGTTGCCTACCTGCGTCGTAGGTGGGATTTTTATGACAGGCTTCATATGTATATGGCATTGTGGAGGTGGAGGGAAACTTCAGGGAGGTCCCTTTTATTAGTGGTGCTTTTCAGTATGATTTATAAGTTAGCTAATGGGTCCATGTAAAGAAATTGGAGCATATTTGGTGGCTATTAAAAACCTTTTCGTCTGTTGCATTCTGAGTTTCGAATTTGACTCTTTTCCTTTGATATTTATTTAATTTTTTATTGCCCTTAAATATTTGTTAAAAGGAAGGTCTCTGTTCAGCAATAAATATTACTGGCGCCACGGAAAATCTTGGAGTGGCGTCGGAGTTTAATACGTAAACCGGTATTTATTCTTTTTAGGAAAACATTCTTCGAGGGATGTTTCTATCGTTCCRACTTGTGCTTTGCACGGGACAGTCCTTCCACTAGTTTATTTCGATAAAGAGAACGAATGTTCGAAGGTTACGAGTCATAATTATTCTTCTATCTGTACTACTTATAATTGTTTCTATTGTTATTTGGTGAACTACTGGAAAGATGTCTCGCGCAACTGGATTTGAATCACTGCGAAAAATTTGGGTAGCGAATCGTGGCGGAACGTCACACCATTATAGAACCATTCTCTTTTCTTTCTGCTCCTTCCCTTACTGAACATTATCACCTTCGTTTTTTCTGTGTTTACTTCCAGATCCTTCCTCTTGAAATATCTCCCCACGCTCTCCATCATTTTTTCTAGTTCCCCCTCCGTCTCCGCTATTATCGCCAGATCATTTACGTACGCCAAGGTGTATATTCTCTTCCCTCCTATCGTTATTCCTTTCTCCTGTCTTCTCCGTAAATATTCCTCTATGTCCGCAATAAATATAATAAACAAGAGTGGGCTCAATGGACACCCCTGCCTCACCCCTTTTTCAGTCCAAAACTCCTCTGTTATCTTCTTCCCTACTCTTACCCTGCTCTTCGTTTCTTCATATATCTTCCCTACGTTGTAAATTATATCTTTACCCACCATCTTTTTCTCCAAATAGTCCACCAATTTCTCCCTATTTACCCTGTCAAAGGTTCCCTTCAGATCTACAAACATTATGAAAAGCTCTCCTTTCTCTTTGTTTATTGCCTTCTCTACTGCCGTCTTCAAAATATATATATCATCTATTCCACTTCTACCTTTTCTAAATCCTGATTGTGTTTCTGGAATTAATTTTAACCTTTCTGCATCCTCCCTTAATCTCTTTTCCACTATCGCTGCANAAAAAAAAAAAAAAAAAAAAAATTTTTCTATTTCTATTTTCTATTTCTATTTAAAAATGATTCTATTTTATTGAAAAATTAATATTAAATTCTTAATTTCGCAAATGTTATCACTAATAATTATAAAATGTATAGAATATAATAATTGTATTGTCTGCAATATTTTACAAAAAAAAAAAAATGATTACAAGATACATCAGAGAAAATGAATTAGACAACACTGTAGAATATTTTTCTTATAAATATCCAAAGACATGTTTTTTTATTATATTGTTTGCGTATTTAGGATATTTATACTAATTTTTCAATAAAATAGAAAAGTTTTTAAATAGAAGAAACTAGACACGTGACAAAAACAAATAAACCTTAATTACTTTATATTTCCAATAAGAATATAATAATATAACTTATTTTACAAATATGGAAAAAAATATAGAAAATAAGTTTTTTATAAAAAATTTTTAATATTATAAAATAAAGCAACGGAAATGATAAATAGATATTAAAATTGTTGTAATTCAAAACCCGATGAAACGAAAATCATACGACCAGAATTGCTCCCTTCTTTTAGAGCATCTTCAGGTATTAGTTGCAACACAAAAAGAAATACTTGTGTGTGTTAACCCATAATAAAGATATCTCACATTCACAGAAAGTGTGAAAAGTGCAAAAGAAAAAAAATTTATCCATCTGAGTTTGAAAAAAATATATTATATTTACTTAGGTTAAGATAGGATATCTTTCCACCGACAAACATTCTACCATTTTTGTTTTTATCTATATATCATATTTGTTTTATCTTTGTTTTATCTATATAATGAATCGCATTTAGCATTCCATCTTAATGGATAGAATTTTAAAAATATTAGTTTTTGTCAGCTACCTATACCCCAAAGTCGGTTCCTTTTCATGAGAACAGAATTATAAAAAACAGAAAGAGTCCGTTGAAATTTAATCTATATTCCCAATGTTTATTATCAGTTCGATAATATTCATGCTTATAGTTTTTTTTTACAAAACGTGTCATATCTTCTCTATTCAAAAAGGTTTCTATTTTTAAAAAAAATTAGTATTAAATTCTTTATTTCGCAAATATCATAATTAATAATAAGGATTTACATAAAATTGTTTATATATATTGCCTGAAATATTTTACAAAAAAAAATGATGACAAGATAAATCAGAGAAAAAGAAATAAGCAACATTAGAAGATACATTAGAAGTAGCTCAAAAATTCTGTTCAAAAACAAGTAAATTATTGTCACATTTTTGGGGGGTTTTTTTCATAAAAAGTATTTGATTTATAAAATTCTAAGTATATCCATTGAATTTATTTTTATATGTTTTTATAATAAATATCCCAAAGACAAGTATTTTCCCAGGCATATAAGAAAATTATATAATTATTTATAATACTTGTGTATTATAGAATTTTATACTAATTATTCAATATAATAAAAACATTTTTAAATAAAAGAAAAGTGGTATGTTCTTTAAAAAAATGCACAATACTTGCTGTTATATTTCCAATAAAAATAATATAACTTACTGAAAATAGAAATATAGAAAAATAATATTATAATAATACTATATCATAAATTATCCTACTCCTGATACTATGCATTCGTCTCATTCTCTCGAAACTTGCTTTTTGAAGGATTCATTTCTAACTTGGGTGATTTGCACACAACATTTTTTTATTTCGTAAAGATATCAATTTAATCAATTTTTGTGTAACATTCTTTATATGAGTATAAACTTAGTAATATTGCTGCAAAAGTTGCACTAAATATAAGACAGGAGTTTTGGGTACATACTATTAAGGGTTCATCCTGGTTTATACACCGAAAAAACAGGCTATTTTCACCATTTTTTTTTAGGCTTTGTAGGATACATATACATATAAAAGTTGTTGGGTATGATAAATACACTCTGGAAGTACAAGAAAAAAATTTTTTTTTATTGTTTTTAACGTTTTTTGATATCCAAAATGGCTGACAAACGTGAACCCTTCAAAAGTAGGTATGCTGTTGGCGGGCA
>NW_015149116.1:345011-355930 GCF_001465965.1 Polistes dominula
GATCAAAACCTTCGTTGAAGATACAAACTGCTAATTTAAAAGCTATTTAAACAATTTTTTTACCATTAAATAGGTGTTTTTTTACCATTAAATAGGTCATAGCCCAAACGCATTTGTTGAAGCACTCATTATTATTTTAAATGTGTGGCCACCCAAACATCTTTCAAGTAATTTTGGTTTTGTCAAGTCAACATCAACCTTTTTTTTTTTGCTGCTTTATTCATGCAGAGACTTACACAACCGCAGATGGTTTGTCTCCTCTATCTGTAATATCTCTAGTGTTTGGGTCGCAATATAATATACTTAGACTGCTCGGATCGTTCTAAAATTTTTGTATGATAATTCTACATATGTCTACTTTCATGAAATTAAAAAAATTGATATTTTTAAAATGATAAACCAGAATGAACCCTTAATATAAAGAAATTGTATATTTGTTTTGTTTGTATTTTTCGCATTTCGTGTTTTTATTATTTCATTAACAACATCATTTTGGTTTATCAGTGGGGGAGCAAAGACTCTGCCAGATATTTATTGATATTTAGTATGTATTGGTGAGTATCCTATGTGCAAAAAAAACCGTATAATCGATCAATTACATTAGTAGTAACTACAGGTACGTATCATAATTTATTTTCGTAACTATAATATGAACAATAGGATATTTCCAACTTCATTTATGCAATTATTTGAAAATAGTTCACAAATAGGTGAAATAAATAGAATTATAATATTTGAATTTAGTCACTTCTCTCTGTTGCCTTTTACGAAACTTTTACTCACCGACCCTTTCCAAATATTACATATCTTTTGTAAATTTATATATCTTTAGAATCTAAATAGCCACCTGCGATAAAGAAGTTTCACTTCAAAAGTCCGCACGGAGTTGCCTTCGTTTTTTTTATTTTGTAGCCTTTAAGCTGCGTTCCACTATCGTAATTTTGTTTTGATTGTCAGTGTCACTCCCTGTTGTGAAAGTTTAGCTGCATTTACAGCTTTTTTCAGTACTGCAAATAGTACTGCAAAAAAAATTATATGCGTCATTACATTGCTTATAAAAAACAGTATTAATTTCTCCAATTTCATTTTTTTCAAATATCTACGATTTACGAGATAAACGCTGGCTAGTAAATCTATGAACACCCTGTATATTTAAAATAAATTTATTGCAATAATTTGACTTATTTTTCAGATATAATGTTCCTTACGATCTTCTTAAGTTCAATTGTATTACTAATTTTATTGCACTGCAAAATAAAATATGGAAGAATTGGAAGAATACTGAACAGTCTTCCAGGACCAGACACTTATCCCATTATTGGAAATCTGCATCATATCAAGGATGGTAAGTTGTTCTCGAAGTAAAACTTCTATAAATAAACAATTTTTTGTCAATTGCTATATCTATCTAACACAAGCATTTTCTTTAAGTTCCAGATAATGTGATTAAAAAAATTGTGGAATATAATAATAAATATTTTCCAATTTACAAAATCTCGACCTTTGGGTATTACATGGTATTTCTACTTCATCCAGATGATATTAAGGTAAATGATTAAAAAACAGAAGCAAGGTACATTTTTTTCTTCCTTTTCCGCTATATTCAATATACTTAAACAAGTAGCAAAATTTTGTCGAACAAAGAAAGAAGAAATTTTCTTGACAGGTTCTGATGACAAGCACAGAAAATATTGATAAAGAACATGTTTATTATTTCTTGAGGCCCTGGTTATCCTATGGATTGCTTACTAGTACAGGTATCAACTCAATAAAATAATAATAACTTTATATATTTATTAGTATTTATTGATTTGTATCATGTGTAAGGTAAGAAATGGCAAAAACGGCGGAAAATGTTGACACCTGCATTCCACTTTAAAATTTTGGAACATAGTGTTATTACTTTCAACAAAGAGGCACACTGCTTAATTAAATCGCTAAAACAAGAAAGTGAAGGAAACGCTGTTATTAAAAATTTACAATCATTAATTACGCGACATACTCTAAACATAATATGTGGTATGTAGACAACAATTTTTTTATTTATTGATTTTGAAAGTAGAAAAATAATTTCTGCAAGCGTATTTGTAGAAACGGCTCTGGGTATCTCTTTAAAGGAAAAGAAAGAACATGCATCTAAGTATCGTGATGCTATTCACTCTTTCGGAAAAATCGTTCCTTACAGGTAATTAATATTTTTGTTTCTTAGGAGTGTATTAGTCAAATATGAAAAGGAATGTGATTAAAAGAAAATACTTTCGTTTAATAGACTCCTTAGACCTTGGTTTTACATAGAGTGGATATTTGCACTTTCTTCAGTTGGTCGGCTTCATAAAAGAGCATTAAACACATTACATAGTTTTTCAAGAAACGTAAGTATATCGCTCAAATGCGCTAAAAATTCAAATTGCGTTTACATAATTTTTCAAATTGCTACATATATTACAGATAATTGCAGAAAGAAAACTATTTCATGAAAAAACTAATAGAAAATATTTATATCAATTTGAAAAAACGGATAATATCGACACTTCTTTTCAAAACTCAGAAGAAAAAAATACAAGTATTTTAACTATTGTGATATAATAAATGCTTATTTTAGAGAAAACATTATTCATATATTATTCCACAGATTCGATATATAAGAAAAGACTTTCTATGCTTGATCTACTTATAGCATATTCTCTAGATAGTAATGAAATTGATGATAAAGGAATTCAAGAGGAAGTAGATACTTTTATGTTTGAGGTAAGCTGTATTATTTAATTCAAATTATTTGTTGAGAATAGTAGGTAATAATTACTAAAAATAGTATTTATTAGTAATGTCGTAAATTTGGCAATACATGAATTATTTTTATCAGAGGAATGAATAAAATAGGGATGGATAAGTAAATCAATGTACACCAATTTACGTGGTTTCAATACCACTTGCCCCGAGCATAAAAACTTTCACAGTATTGAGAGAAATGTCGGAACAAGCGAATACTTTATTTCATAAAGAAATTATACAAATAAATAGTAGCTCAAAGATAGTCAAAGAAAAGAATTAAGTAAAATGTAAATATCCCGCGAGATATCTTTTTCGCATGCTAGAGAGCTCTCTTACCTTATTTATTACACCGGAAACCTGTAGATGTCATGAAGTGTAGTTCGATCCGCGATCCAACTTAAGGACACACTTTTTCTTGTCGCAGATTTCCTTTATTTCTCGAGTACACAACCTAGATCCCGAATATTCTATTTTCATTTCCATGTGGCTGTTCGTAAGGTGATGAGTGCTGCGATCTGGATAGGTGAACGCTAAGAATCTGGCACGTCTAGGAGTCTCGTACGTGAGCGTAATTCTGAGTTCTCCTTTTACTATACATTACGATGCAACCAGCCTTGCAAAATACTTTGGTACTGCTCCCCTTAACACTTAGAATTTGCACAAGAACGTTCCGGGTATACGAAATGAACTGATTCGATTAAAACGCACGCTAATTGAGAAACTCAGAAAAAAGCCGATATGGCGTATCAATATCTGTACATAACGATCTATATAGCTACCTGTCTGACATGGAAATGGATACTTGTACTGCCCAAACACACGACCCAATGCACCACCTCACCATTGCTATATATTGGGGCATGCCCTTGCATGCCCTTGCTACTCTATCAACGCTACATTTACTAAAGCAGTTCAGTTCGAAGTAAATAACAACTAAAAAACACTTATTTTTTGACCGTTTTATTTATGTTGTAGTTATCTCCTTTCTTTATGAATTTTTCTTAACTCATGTTAGTGTTTTAAAGCAAAATACAATATAACTTTTTGGTAAATTCTTAAAATATTTAAGTTGGATTGTTACTATACAGTTCCACAAGAAAATCTATATGCAATTTTCCAAAGATTTTCATTTAGAAAAGATTCAATTATTAGGAGATTCGTTTCAATTGCAATTTTATTAAAGATAAAAGTAATGATGAAACCCATGTCAAAAAAACAGCATATCAAGTTTCATTTTTCATCAATTGCAAAATCTTTTGTGCGTTAAGGGAACATTTATCTGTGAGTATTAGGTCCCTTTAGGCAATATCTAAAATATAAGAAACATTAAACGTTATCATCGAAACTTTCCTTCGTTAGAATTGATACCATGTAGTAGCGAAGAAAAGAAATATAGTTTTTAATACAATATTTTATGAGAAAAGGTTTTTTACAGGGTCACGACACAACATCAATGGCATTGATCTTTGCTTTGAGTCTCTTTGCGAAACACCAAGATGTCCAGGTATTCTTTCTATCTGAATAAATAATTAAAACATTGAGCGGCAAAGATCACGACGAATCTATATTGAATAAGTAATAGATTTTTTATTGATAGCAACGTATAAGGGACGAAGTGAACGCAATTATGCTTGATGATGATTACGATCTGACGACCTCAGATCTTCAAGAATTATCGTACCTGGATAGGTGTATAAAGGAATCACTCCGTTTATATCCAAGCGTTCCTTTCATATCTCGTACCTTAACTCATGACTTGCAGCTAAGTACGTAATATAGTTACATTTTACGTGGATTTTAACTTTTGTATTTTAATGAAATGTTTAATTAATTTTTAGATAATTCTTTAATTCCATCAGGAACAATATGCGCGATTTACATATATAGCGTACACAGAAATCCAAGATATTGGCCAGATCCTAATGTTTTTGATCCCGACAGATTTTTACCAGAAAATGTTAAAGGGCATTATCCTTTCTCCTATATTCCATTCAGTGCTGGCCCAAGAAACTGTATTGGTAAATATCGTAATTACTGGTAATAAATGAATCTACCTATTTAGGTGTTTATTTTATTATAGGTCAAAAATATGCAATGTTAGAGCTTAAACTGATAGTAGCTCATATAGTGCGAAATTTCTATTTAGAACCAGTGGATAATATTGATGATGTTGAGATAACAGTCGGTTTAACTTTAAATTCTTCCAAACCACTACACGTGAAGTTCATTCCCGTTAATGAATTATAATTTTACTTTAAATTCTGTCAAAAATCATATAAATTGAAACACAAATATATGTAATTTAATTGCAATTGATAATTTCTTTGCATTAAAGTTTTAATGTTGTGATAGTTAAAGATATTGGGGAAAAGAATTCTTATAGAGCAACTAAAAAATCTGAATATACACCACTTATACTAGCTTGCTAATATTTTATGATAATGTTATTGTTTTTAATCGTAAATTTTTTTGATAATTCATACATCTTATTATGAATCGTTTTGTTTAGTATAATAGTAATAGTATCATGGGATAAAAGTTTAAAATACTAATGTATTGTAAATAAAAATAAAAGAGTTTACCATTATTTATAAGGATTAAACGAGTTATTATTATTTATTAGCGTTACGAACCAAGTTCATTGTTCAGTCCTTTAGCAAAAAGTTCAGCATTCCCATTCTCTGATTCTTCGTTTAATAACCGATCAAAATAATTTTTCCACGTATTTAATACCCCCGTTGCATCCTAAATTAAATTATTGTTTGTATCTTTCACTAGATCCGTCCTAGCTTGAAATCTCTTTCTGAGTCTATTTATCCCCGCGTACATACCACGGACGTTGCTGCTTTGACAATTTTCATCTATTTCTTCAAAATTTTTGTTTTAAAAATTGTCGCTTTATATTCCTAATTAAATTATGAGTCGATTGCCTAATATTATAAAATTGGTCCCGGGTTAGATCCGTGTTTTGGGTCAGCCACGAGATAAAAGAATTTCATAGCCATATGAACTTGGTTTGTTTCATTTATAAGAATCAAAGACCTAAGTAAGTTTTTCTCTCGTTCCCATCCGTAATTTAAATACTGAAGCATATTTTACAAATTGACCGGACAATCTATACAATCCCCATAATATATACATTCACCGCGCGCGCGCGTATAATGTATATAAAATGTATACAATGTATATAAAAATTTTTCTGAAATATAATTTTATTTATTATATAAAACTTTATTTATGTCATATTCATTGAATATTACACAATAATTACATTGATCAAAAACATTAAGCGAATCTCTACTATTATATTGAATTACAGTTCTTCCAAACTTGTTGTGTGCTATTTTTATGCTTCTATCAAATAATTTTAATCATGAGACTCATGGTCGGGTGTATTGATATCACGTATATAACACAGAGGAAACATTAAAAATTTCTCCAGTGTGCATCACTGTTTCGCAAACAGTGGTGAATCTGAGTTGATGTTACACAACAAGATACATGGCACTCTTTTTGAATATTATTTTCATTTAAAAGTTAATTTTTTATTTTTTCCTTTTACCTACTATGGATATCGTGAATAACAAGTGTTCATTATTAATTGCATTTGGCTGTAAGTAATACAACTACATAATATTATTTTATATTTCAAAAAATTTTATTTCAAAATTTTAAAGATATTACTTTTGTATACTAAGAGCGTTAATTATCATACTAGAAAAATAAAAACACCATGAAATCTCCACTTCGCTTCTGCTTACCCAAAAGAAATAGGGTTATCATATGTATGTTCCTTTTCATGTTTTGCAAGTTTCGTATGAATCATCTTTATGGATTAATAAAAATAACAGTGATATTAGAATGGAGCAGAGTAAATATCTTAGATGCGATAATACGAGAAAAAAATGAAAGTAATGACACGTTCGTGTAAGTCATTTAAATTCATTGTTTCGTGTTTTATATACAAATCATCACAAAATCACATAGTCTTTTTAAAAAAAAACTATGAATATTTTTTAAAATATTATCAAGTAAAAAAATCAATGTAAAATGTTAAAAATGTCAAGACATATAAGTGAGAATGCAAATAATGAAAAATGAAAATAAAAAAAATAGATAAGTGTAAAGAAAAAGAGAAGATGATTAAGTCATAAGCGAAAGACACAAAGGAAAATACACGTGTAGTGTATGGCAACGTCGGATACACACATACATCTCAGAAGCGATAATACGAAACAAATTAAAAGAGATTTCGTTGAGAAAAAGAATTGTAGAATACTGTGGAATAAATTAGAAGCAGCTGACAAATTCCATTCAAAAGCAAGTAAATTACTGTCACATTTTTATATTTTGCTTTTTTATAAAATATATTTGATACTTAAAGATAAAATATGTCTATTAAATTTGATTTTTATATGAAAAATATCCAAAGAGATGTACTGATCCATGCATATATGAAAATTATATTATAAATTGTGATATTTGCGTATTTAGGAAACTTATACTAATTTTTCAATAAAATAGAAACTTTTTTAACACGCTGAATGCCCAGCGTGAATCGATGGAGCTTATCACAGGGCTTAAATTTGAGACTCGAAGAGTAAACAGTTCGATAAGCTGAGAAAGCGATACGATTCAATGCATTTTTTAAATTTTTCGTTGTACAGATCTTTATTTAGACTCGAGTATTTAGAAAGATAAGTTTGAGGTTCAAAGAATAAGGACGAGATATGCTATAAGTAATAAGGGTCTCAAAGTGTGGTAGGCTACAGAGTTGAAAAAACATTTCTAGAGAATATCTTTATTAGATCTTTCATTGCATTTTACCAGAATCTTCGTTCAGTCCAGCAGTATTTTCCATATGTTTTTCGTAACGTCTTTATTTCATCTATCCTAAAATGTTGGTTATATAGCGCAAAAATGTAGATGAAAACGGGAAATTGAAAACCACATTAACAAAAATATCATGTGGGCAGATCACACGTGTTAGAAGTGAAACCTTCGAAAAACTAAGTTTCGAGAGAAAGAGACGACTGTAGAATATCAGGAGTAGGATAATTGTAGGGTTTATTTGTTATAATATTATTATTATATTATTGTTATCACATTCAAAAATTATTATACGTTTTATTGAAAACATATATAAATAGATAACATATTACACAGTAAGCAAGTTCTCAATTCAAAGAAATGAGACGAGTTGCTTCTGGTAACTAAAAAATGCATGGTAACTAAACACTTCTGTTAGTGTAGTAAACACCTCTATAGTAAGGTTTTTTCCGAAAAGTAGTGAGGTATTTTCCGAAAAGTCCGTAGGATATTTCCGATAAGTCCGTAGGGTGTGTTTAATTAGGCCTCGTAGAAGAGTCTCGTAAACAAGCCTCGTTAAAAAGCCTCGTAATCGAGTTTCTTTTATTTACAAACTTTTATATTTTATTGAAAAATTAGTATAAATTTCCTAAATACGCAAACATTATAATTAAAAAACATGTCTTTGGATATTTATAAAAAAAATATTCTACAATATTGTCTAATTCTTTTTCTTTCATGTATCTTATAATCAATTTTTTTTTTTTTGTAAAATATTGCAGACAATACAATTATTTTAATCTATATATTTCATAATAATTAATAAGAATAATATTTACGAAATAAATAATTTAATATTAATTTTTCAATAAAATAGCAACATTTTTAAATAGAAAAGAAATGACACGTTTGGTAAATATCATGTGTGCAGATCACACTTGTTAGAAGTGAAACCTTAAAAAATTAAGTTTCTAGAGAATCAGACGAATGCACATTTTTAAGAGTAAGATAATTGTAGGATTTATTTATTATAATATTATTACCATATATAATAAAGGTCACCGGTATGATTAGTGAGTGGAGTAGTCGATAAATAGTACACTTTTCCAAATTTAAATAATAAAAATGGAATGCTGAATGCGATAGGTATAAATAGACACCAAAATGGTAGGATGTTTATCAAAGGAAATATAATTTACCAGATATTAGGTAAAAATAAATAATCCTTTTTTTGAAACTTAGGTATAAAATTTTTTTTGTTAGTATGGTTTTCTATTTCCCGTTTTCATCTACATTTTTGCGCTATATAACAAACATTTGAGGATAGATGAAATAAAGACGTTACGAAAAACATATGGAAAATACTGCTAGACTGAACGAAGGTTCTGATAATATTCAATGAAAAATCTACTAAAAATATTCTCTAGAAATGTTATTTCAACTCTGTAGCCTACCACACTTCGAGACCCTTATAATTTATAACATATCTTGTCCTTATTCTTTGGACCACAAACTTATCTTTCTAAATACACTTGTCTAAATAAATATCTAAACAACGAAAAATCTAAAAAATGCGTTGAATCGTATCGCTCTCTCAGCTTATAGAACTGTGTAAACTACGAGTCTAAATTTCAGCTCCGTGGTAAGCTCTACTGATTCACGCTGGGCGTTTAACATCTTAAAAATGTTTTTATTTTATTGAAAAATTAATATATGTTTCTTAAATACGCAAATATCACAATTTATAATATATTTTTCATATATGCATGGGTCAGTACATCTCTTTGGATATTTTTTATAAAAAACATATAAAAATCAAATTTAATAGACATATTTTGTCTTTATGCATCAAATATATTTTATGAAGAAGCAAAATAAAAATATAACAGTAATTTACTTGCTTTTGAATGGAATTTGTCAGCTGCTCCTCATTTATTCCACAGTATTCTCTAATTCTTTTTCTCTGATGTATCTGGTAATCCTTTTTTTTTTTTAAATATTTCAGACCATAAAATTATTATATATTCTATATACTTCATAATCATTTATTATAATATTTGTGAAATAAGTAATTTAATTCGAATTTTTCAATAAAATAGAAACATTTTTAAATAAAAAAGATATGACTAGTTGTAAAAAAAAACTATAGGCATGAATATTATCGCATCGATAATAAAGATATTAAATGTAGATCGAATTTCAACAGACCTTCCCTGTTTTTTATAATTCTTTTCTCATGATAAGACACCAACCTTGGGGTGTAGGAAGCTGACAAAAACTAATATTTTCCAAATTCTATCAATCAAGATGGAATGCTGAATGCGATAGCCATAGATAGAGACGAAAATTGTAGAATATTTGTCGATAGAAAAATACGTCGTCCTCTAATCCAAGTAAATATAATATATATTTTTTTGAAACTCAGGTAGATGAATTTTTTTTCTCTTACACTTTTCACACTTTCTGTGAATGTGAGATATCTTTATGATAGTTAGCATACACAAGTGTTTCTTTTTGTGTTGTAGATGCTGTAAAAAAAGGGAACAATTGTGGTCATATATTTTTCGTTTCATCGGGTTTTGAATTACAACGATTTTAAAATCTATTTCTATTTTGGTTGTTTTATTTTATAATATTGCAAATTTGTTTAAAAATTTATTATCTATATTTTATTTTGCATATTTGTAAAATAAGTTATATTATTTTATTCTTATTGGAAATATAAAGTAAATAAAGTTTATTTGTTTTTGTCACGTGTCTAGATTCTTGTATTTAAAAACTTTTCTATTTTATTGAAAATTTTGTATAAATTTTCTAAATACGCAAACATTATAAATAAAAAACATGTCTTTGGATATTTATAAGAAAAATATTCYAAAATGTTGTGTAAATTTTTTTCTCTGATATATCTGATAATCATTTCATTTTTTTGTAAAGTATTGCAGACAATACAATTATTATATTCTATATATTTCATAATTGTTAATTATAATATTTGTGAAATAAATAATAATTTAATAATAATTTTTCAATAAAATAGAAACATTTTTAAATAGAAAAGAAATGACACGTTTAGTAGAATAAAAACAGACCACGCACCTTCTTTCTTTATTTCGACCGTCGGTCCGTTTGAACCTTATACTTTTGTCGCATACCTACGTGCTTATCTCTGTTTATTCTTTTACCCTTCTATCGCTCTTACCTACAAACATTTCGAGTATCGAAAGAATATGTGTGTTTACTCTTTGTAGTATGCAGTCGCACACAAACACACACATATACAACCAGGAGCGATAACTACGAAGCATAGCATAAAGAGGAGACCGAGAATAGGAAAA
>NW_015149116.1:355945-373687 GCF_001465965.1 Polistes dominula
TGTTTGTCTCTTTTTCTCTCATTATTTAGTATGGCAGCCGTTTCATAGCTTCGTTACATAGCTCCGTTTCCGTTTATTTACTTTTCAGATCACTCCTATTTTAAAAAAGTTTTCACTTAAAAAAAAATTTATACCTGTGTTTCAAAAAAAGGATTATTTATATTTACTTAATTTCTGACGAATTATATTTTTTTTGATAAACATCCTACCATTTTGGTGACTATTTATAACTATCGTATTCAGCATTCCGTTTTTATTGCTTGAATTGTTAAAAGTGCACTTTTTATCGGCTATTCCACCCAGAGACCATACCGGTGTGATTTTTATTATATATAGTAATAATAATATAATAAATAATTGCTACAATTGTCTTACTCTTGAAACTGTGCATTATTCTTTCGAAACGTAGATTTTTGAAGGTTTCACTTCTAACACTTGTGATTTGCGCACATGATTTTTTTAAAGATTAACTCGATTTTCATTCTCCCTATCCATCGTGTAAACTTAATAATTTTTAAAACTAAAAAAAGATGTAAGAACAGAAGATAACCTATTTTTTCTTTTTTTTTTTTTTATAAAAACACTGTGTTAGCATAACAGCTACTAGTCTCGGGGATGGAAAATTAGTTTGTTAGTGGTCCCCGGGGCGGATAGGTCCCAGTCTCCACGACACAACGCGTTCTCAGATTGCGGATAGAGGAAGGGAATGTTTGTCCTATATAGGGACGGAGGATAGTTGCGAATAAATTGATTATGCAGTCGCGGACAGCCGATTGGAAGTAGCCTTCATATTTAGAGGTTGGGAGTACCCACATAACATAAAAACTCTCTAAAATCTTTCTAAAACATTTCTTAGAAAGCTTTAAGTCTTTCAAAAAGGTTTCTAAAAAATATTTCTACAAGGTGAAAATGTCCTCGTTCAGAAACTTGCAAAAGATTTCTAAAAAGGTTTTTGAAAGATTTTTAAAAATCTTTTCACTATATTTTGCGAAAGGTTTCTAGAAAACATTTTTGAAATTTTTTCAAAAAAGACAATTGAGAGCTTCTTCAGCCAGGACTCACCGATCAAATCCTTCTCACGAATGACCGAATTTTTTTTTCGTGGCGTTGTAAGACTGCGGAACATATTTCGAAACAGACCCTCCAATCTCGGCTGAGCCCCTTGTGTGGGATTCGTGATAAAAATTGGACCGCTGACTGACTGGACCGACGGGATTCGGAACCACGGATCTTTCGCTTCCCGGCGCGACTGCTCTTTAACCAATTAAGCTATTCAGGGTTACCGATAAGTACTTCTTACGAATGCCTCATAAGTTTGGCATGGAGGCGCTCGTCCTACAGAAGGTTTTTGGAAGATTTTATGAAACCTTATCGTCATGTTTTGTTAAGGCCGGCGATACAAGTAAAATAAAAAAAAAAATCAAATTTTTTTTTTTCATAAATAGTTTAATATCTCAAAAATATATCCGTAAATTTTTAGAATGAAATTCGCATTATGTATCGATTAAAAATTCATTTAAGGGCTCCGCCTCAACTCGGCGCTAGACGCGAACGCTAAACTTTGAACGCGTTTTTCTCAAAACGACTTTTTTGAAAATCACGAGCAAGATAACTCAAAAAGTTCTCAACCGATTCTTATGAACTTTAGCACACATTTTCTTTATAGTATTAGCTTCTAGTTAAATTTTAAGAGTGCCACCAAAATTTTCAAAAATTGCAATTTTTGACCCAAAAATCGTTAAAAAAAAGGGTCAAAAATCAGACTCTTTGTGTCTGAGTCGTGCCAATTTACAATTTTTTGACTTTTTAGTTTTTCCTTAGTTCAACTAAAAGATACATGTATTATAAAAACGCTCCGACCCTTTTTTTAATTTTAGAGTTCTGTAACTAAAGTTAAAAATTACCATGATTGATGCGCTTCGCCGCGAGGGCCTCAGGAGTTTGGTTATTACAGCGGCCATTTTGAAAAAAAAAATTTTTTTAAAATCAGATTCTTATATTTTAATATGTAATAAATAAACATGCTAAGTTTCCAAACGCTTTATTTATTCCTTCCATTTTAAATAAGCCTCTGAAAAACGGTCAAAATTTAGGCGTTTACATGTATCGCCGGCCTTAAGGGGACACGTCACCTTCGAGTGTAGAAAAAAAGCGGTTTTTTTGTGAATTTTTTTTGCAGCCAGTTTTATTATTATCGATACAAATTTTTGGTATAAGTGAGTTATATATCTGAACTATATTCACAATTTTTTTTGTTAAAAAATATTGTAAATTGTGTTGTCTATGGCCACTTTTTTAAGAATMAAAAAAAAAGGTGGTTTTCGGTTGCCCTAACTGACAAAAATTGGCTCATCTGAAACAAAAAAACCGAGTGCTATCCTTTAGTAAAGATGTTGACGCAGGAAATGAACAGAAGGAAATTTTGATTTTTTAATTTTTCTCAAAAAAGTCGACTTTTTATGAAAAAAATTGACATTTTTGCAGAAAAATCGCCGAGTTTTCGTAAAAAAAAATTTTTATTTTATCGACAAATCCTTTCGTTCATTCCCTAGATACGTGTATCTAGTATTACTGTACAAAATTTGGTAAGGATCGGATAATTGGTATGGACGCAGCGAGGGCAACCGTTTTAAAAACTCGAATATGCCACATGCTTTCCGCATAAAATAATCAGCCATGTTTTTCGCTCCCACGTATATAATCTGGAGAAGCGACTGATAAGTATTTTGACTTAAAAATTTCGGTAAATCCATCAACGCTCAAAACTTATCCACGCCTCTCATGCCAATTCCGAGTACACGCATTACTAATATGAAGCGTTGATTAACTTCATAGCTTTTTCCGATCATTGCACAAGATGGTATGTAGTCAGTAGTATTGCACAGTTCACAAGTCAGAGCGATGTTAAAGCCCAATCCGCGTTCTTTCGCAACTTCAAAAACAACTTTTGAACTACACTTTGCACACCTAACAAGTTTCAAAAGTGCTGAAAAAACCGTAAAAAGGTTAATAATTCGATGTATAGTCATATCACTTTTTGGCACTTCAAAATCTTTTTGTGTTTTTAATTTCTTTTGCCGACGCACTAACTTTACTTGAATCACTAGCGCGCAGTGGCTCGTATACCTGATCTGGCCGCGCTACAGCGCGCTTCGCTTAAAACTACTACAGTTTCGTAAATAATGCGCGGATCGTTACTAAAATTTRAGGGATTATTTTTGTAATAGTATTCTTTCAAAATTTTGAAAAAAAAAAATCGATTTTTTTTGTTGACGTGTCCCCTTAAAGGTTTCTATAAATATGTTTAAAATGTTTTGGACATATTTTTCATAATATTTTTACAAACTTTTTTGAAATATTGTGTGAAATCTTTTCAAAAGGTTTCTGCAAGGTTTTATTGTAATTTTTTTTCATCAAGGTTTTGCGAAACATTATATTTTTTTGAAATAGTTCAGAAATGTTTTCAGAAAATATCGCAAAAGATTTCAAGAAAGTTTTTAAAAATGTTTTGAGAAATTATTATTTAAAAGATTACTACAAGATTTAAAACACATTTTGAAAAAATAATTTTTTAAAACGGTTGAAAACCTTTCTGCAACATTTCATGAATTATTTTGGTAATATTCTTAAAAACATCCTTGAAATATTTTTATAAAATCTTTTTGCAAGGTTTCTGCAAGGTTTCATAGAAATATTTTTAAACATTTTAATTACTCTATGGGTAAAATATTTTAGAAATGTTTTAAAAATATTTTTGTAAAATCTTTTATGAATCATTTTCAAAATATTTTAGAAAGATGCCTGCAAGGTTTCTGAAAGATTTTTTGGAAATATTTTATGAAAACTTTCGCTGAAAAATTTCAAAACCTTTCGTGTTATGTGGGTAGGTATGAGATGCCCACTCCGTAAAACGACTTTATCAAGCAGCAAAAAATACCGCCGTGGATTCTACTGGGATATAATTTTTAGGAGATAAACTAGTCCCCCATTCGGATCTCCGGGTGGGGACTACCTTAGGGAACTCATGTTGGATAAAGTCGAAAAACGGGAGAGATTACAAGGTAGGTACGTAGAACGTGTGAAGCAAAAGACAAAGTTATTTTGGAAAATCAACATAATATTTATTTAGTCTAATAGATTAATAATTGATTTAATGCGTAATATACGACGTCTCTCATTCCAAGAAATCAGAAACCAGTTTTATGTAAGATTATAAAACGCCCTTTTAAACTCAATGGATAATATTATTTATCTTSAACGAAGAAAACAAGTATCATGATAAGATCAATTGCAAACTGTAATATTCAACTCGTGACTTACGCGTTAACTTACGAGCAAATAGAAAAACACCTTTTCAATTTTTAAAATACTTTTATTTGTTCTTCATGATTTTTGTAGAATACCACATTCGAAACCACTTGCACATCGTATTTGCAATAATAATAATGAATTATTATCAGTTATTATGAGTAAAGTAGTCGCCGAGATAAGACATTTTTCTTGTAAATACTATCTTTAAAATATAGAAAAACAAAATTTAGCATTGATTTTCATGCATACCAAGACAAAAAAAATTTTTGTTTAGATTATCGAAATCTACCTTTTTAAAAATTTTAATGCAATTTTTTACTTTACAATCAGTGTACTATTTTCTAACAATCTATTTACAAATTATATTTTCTTTTTCATTACGTAAGTTACATTTTACTTTATTAACTTTAGACTTTTTTCTAAAATTTTCTTTTTCATTTATATTATTTTCTTCATTATTCTACTAGTTTCTTTTTTTTTTTTTTGGACTTTTTACTATTTCTTATAAAATTTTCTTTTTATTATATTCTGTTCTTTATTATTGAAAGCATATTAATGATTTTATATTATTTAACTACTTACATTGCACAAATGGTGTTTTACCTGCTCCTCGTAATAAACATTTTCTGAGAATCGAGCTGCACACATGGTGTGCAATCAACTTGTTTGTGCGAATTCACTTACGATTCGAGGGATTTCCATAGTAAGCCAATATTTTTATTAAAAATGAACAATTTAAAGAAAAAAAATTGCTCCTGGGAACTGTGTTCGAAAAAAGTTGTGGTCTTGAATGGTATACTTAGTTGATAAATGATCAAATAGTAAAACTTTTGCTTTTATTTCACAGATTTCTTATTGTCCATTTCTGCTACAAGTGTGACAATACAAGCAAATATTTGAATAGTACCTCCCCAGCAAGGAAATAATTATCGGCAATCGTATAAGTTGCAATGCCAATCGCAAAAAAGCCATTGTGACGTGCAGGAGGGTTCAAAATTACCAGCCTTGTCTCATTTAATTTACACCTGTAATCTCTACTACCAGATAAGCGGTTCTGGTAATATATTTTGTGATCGAGAAGGAAATTGGTCAAATATTCCAGTTTGTATTGGTAAAAATAGGAACTTTAGTTTTATTACGACAATTATTTACTTTTTAATTATTTTCTTAATGATTCTTATATTATTTTAGGAATTCGTTAAAAATCATTGGCTTCAGCATTAATGGACGCTGACTGTACATTAAATGGTCAACGGGTATCTTGCAAATCTTCTGTGATGTCTGGAACAATCTTATTGTTAAATTGTAGCCAGAATTATCAGAAATATAGAAATTTTTAATCTAAACAAGAAGATCAAATTATATGTAGCAATGCATGTCATAGAAAAGCACAACGATTACGATGTTCTTTACATTCTTCTTCGCCTAGCACTTTGCATCTACTACGAAACGAATCGAAGGATAGAGAACTTAAATAAGTATTTCGTGGCAACTGGAAACATTTATCGTGATTATGAATTTGACTTCGGTGATGAGACATTCGTTAAAAAGGCCAAAGTATGGAAACTAGGAAATAATTTTTATTAACATAAAATCAAATATTTCAATCGGAAATTGTGTTTAGGCTAGTAATACATTAATTACAGAAAAAGTTGATAATATATTTTTTTTTCAGTTAAAGACATTGACGCTCCTTATAGTTCTGTGGACTACAAAGAAAATCAAACTAATGACATTGGAAATCTTGGAAATCGAAAGGCCATTTGTATTGTCATTTTGGTTAGTACCAGCTAGCGTGTTTAAATTGTAATTTATTTGAGTCTGGAATATGGTTAGTTTCAGGATTTGGAAGAACCACTGAAGGATAATGCAGTTTTTTTCTGCAATCAGTATCATTGCCCTATGTTCCTCGTGATCAATGCAAATCTTCAAAAAACCGTGTTGAAGCTACAAAGTTTATAGCGATGGATAAATTTTGTGCTAGCTAAACGAATGGCTTCTAACGAATCAAAATTAATAAAGGAAAATGAACATATTCAAATGCTTTACCTTGCAATTATTATTTCTATTGTAAAGTAACTGTCATTTTTTTTCATAAAAATTGACCGTTGTAGAATACCTGAGTGCCATTGCCATACTGAATTTAAGGGAGGGGTTAGGGTTTAGCGTAAAAAAAAATAACTTTTATTGGGATTTTTTTTTCAAGTATAGTTTGAGATATTTTATTCGAACCTTTTGTACATTATTAAGCATACTTTTGACAATGTTGTATAATTTTATCATGCAGAAATATTAAAGCATAAGCCGGTAACAGAGCTTCCCCCAGAACGTCTTGGAAAAAAAACACTTTGCAGTTTTCACTATAACTCGGCCGGAAATTATCTGAAAATGAAAAACCATTTTAATTTAGTCAAATTATAATCAAATCTTCCCCCTAACGTTCTTGAATAATTTTTTTTTTATTTAAAAATTTTTGGTGGTCACCTAATGTGTTAACTGTTATTTTCCACGAAAAATTCCGCCATTTCGTGGGTGGGAAACACCCTTAATGTAAAAAAGAAATTTTAACTAATCGTTGGGGGAAGGTATTTTATATGTAGAAAATGTGTACAAAATTTGAAATGAATCGGTCTAGTAGTTTTTTAATGGCAGTGAACACGGTCTTTAAAAAAGTAGTTTTGTGAAAAACGCGTTCAAAGTTTATGAACTAGAAAAGTGAGCAAAAAAATTATTTTTTCAAACTTACACAGAATCATCGATTCCAGCTCACTACAGTAGACTTCCTGCGGCATTGTCGATGTCTTCAGCCTCTTTTCAACGTCTTCTGGTACACTTTCACTGGTATTTAGCTTGATTTTCTTCGATGAAGCTTTTTTGTGGTAACTTCATCTTTAATTATTTTATTCGGATTAAACCTTTTTCTTGATCTACACAAATAAGTCCTTTTACTTTGTCGGTCTTCTCTCGAAACTTTGCTTACTCACGGCATTTTTGTACAGAAAATTTTTTGAGAAAATTCTAAAATGACAAGCGCACGGTCGAACGTACAACGACAAACTGACGCTCGTTTCTTGCTTTAAATTATTGTAGTGTATAGTATACATACAAATATAAAATATATCTTTATGGCTTTAGTTACCTGCCTTTACTAAATAAAATATTTCTAAAACTAGATAATGGGTTAGGACAATAGCAATGAATAAACTGTATACCTGTTCGACAGCTGCACTGCTATCCCGAACGCCCATAGCTGTTAGAGTTATAGCGTTAAAGGCCAGGAGATTAATAAGACAATAACTTCAAGAATATTGCTTAGATCGGCTTAAAATTTTAAGGACATATTCTTAAAATGTTAAACAATAAGATAAAACAAAAAAATTCGATTTTTCGAAAGTAAAAACCCTAACCCGCCCCTTAAAAACCGTTTAATTTTTTTGTTTTAGATCAACTGTTCTCAAATTTCGATGCCCGCCAACAGTATACCTACTTTTTAAGAGTTTACGTTTGTCAGCCATTTTAAATGTCAAAATATGTTAAAAACAATAAAAAAAATTTTTTTCTCGTAGCTCCAGAGTGTATTTATCATACCCAACAACTTTCATATGTGTATGCATCTTACTAAGCCTAAAAAAAAATCGTGAAAATAGCCCTTTTTTATAGTATAAACCAGAATGAACCCTTAATAATATTTAAAATAATACATGTGTAATGAGATATAATTATCAGAAACTGATATGCATAACCTTTTTGTATTATTTATTATTGGCACGATAAGTAAAATCATACTACTCAGGCACTATTAATAATCACAAAGATGGGTGATCAGTCAGGAGAAACAAAAAACAGAAACCTGTAACTGTTGATCTGATCTTCAGATTGACGGAACAAAAGATTTTTTAACTGCCTCTTTACAGAAAAATTTTGGTAAAAACGTAATAAGGAGTTTAAAATCATAAATAATTTTGAATAAACAACAAATTTTTGTCTTTATGTTGCTATATATCTTTATGTTGTTATATATTTTTATTGCTTAGCATAAAAAATCACATTACTGGTATTTCTCATGCACGTGTAGTATTTTTTACGAGTAAAAATTACGCATAATCTCAAGTAAATATCCTGAAGATTTCGTATTTATTATCGTTCTGAAGAAATATAACTATCCAATCCATAGAAATTCATAGTTGTTTGGATTTTATCCCCAGAAGTTATACTGTTTGTAAATTTATTAGATCAATAAAACTTGTAAGCGGTAATATAGCCATTCAGTAAAAAACTAAGTTTTATATCCTGCAAACCGATTTGATGTAACAAAGTAACTGGACTAATAGGTAGGAGTTATAAGTCCGTATTCAATTTCAATCATAAGTCTGATTTCCGTTTTCATTTATAAGTTTAAATCTAATATTAATTAACATGTTCCGGGCTACGACAATATTTGAAGATTTTTTATTCAGGCTTTGTAGGGTATATACGAATCAAACTTTAAAGATGTTAATTTCTGATAGCTACTGAAAAATACAGTTAACTATAATTCCATATAAAATCTACTTCAGGTATAGAGTAAATATTTCGCGTTTTGCTCATTTTCTTAGGCTCATTAAGGTTCATTCTGATTTATACGCCGAAAAAAAGGCTACTTTCACGATTTTTTTTAGGCTTTGTAGGATACATATACATATGAAAGTTGTTGGGTATGATAAATACACTCTAGAAGTACAAGAAAAAAATGTTTTTTTATTGTTTTTAACTTTTTTTGACATTCAAAATGGCTGACAAACGTGAACCCGTTAAAAGTAGGTATGCTGTTGGCGGGCATCAAAATTTGAGAACGTGTGATCTAAAACAAAAAAATTAAACGGTTATCAATTAAGTATGACAATGGCTATCGGGTATGCTAAAACTATCAATTTTTATGAAAACAAACTAAAATGACGGCCATTTTTCGAAAAATAAAAAAATCAACGATTTTTTTCGCAGTTTTTTGTAAAAAAAAAAATAGTAAAAATTAATATTTTGACTTGGTTGTAGCATGCGAGATAGCCATTCATGTGTAGAGTATGTGGTTAAAATTTCAGAAGGATCGGTTGAGTAGTTAGTTAAATTTTTAAAAAGTCTGACTTTACCTTATTCTGCGATGCCTGCACCATATAGTATGCCTTCTGCTTCTTCAAAATACTCATCTTCTTCCACTCTAGCCTTTTTTCGTTGTGTCCTGGCTTCTATCAAAGCTTCTCCGCTCAAACGATTGGCTGAGCACACGCGCGTGTTGCCGCGGTTACTAGCGTAGTTGACTGCGATAGGGCCAAGTTTTATCACCAAAACGTGCATTATTTTCAGTATTGGATCAAAACCTTCGTTGAAGATACAAACTGCTAATTTAAAAGCTATTTCAACAATTTTATTTACCATTAAATAGGTGTTTAGGCACCATAGCCCAAACGCATTTATTCTTGCACTCATTATTATTTTTAATGTGTGGCCACCTAAACATCTTTCAAGTAATTCTGTTTTTGTCAGGTCAATATCAATGTTTTGTTTTTTGCTGCAATATTCATGCAGAGACATTTCCACTTACACCATCGCAGATGGTTTGTCTCCTCTATCTGTAATATCTCTATGTGTTTAAGTCGCAAAATAATATACTTAGACTGCTCGGATCGTTCTAAAACTTTTGTATGATAATTCTACATATGTCTACTTTCGAAAAATGCAAAAAAAAAAAAATTAATTTTTTCAAAATGATAAACCAGAATGAATCCTTAATATGAAAAAGTATATTTTTCTATTTGTAATCTTATTAAATTACAAATTCGTATTCGTCAGGAGTTCTTAGTCATTTCTGCAATCGCCTATCCTTTTACAGAGAAGATATAGTCGCTTTAGTGTCAATAACAGAAAGGATTTTTCCACCAAAATATTAACCTTCATATAAAAATATTATATGTTTATTAACATTTTTTTTAGTGCTAAGTCATTTATTCTTGTCTAACATTTCTCTTCTTCTTAATGTATTTTTTCTTATAGGTTTTTTGTTATCTTCACTTTCCACATAATCGGGTATGTCATAGCTAATATTTGTAACACTCTCAGATGAATACTGTAAAACTTTTTTCGTTTTTTTTCGTTTCGGTTAACGTGCTTTAAGTTCTTTAGCTCTTTCCTGTTCTTACTTATCTCTTTGCCTTTTCACAGCTCGCTTCTTTTTCAATCGTTCACTCTCTTCTTTCTTCTTCATCTTGTGGAAAAAATACTATTCAAACAGCTTCCCATCTTGTTTAGAATTGGAGGAGGTCCCATGTCTCTTTCTATAGGTGATTTACCTTCTCCCTTATATTTAAAAGTAATTTTTGACACGCCAAATTTTCGTGCAAATATTCTTATAGACATTTTTTGTAATGTAACATCTTCAATCACTGCCTCCCTCCCCTTGCTTTTTAAAAATAATTTCAGAAAGCATCCTTGATAGAAGGTATCTTCAGTTCAATAATATAATAATCTATAAATTTATTGCATATTTAAGTATACTTTACCATTTTCTTGATTTTTATTTACATAATAATGTAATGATATATGATAGTGAAAACTAAATGACGTCAATAATTAACCTCAGATTAAGGTAATAGTTGACCGTGTAGTTATCGACTAAAATACATTATACAATAAAATGTAACTGTTCTGTTATTCGTATCTAATAAAATTATGTGTAAAATAAATACAATATAATTAGTACATAAATTTGACTAATTGACCATGTATGTTAACTTCTAAAAACAATCAGAATGATACGATTCGGTAGTTGACCCCTCGGTTAATTAAATTTCTGATATTGGAATGCGAATACAATGTGTTTAATGAATATGAACTTTCATATAGCAATTAAAATAGTTAAAACTTTAGACATAAAGAGTCAAAAGTAAATAATAAACTACTTATCGTTAACTACGCACGTATTCTTAACGAAATCATTAAGAAAATTACAGTGTGGAGGAATACGACTGTCGTTACTGATATATTAATCATTCATAGTTACAATAAACAATCGTATCCCAACAAACGTACAATAGCATTCCATCATGCGATAAATGATGTACAATGCGGTAAATGACGTAGCTCATCTACCGAATTTTTTTCGAAAGGCCAGTATTTACAGAAAGTTTAATTTTCACGTTTTAGTAAAAAATGGTCAATTTGTGGCACATAGTCAACGACTGGTGTCTTCAATCTATGCCTTACATTTTTTCAATACTACAGTATAAAGTTTTAATTAGTAGGAAAGAATATATACATTTTAATATGCATGAGACAACAAAGCAATAAAATTTTAATTTTTAGGGAATTATTTTAAATTTAACAAAAATTTTTTATTTTACAATGAGAATTCCAAATAGCCTGAACGGAAAGTGCAGCGGGGCCGGGGGGTGTCCCACACGGCATGGAACATTTAAATAAGTCCGTATACTGTTTAGTACAATTAGTAAAACATTTATAACAATGATTAGTAACGTAATATAATAAATTTAAGATAAACGAATTTGAGAGTTAAAAGAGTGTTATTACTATCCACAACTAGAAATATTCTATTTGTATTGGTCGAATCAGAGCCAGAGACCTTTTCCTCAAGAAGCAGCAGAAAAAGGAAACCATCTTTTAATAATCTTAATTATCAACCTATCTCTTGTAATAAAATCCTAATAGATTTGATTCTCTTTAACTTCCCTGTTTTTTTTAGTTATTATATCCGAATCACATCACTTACAAAATCGCCCACAATTCTTTAGGTCATTCTCTGGTAAGGGCTTCACTGCTTGATCAAGAAGAGACCACGCTTTTTTTATTACTTCACAGGACGTAACACTAAACTCATATTCAAAATGTGCTCCTTTATCCTGTAAAAGTTCGCACCTCAGTCTGGGAGGTTCTAGTAGGGAGTTTCGATGTTCTAATATTCCTGTCTCCCAACCTTTCAAATCGATACTAAGTATTTCTGGATTTATTAGGACCTTGATAAAATTCTAGCTCTTTCTTAAAAGATTCACTCCATGCATGGGACTTCAAATGGTAACGCATCTGCCAGAAAATACTGTATCTAACCTTCAATTTCAATGTATAGTTATTAACTATAGTGTAAACAAAGTATTTTTTTATTGGTTCTGAAAATGTTTACTTTTGTGTTAAATAAAGTGTATTTGTGAAGAATTTTATTGCACTATTTTATTCAAAAGAAATTTTCAGCTGAAGCACACAGAATTTTTGTTGAGACTTATGGTAATAAAGATCTGTCGGATATGAAATCAAAGACTGGTCTCGACTCTTAAAAAATATTGATTTTTAACTTGTGGATAAAGAACATTCCTGTGCACCAAAGAAGTTTGAAGATAAAGAATTGAAGGAATTACTTGATTAGGATCAATGTCAAACGCTAGCAAAACTTGGAAAAACATTGCAAGTAGATTAGTTACCAGTTTTAAAATGCTTAAAACAGTTAGGAATGCCAGAACAGCGAGTTAGAACAGTTAGAACAGCGAGAACTTATTCAAGGTCCAAATATATAATATCATTTTTTCCTGATCCTTAAATCTTATCTCACCGACAGAAAATTTATAGTGAAGTAATAAAATTAACTAACAATACCTAATCTAATTTTATCCGGTGTTCCTTAAGACAGTGTTCTTGGACCCTTACTTTGTCCAATCTAGCCAGCGGACTTTACCTATCTCAGAGAAAAGTAACTACGCCTAAATTTCCGTACGACACAGCTCTGTTAGCATTGCAAACCGATCCTCAAAACGCGACTAAAATCCTCTAAGGTCATCTGTACGTGCTAGAAAAATGGTACCAAAAGTGGTAAATTAGTATAAATAAATAAAAACATGTGAGCAGGTCACACGTGTTAGAAGTGAAACCTTTAAAAATCTAAGTTTCGAGTGAATGAGACGAATGCACAGTTTCAAGAGTAAGATAATTGTAGGATTTATTTATTATAATATTATTGCCATATATAATAAAAGTCACCGGTATGGTTTCTGGGTGGAATAGCTGATAAAATGTACACTTTTCCAAATTCAAGCAATAAAAATCGTAACCCTTGCATAGCGGCCCGTCACTCCGTTGCCTATCCGTATACAGGCTCTGTTGCCTATTTGTATACAGGCTCCGTTGCTTCGCCATCTACCAGTTCGTTGCCTGAACCACCCATTTCCTTTCAAATCACTCCCTATTCTAGTTTACACTTCAATAAATCAGATCATAAACATCGATGCTTCACAATGCCTAAGCACACATTTTCCCCTGTGTTCATAAATGGGTCAATAATATAAACTAAAGATTTAATCAAATATTTAGGTATGCTACTAGATAAAATGCGAACATAGAAACAAAACATCCAATCCAATACAACTTATAGAGAGGAAAGAGTGAGAATCCCATATTGACTCATTAGCAGAGCTTTTAAATTAAGCCTAAAGCCTTAATTAAGCCTTGCTATATTTAAGATTTTCCTAAAACCTTTATTAACTTAGGAAATTCAACTATGAAGAACTGCTGATAACTCAAACATCGAAATTTTATAGAGATCCAATAAAAAAACAGCGAAAAATTTGCTATGCCTAAGTGTGTAATTAATTAAAGTATTTATGAAAATCAAAGAATACCTACAATAAAAAAAAGAAATTGTATTCTTCAGTGAAAGTTATAACTTCCATTTAACCAAACATTAAAACCCTATAGTAAAAAATTTGATGGAAAATACCAATATAGTACGAAGACAAGAAATGTTCTATTCTTTTTATTTAGAAACAAGATTTAGTCAATTGTTAATTTTGTTTGTTAACAGAGTTATGTATGTTTACACTTATCATTGTGATATCTTTTCTACTTATAATTCATATCAATTTACAACTTTAGCTTCAATTACTTATTATTTTCCCAGAAAATTGATTGTATTATCCTTTACTAATTAGAAAAAAAGCCATTAGTACCTTTCCCTTTTGCAATATTGTTTAATAGTATCATAAATTATAATACATGTATAAGTACCTTTAAAGTGTTATTTAGAACAAACACTTTTTGTCTATGATATTTATAAAACTAAAAAACAAGTCATTTTGAGTCAGAATAACATTCAAAGAAAGTTCTGTATCGTGTTTCTTCATAACGTGCATTAGGAATCGTTCCTTATAGTTGGTTTAAATAATTTACTTGCTTAAGTGTTTTATTTATTTTTGGATTATCTATGCAAATAAATCCATAAATAGGATTTATATTCATGCAGAAAATATAAGAGAAATAAACCAGAAAGAACATACGGAAATTAAAACCATATATATCTGAATAATTCAAGTTACAAGCATCTGTATAAATTTTAATTTTTTTGTCAGGCAATACTTTGACCAATAAAAAACGTTGTTGTGAACTCAATGTAAAATTGAAACGTCATGCTGCTATCTTTAAAAGAAACATCAGTAAATAGTTTACTTAGTAAACATTGTATTGGTTTTGGTATCCATTAACCTGTATTGTTGCATACCTATAACTTGATTTCTTTGTTTGGATGGAAAATTTACAACTTCCTGATGACCTTAACGGCAACTCAAAAATACAATTGTTTCAGGAAACACAGGAAATTCGCAAGATACACGTTGACCATTTCATTTACAATAAGCATCTGTTGATGCTGAAGCCAATAATTTGCAACTTATTTCTATAATGATGTATAAAACATTAAGGAAGTAAAAAAAATATTAAAGAAAAAAATCCGTAAAGATATTGGTATACTTCTAATTTTCATTACGTTTAAATTTTAAATCTTTCGATTATAGAATCTAGAATATTTTACCAATTTCTTTCTTGAACATAAAATACATCACCAGAACCTCTTCTTTCGTACTTCAGATTACAATTGTTAATCAAATGAGAATCTCTGACTAATTCTACAATTTCATTCACAGCATAGTTTTTTTGTTTTTAGCAATACCGCATGTGTAATAGATAATAACCATTCTTAGGATCCGGAGGCGCCGTACAAACAGTGAGATTTTGATTCGATAGGGAAAATGTTATAGTGTTTGATCACAATATGAAGAAAATGGTTAAGATGTTTCTTATTGGCAAAGTATATCCCTTACTCAGTTTATATGAGTAGATATACAAGTGTAAAGAGAATAGGAATGATAATCACAAATCGTTATAGCACTCATTATATTTTCACTAAGAGACAAACTAACAACACATCTTAGAAACCATAAATTTCTAGTCTCGAAAACCAATACTCCACCGCTATCCTCATTACAGACAGATGTTCCTGCAATACAAATAATAATTGCAAGGTAAAGCATTTGAATATGTTCATTTTCCTTTATTAATTTTGATTCGTTAGAAGCCATTCGTTTAGCTAGCACAAAATTTATCCATCGCTATAAACTTTGTAGCTTCAACACGGTTTTTTGAAGATTTGCATTGATCACGAGGAACATAGGGCAATGATACTGATTGCAGAAAAAAACTGCATTATCCTTCAGTGGTTCTTCCAAATCCTGAAACTAACCATATTCCAGACTCAAATAAATTACAATTTAAACACGCTAGCTGGTACTAACCAAAATGACAATACAAATGGCCTTTCGATTTCCAAGATTTCCAATGTCATTAGTTTGATTTTCTTTGTAGTCCACAGAACTATAAGGAGCGTCAATGTCTTTAACTGAAAAAAAAATATATTATCAACTTTTTCTGTAATTAATGTATTACTAGCCTAAACACAATTTCCGATTGAAATATTTGATTTTATGTTAATAAAAATTATTTCCTAGTTTCCATACTTTGGCCTTTTTAACGAATGTCTCATCACCGAAGTCAAATTCATAATCACGATAAATGTTTCCAGTTGCCACGAAATACTTATTTAAGTTCTCTATCCTTCGATTCGTTTCGTAGTAGATGCAAAGTGCTAGGCGAAGAAGAATGTAAAGAACATCGTAATCGTTGTGCTTTTCTATGACATGCATTGCTACATATAATTTGATCTTCTTGTTTAGATTAAAAATTTCTATATTTCTGATAATTCTGGCTACAATTTAACAATAAGATTGTTCCAGACATCACAGAAGATTTGCAAGATACCCGTTGACCATTTAATGTACAGTCAGCGTCCATTAATGCTGAAGCCAATGATTTTTAACGAATTCCTAAAATAATATAAGAATCATTAAGAAAATAATTAAAAAGTAAATAATTGTCGTAATAAAACTAAAGTTCCTATTTTTACCAATACAAACTGGAATATTTGACCAATTTCCTTCTCGATCACAAAATATATTACCAGAACCGCTTATCTGGTAGTAGAGATTACAGGTGTAAATTAAATGAGACAAGGCTGGTAATTTTGAACCCTCCTGCACGTCACAATGGCTTTTTTGCGATTGGCATTGCAACTTATACGATTGCCGATAATTATTTCCTTGCTGGGGAGGTACTATTCAAATATTTGCTTGTATTGTCACACTTGTAGCAGAAATGGACAATAAGAAATCTGTGAAATAAAAGCAAAAGTTTTACTATTTGATCATTTATCAACTAAGTATACCATTCAAGACCACAACTTTTTTCGAACACAGTTCCCAGGAGCAATTTTTTTTCTTTAAATTGTTCATTTTTAATAAAAATATTGGCTTACTATGGAAATCCCTCGAATCGTAAGTGAATTCGCACAAACAAGTTGATTGCACACCATGTGTGCAGCTCGATTCTCAGAAAATGTTTATTACGAGGAGCAGGTAAAACACCATTTGTGCAATGTAAGTAGTTAAATAATATAAAATCATTAATATGCTTTCAATAATAAAGAACAGAATATAATAAAAAGAAAATTTTATAAGAAATAGTAAAAAGTCCAAAAAAAAAAAAAAGAAACTAGTAGAATAATGAAGAAAATAATATAAATGAAAAAGAAAATTTTAGAAAAAAGTCTAAAGTTAATAAAGTAAAATGTAACTTACGTAATGAAAAAGAAAATATAATTTGTAAATAGATTGTTAGAAAATAGTACACTGATTGTAAAGTAAAAAATTGCATTAAAATTTTTAAAAAGGTAGATTTCGATAATCTAAACAAAAATTTTTTTTGTCTTGGTATGCATGAAAATCAATGCTAAATTTTGTTTTTCTATATTTTAAAGATAGTATTTACAAGAAAAATGTCTTATCTCGGCGACTACTTTACTCATAATAACTGATAATAATTCATTATTATTATTGCAAATACGATGTGCAAGTGGTTTCGAATGTGGTATTCTACAAAAATCATGAAGAACAAATAAAAGTATTTTAAAAATTGAAAAGGTGTTTTTCTATTTGCTCGTAAGTTAACGCGTAAGTCACGAGTTGAATATTACAGTTTGCAATTGATCTTATCATGATACTTGTTTTCTTCGTT
>NW_015149117.1:0-47196 GCF_001465965.1 Polistes dominula
TCAATTAAAAATGTTTGCACACAAAACTGAGTATCACTTGTTTGTAGCTTTTTTACTGGAGGTTCAACAGTCTTATTTGCAGCCAATACTGGATGGTTATTACAAGCAAGCGTTAAAATAAGAAATTGTAAACTTTACAATACTATGATCGTTCTATTTATATACAAAAAGAATAAACATACCTTCAATTTTTGCTAGACAAAGCCCAAAAATCTTTGTAGTGAACTTAGAAATTTTTATTGAAAATGTATTTTTCAATATGTTTTCAGACAGATATTAATAGTTGTTTACGACTATTAAATGACTATTAAACGATTTCAATAAAATTTCTTCTTCATTCATTCACAAATAACTAAAAAAATTGCAAAAAATAACGATAAAACCTACAGACTAACACTCACTACATACGTTTTTTTAAAACTTCCGCTCACTCGAGAAGTGAAAATGGCGGATGAGAGTACTCATCTCTATTGGTCTCTAACGTGAGTACAATTATTACATTCCCGCGACATTAAACAAGGTTTTAAAAACCTGATATTAGCCACACTAACGCGCTCTAGTGGCAAAATATCTTTCCCGTCATTTTCGAGCATTTGTAATACATTGCGATCGCCCTCCTGTTATCTAGGCTCCGTAAATTAACCCTTCAATACTATCGTGTAGAGATCTCACACGACGGAGGTAAAAACACGGGAAAACGAACGATATAGGCAATTTCTTATAAAATCTGTCCCCTAAAAACTATGGAGGGTAGAGGTAAGGAGTAACATCTCTTATGGGAGAAAATGTGAAAAAGTGTCCAGCGTTTTCTATAAATAATAGTTTAAAAACCTTCCAGAATGGCGCTGGTTTACGTAGTAGGTATGGTATGAGTGTAGCAATTGTAAACAAATTGAAGTATGCCGAGTTAAAAAATTTAATATTATTGGCGACTTAAGTAGTTAATTATTGAAAATTTCAACTACTTGCGTAGTACAAAATAATGTAGTAAATATAATCTTAAAGAATTATTATGAGAAAACGTGTAGCTAGAGTGATTTTATTTTGTGAACTGTGAATAGTACGTTTATTGATTTTTTATAATTTAATTTTGTGAAAAAGTATGTGTTTATAATATTATGTCTTTTATTGTTGTTAATTTATATTGTTTATTAGGTGTTCAGTCCGTCTTATGACTGCTTTCGCATATCGAAATATGCTAATTTACAGAAATAAATTATTTTTTATATAGCGAATAACAATGTTTTAATACATAAATTGATTAAATGTTTCTATGATTTATTCTAAAAATTTGTTAGATGCAAAAATTGATTGCTTATAGAGAAAAATTTTTTTATTATCGTTTTGCTCTTGATGAACTTTTGTACTCAAATTTTAAACACAATCATTTATTTATTTCTTAATTTTTATTTATTTATGTATTTTGTATAACATATGATTCTTTCTTATTATTAATATATTTATTTTTTTTTTAATATTTACTAAGTAGACGTTAAAAAATGATACACAAAAAATCATTATATGTTGCTTCCTATTTTATGAGGATTTTGAAAAGCGCGCTATAACTTAGCGGAAGTTTTTCTTTCCTTGTTTATTTCTCAATTTTACTCTAATAATATTTGGCGCTACCTTTAAAATTTACCGTCTACGAACTGTGGCGCCACCCGAATTGAATGCATTTCGACGGACACTTTTCATATACAGAGATGTTACTCCTTACCTCTACCCAGTGCTGTCAGATCGTGGGTAAATCTTACCCTCTCCCTGTGCCACTGGGATTGCACACAATGAAAGTTTTCCATGTCCGTGTGTTTGGGATGTCGAAAGAAGCCGAGTGTAACCGAAGTTGGCGGGCACGCCGGAGTGACACACTATGAAAGCGACTCGTGTCGTCCGAACACATGGACAGGAGTCGCTTTCATAGTGTGCCACTTCGTGGCCAACCGCCAACTTCGGTTACACTCGGCTTTCCTCGACATCCCAAACACACGGACATGGAAAACTTTCATTGTGTGCAATCCCAGTGGCACAGGGAGAGGGTAAGATTTACCCACGATCTGACAGCACTGCCTCTACCCTCCATATTTTCATCGCAACTTCTAAATTAGTATGCAATCTGATCGCGACTGTAATGAAACGAAATTTATCAATGTGTTGATATAAAGTAATATTTTAGATTTTTGTATCTACCAATAAAAAATAATAAATCTAGGACGTAACACAATGTGTGTGTGACATATTCAAGTACAAACATTAACCTAAATTTTTTGTTAAATGTGAAACGTTGTAACGTTTAAGCATATAGAGAATATTAGTTAAAATTTATAATAAGTATAGTTATAAAACTAATAATTAATTTGATGTAATAGTGTAAAAAGTCATTAAACAAAAAGTGATTAGAAATGTGTACATCTTTCAATAAGTTGTTGCAACATTAGGAAGATCAACAAATATGGTTAACACAACACACATTCATGATATTTGAAAGCTTTACAGATTAATTTAAGGTTTGTGTTTTTTCCTTATTTGTTATTTTTGCTTTGTTTTGTGCTCTAATTTTTGACTTATTCAAGATTTGGAAGAGAAATCAATTTCTTTTAATATGGCCACCAAAATATTATTAGATGAAATAAGATCCAATTTGAAAGGAATCTTTCTTTCTGCTATTAAAGCTGTTTCTCCTAAGCAAATAATAAAGGATAAGGTGAAATTAAAAAATGGAGCTTTGTTTATCGAAAATAAAAGCTTCCCAATAGGGGAAAAAGTCTATTTAGTAGGTTTCGGCAAAGCTGTTATGAACATGGCTATAGAATTAGAAAAAATACTCGGCAATCATTTGATCAAGGGTATAGTTAGCGTGCCTGAAATCTCCAAAGATTCAATATGGACGTTAGATGAAACATCTAGTTTTCCTAATCAGAAAACAACTGTGCTTGAATTTAGAGAAGGTGCCATAAATAATCAACCAGATGATAGATCTTTAAATACGACACATGATATTATAGATCTAGTCGAATCATTAACTGAGACAGATACTCTAATCGTATTAGTATCAGGTGGAGGATCTGCATTACTTTATATGCCTAGACCTACTATAGATTCTGATGATAAGATGCGTTTATGTAAAGAATTGCAAAATGCTGGTGCCGATATAACTGAAGTTAATGTATTAAGACGAAAGTTATCTATGGTTAAAGGCGGTGGCCTTGCTAGAATGGCTTACCCAGCTTCAATTATTTCTCTCATTATATCTGACATTATAGACGATCCCATTGATTTAATTGCTAGTGGCCCTACTGTTTATAATCCAAAATTGCCAGAAGAAGTTATCGCTGTCTTAAGAAAATATGATTTATTCAAAACTGTGGAAAGCGATTTAAAATACCTAATAACGTCTACTGAAACTTTTAATGATACACCTTTATTAAATTCGGAAAAGAAATTCAAGCATGTCAATAATATCATTTTAGCTAATAATATGACTGCTGTAGAAGGAGCAAGAGTAGAAGCTTTACGTAAAAAACTTGTGCCAATAATATTACAGAACAATATTAAAGGCCACGTTCATGATGTAAGCTTAGCATATGTGAATGTGGCTAATCTGATATGTCTTGCGTTAAATAAGACATTAAGTATGGAAGATTTTCTTACCGATGTTAATAAATCAGACATTATTTCTTTAACAGCTGAAAAAGTAAAAGAAATTTATTCTATGATTGAAAATGTTAATGGAAGTGGTGTGGTTTTAATAGCTGCTGGTGAACCAACGGTTAAAGTTACTGGTACAGGGAAAGGTGGAAGAAATCAAGAATTGGCATTATATTTTTCTTTAGACTGGTTAGCAAAGGTTAAAAGTAATCCACTACTTACAGCTTACGATGTAATAATATTTAGTGGTGGTACAGATGGCCAAGATGGGCCAACAGATGCAGCAGGTGCATTTGGTTATCCTGCTTTTGCACCAGTAGTATATCAGTTACTTGAGATTTTAAAATCGATAAGAATCCAAGAAATAACAGCACTTCAATCAAAGAAAGAGGATAACACTGGCAATGAAGTAGTGCATCAAGATCCATGCAAAAGATATATGTTGAGCGATTATCTGACATCAAAATCAATTAAATTAACAGATCAAGAATCAAATAAAATAGCAAAGAAGATAGATGACATTGAATCGCTTGATATACATGAATACGAAAAGAAATATAAGACAGAACTAATGATTATGGAAGTAGAACGTATTATGCCTGAAAATGCTTTGGCAGAGAATAATTCATATAATTTTTTTTCTCGATATAAGAAAGGTGAAAATATAGTTAAAACTGGTTTTACTGGTACAAACGTCATGGATTTACATTTTATTTATATTAAAAAACGTGACTGCACATGTGAAATAAATCAAAAAGAAGGAGATGTAACTGTTACAAGTTTAGACGATCATGATTTACAGATCGACCCAGAAACTATCAAACGACATAAATTTCTTCGTATGCATGCTTTCTTTAAAAAAGATGAGTCATTGGATAAATCACTGATTCGTAACATTGAAATAGAAAAACTCAATATTAAAATAATCGATGAAAATTTACATGATCCGTATTGTAATAAGCAACGAAAAACTCCAAGTGATTGAAAGAAAATACTTATATAATAGAAAAACATTCTTAAATATAATTGGGTAGAAATGGATAGCAGAGATAATCTTGGTATGTAATTAAATTTTATAATGTAACTTATGTCGTACAATTTTTATAAATATTAACGTTGCATTATTTTCTGGGTCGTATATGCAATAAGATTAACAGAAATGTTTGATAAAATAAATTATCTATTAATAACATTTTATAGTTCGTATATATAAAAAAAATATGTAGTAAATATCAGGTACATATAAAAGTAAGAACATTTGTTGTTACCTAACTTTATTTTTCAACATAGCTTACAAATTTAAATGCATATTTTTTTGATAATCGCCACTAAAATAAAGAATTTATTAAGTAGTATCACAGATTGATTAAAAAGAAGCAAAATCACAGTGTGACAAATCTATAATAATTATTTATTACTTAATGCCTCGTAAATTGTACACAGAATTTAAGAGTAATGGTCAGTACGCTGATTATTTTCTCTTTTTTTTTTTTTAATTATAAGATGGATAGTTTTTTTTTTGTTTTTGTTTACAATTTTATGAAGAAAGTAATATAATATTATATGTTAACAAAATAAAAAAGATTTTTATGATCATATTTTGCTTTTTATCAAAGCTCTACTTGCGTTTATTAATATAAACAATAATTATATATTAATTGAAGGGTAAATTTGCAGAAACTACCGCGAATCGTATTTAATTATTTTAAGAAACTAATAAGAGAAAATTGATAAATATTCATCATTTACTAACAACATACATATATATATATTGTTATATATGTACTTTGATAGTGAATTTATATGACCAAAAGAAATATATGTTGCGTTCATATGGGTACTTAGAAAGAATTATTTTCATATGGCATAAATAAGATTAAACATCGATTTTACATGTCAGATATAACTTATATCTATATATTCTTATAATACTTAGCGAATTATAGCAAATGTAGTGACATGCTCCAATATGTAAATTAAAGAAAAACTATATTTCGCAAAACTACCCTTTAATTATATCAACAATGTAGTTCTTTGAAGAAAAAAAAAAGAAAAAGAAAGATATGAGAATAATTTAATCAATTAAGTTGTTACCCACAGTACTACAAATTAAAAATTCATTTTTACAAAAGTACGAGCAGAGCCCTTTGAAAAAAAACTGCCACGGGCTGTAACATACAGTCTAAAAAATCATTTGCAAAAATTATAATTACAAATAATGACAATGAATACAAAGTAGTACGTTAAAGATAATAAAGAAAGGGGGCACAGTGATCAAGTAGATTCGTATTCTTAACAAATATAATTCTGGTTATCTTTCAATCAACTTTTATCGTTTTAGTCGAATTCAAAAAAATAAAATAAAAAGAAGAAAATATTGTCCACGCATTAACAGAAATATTTCAATCGTCTTTAATTAACTTTGTTATAAATTTCATATGATATAAATACACGTCCGTCAGTGTGAAAACTGATTCATCTTATGAGATTCTTCTAACTTTAAAAAGTCTAAATGAGACATAACATACTAATGAAAATTACACGCGTATATACTCTATACTTTTTATATATATATGTATATATCTTTTTGCTAAAGTAATTACATTCGCAAAACTCTAACAATGGACAAAATATTTATATTTGAAAACAAAAATAAACAATTAAGGTTTTTCTATTGATTTAAGCAAAATGAAGTTATAAAATTTATATTTATAATACACTTTACAGATTCGTAATACCATTAACTTAAGGTGCATATTACATGACCGGCAGGTATATATAACAATTGACAGGTAGCTTCTGCATATAATAACGACACGATGTAGATGATATATTGTATTGTTTATAACCTTTATCCTATCTTTTAGCAGTCGGACGTATTCTTTCCTTTTCAGTATCCCTATTGTCAGCTACCGTCCATTCAGGATCATTAGGATCCTCTCCTTCTATATCATAACAAGCAGATTCTGTTGAATCAGATTCAGGAGATTCCAATTCCCCATCCTAGAAATAAAATGTAGACAAATCTACCTAAATAGTCTTTAGAATTAAAATTTGGCGAATAGAAAATATAGAGAGGCAGTTAGAATAAAAATTATATTTTTAACAAATAGATATGGCAGCAGCAAAAAACAATTTATATATAAATGAAGATGAACCAAATAATTCTAACGATATTGACAAATATAACGACATATTATTTAAACGCTATTTATTTTATAAATTACTATATTTATTAATACGTATTAAAAGAAATTATATTATGTTAAATATTAGAAAGCATCAATTGGAACTGCTTACCAGAAGTAGCCTTGAGGAGCCATGAAATTTGGCTCAAAGTTATATTAATAATCACAGTACGAATACTCGAATATTAATTTATCAAAAAGAATTTAATTAGTGTCTCATGTTAAATTATTTTTAAACGATATACATACATCGTCTTTTTCTTCGTCTCGAGAGCACAAAGATACCGATGAAGTTTGCCAATGTCCGTCTGGCATTACTTCGACCATTTTGTCATAAATTTCCTCGGACAGTGGAAATACGCGTGGTTCATACGGTAAAATCTACATTGAAACATTCATGTTAGTAAATATAATGAATTATATATTGAATGAATTTTTTAATAGAGTAGAACATTCTACCCTACCTCGTTCTCATCTTCGTTATAAGAAGTTCCAACGTCGTCCTTTCCTATCCTTAAAACGGACATGGCACGACGTCGGTGTGTATCCAAGTTTTGTTGTTGATGTTCTGTCTCCTGTACTTGTAAAGGAGTTGCAGGTGGAGATATGATTGGAGACGTAACATCTCCACCAAAGTCATTGGCGTGGGGAGACATCGGATCTAAAAATAACAGATTCAATATAAAGACAATTTAAATTATTAAATAAATTTACCACTTTTTAAACAGGAAAGCAAACCTGGCGTGTTTGCACCACTATCTGCCCTACTGTCTACTCGACGATTGTGACGAATACGTGTTTGATGTGGTGTATTGAGATACGTCATAAAACGTTTATTCTCTTCTCGTTCACTTCGTTCATGTCTTAAAGCAATTGTTTCATCCGACATATCTTCAAACTATTAATAAGTTACAAATAATAATAAGTTAACAAATTTTAATGTAGTATTTAAATCGAAATAATTCATAGTGTTCAAAAATATACTTACATCGCTATCTTGACTAGGCCTATACATAATACCATTTTTTACGTCAGTTTTTGGTCGATCCTCGCACAATCGCCATCTTTAAAATAATATTAAAATTAATAATTCCAATATATAAACATTTTTAATCAATTTCTACTTACTTTGGAGTTAAAATTTCTTTGTATTGTAATTTTTCAAGCCTCGTTGAAGCTGCTACACTGTACGGGATGACAATATTGTCTATATCGTAAGAGTTTTGTCTCAAACGCCTACAAAGATTTTATTTAATGTTAATTGCATTATTTGCACACTAGAGATACAACATGAAAGAAAAAACAAATACATCAGATATTTTTTATATTTTATTTTACCCGTGATGCGAAGTTGAATTTCTTTCTTTTACTGAATTTTTTTCCAGTGTAGAATTGGTGGTATGTTGTTGTAATGGAGAAGGCACTGGAGATGAATGTTTACTGGAACCAGAAAGCGCATTAACTTCCTCGAAATCCTCGGTTGGCAATTTTGGTACTCTTTTCCTGTTTAAACCATTTGCGTTTCTTTCGTGGCCTAGTCTATTCCTCTTTCCTTTCAACATCTTTTTCTTAATTCCTATATATATACATAATATACAAGCTATAAATCAAATAGTTATACAATCAGTTTTAAAATTTAAAAAGTATCTTGAAACATACGTGCTGTGATGATACTAGAAGAAGACTGCTTTAAACGTGCAGTATACTTTGCTCGATGTCCAGGAAGTTTTTTGTTTCTCCTTTCATTACTATCTTTATCTTTTATTCGAGTAATACGCGTACTTCCCCTTAGTATTTTTTGTTGCCATTCGGCTGATTTCATAATAGCTTCTAAATGAGTTCCTTGAACAATATCTACAAAAAAAAAAAGAAGTTCTGGATGAAATTAAAATTTATAATTTAGAAAAAATAATTATTGAAAAAGAAATTATAAAATGATTACTATCCATTCCTTACACAGAACAACTAAATAAGTAATGAATAGTAATATGAACGAATAACACTAAAAACATAATAAAAATTGGTTTTCTAAGTGGACAAATTTTATAAAACAATCAAGTTATTCATAATTACCTATCTAAATCAGTAAATTATTGAAATGTTATTTTATTCACCTACCATCTGGGAAGGATAGAACTGGATGATAACAAGGGTCAACGAGTGCTAGCCTCTCTTGAACAGAAAGTTGTTCGATTGATTCTTGTGTTTGAGTTGGATCTAGCCTTCCTGTGCACAAAGCACACGCAGGCAGTGTATGATCACAGTTACATCTTACTGTGGATGCTTTAGCCGCACGTTTAGAGAATTCGTGTAGCCTTTCAACTTGTAATAGTTTTCGTTTTCTATAAAAATTCCATAGAAATGGACGAGTTCTGCTAGCTGATAATTCATTTTCAGATAAATTATATCGACCAGTAGAACCAGGTAAAACACCGCTATATCCATTTACTGTTTCAGCATTGTCAAGTATAACCAAGCCTTTTAATGCCCTAACTTGACGTTGGATGTCATTTTGCTGTCTAATTTTATATTCTAAATCTGATATTTGTGCTTGCAACCAGATCCACCTTGATGCTATACCTGCACGGTCTTGAGAATATCTCCATGCTGCTCTTTTAGATCTACAAATAACATATTTCATAATTTTATTTGCAGGATAAACGTATAGAATAATCTTGATATAACTTTTAATTTCAGCAAAAATATATGTATGTATGTTAATTCATTTATTTAATATTCTTAACACGTGTGCCTTGTGATCTTATAAAGTCTTTCATTATAATATAATAATTAAGACTAAAATCTTATACAAGATTTGCAGTATCTTTAACTTATTTTTGTATAAGTGAAGAAAATAAAATTACTTACATTGGTAGTTGCTGCTGATGCGGATTATTAAATGATTGCATTTCATCGCAACTTTCTCCGCCACTACTAGACGCTGTACAATCCGAATCCAAATTAGATTCTACAATATGTAACTGCGTTGCCAAAGGTCCTGCCACATTTTCAACTTCTTCACTGTTGATTTTAACTTGAGGCATACCAAAAACTGGCATCCTGTTACCATTACTACCAGATGTACTACCCAAATTATCACGTGATCCACCACCAAAATAACGATAACAAAAACGTTGACGATGCGCATTATTACTTTGAGTAACACACATCTTTTCAACCTTTTGTAAAAATAAATTCAAACTACCACTAATTTCAGGAAAATTTCTGACATTGGATTTGGAACTGATATTGACCAATTCTTGAAATAAACACTTTTTAACACCATGATGAGCAAGTTCAAGCACACCTGTATTCTCTTCAGCAACATGTCTGCCAAGAAGCCGTGCTTGAAGCTTTCTCAGTCTTCTAAGTAAAAATGCGCACTTTCTCTCATTTTCAAATTGTTTTTGCGCAACAGTTTCTTGTTGTAAACGTAAACTATTGGTTTTTTGCTGGTCTACTGTCTCTGGAATATTAATATTTTCATTACAAAGGCTCATTACATCAGCATCGGTAAGTAAGTCTCTTGCAAAGGACGAAAATCCTTCTTCAGGGATTGGAAACATTTCTACGCTGTCCACATTGTCCATGGAACCTTGTACAGGTTCAGAACTACCAGCAGTATTTTCAGCATTTCCAGTGCATTCTATAGATTTAATAACTTGAAGAATTTCTTCAACATTTTGTCCAATATCACCGACAGCATTTATATTGCATTGCTCGTTATCCGTATTAATCTCTGTACCAAAAGCCATTATTTGATCAACGTCCAAATTTTTATTATCTCCTTCAACAGTAGCAGATTCCACCAAAGATAAATCATCGTTCGTTTTCAAGAAGCCCATGTTGTCCGCCTGATCACCCATAGATGGGTCGTTCATTATAGTATCAGTCTCCTTTCTTTTGGGACTGTCCGGCGTTACTGGCCGTTTACAGCCCTGCTCCGTAAAAATCTCTCTTAAGATCAAATCAGAGCTGTGTGAGTAAGTAGATAAATTGTCAAGACTATTGGCGTAATTTGAATTAATAACATAACGAATAAGATCTTTAGATACACCATGCAGGTACTGCTCGTCGATTTTTGATGGCTGAACGTTCGCAGATACAACGAACTTTGCCAAAATTTCTCGATCGCGACAGACCTGCGTAGCCTGCTCAGGGGATAAAAACCCCACAGCTGGTAGAGATGGGAGCAAATTTTCAGGCTTTTGAGGACCGTCTTCTGTCAGAGCAGGGGCCATTACTGCCACCAACACTGCCAACACTGCAGCCTCGACATTCAGAGGCTCCCACGTGCGCCAATACTTGCTCTTTTTACCTACTTCACCTACTCCCATTCATTCATCATTATAGTTTTAATCTTTGGCTCTATCTTTTGTTACAAATGTCCCTATTTCCTCCTCTGTTTTTTCTTTCTCTTTAAAACATTAACTTTTTTCGATTAATAATTCTTTAATATTTCAATGTCTCCAGTCATATACCATACATCCTTGTATTTCTTGTTATTCCAGTTATTTAATTGTGTCATCTTTGTGTTAACTATTCATAGAAAGTATATTACAAGTCCTGCAAAAAAAAAAATACATATTTAATACTTTATATTAGCTTTTTATTGAATTTAAGGATTATAACATACAAATTTAATTGCACTATATACTTTTTTTTGAGTCATTTATAAGCTATATTCATAATTTATTGGACGAATGCATATATCAATAAAGAACTCTACAAGACTAATTTTTGATCGATATCAAACTATTAATATTTATACAAATATCTAAACTATTTTTCTTTTAATTTCTAAAATCAAAAGATCGTACCAAATATAAAATATACTCTTGGTAAGATAAGAGAAGACTGTGTGATGAAGACTCGATATAGCAGTGTTAATCATCGAAAGTAAAAGTTCTGTTCAAAGTAAACGCATTTGTTTCTATAAAGTAAAAAATAAACTCGCCTTGTATTATTCCATTTTCCACGATCGACCTCGTATTTTTTTTCAGGCTGCGAGAAAATGACACGACAATTCCAATGTGAGAAAGTAAAGAGAACAGAAGAGGACAAAATATGGTCTTGTAAAAAAGTAGCCTTTCAAAGTAGGAAACGAACAAGTCTACTTGTAGGGCTCTCCTCTCGTGTTCGAATCTTCCTCCCAAAATCGAAAATAAAAAGACGGTGGGAGAGTATTGCGCAGTGGAGCGTTTCTCGTCTTCCTTCAAACGTTCTTCGTTTGCAAAATTCTAAAGCAAAAAAGCGTATGCCGTGCGATAAGACGATAGTCAATTGCCAGCCAAATCGAATTGAAAAGAATAATATTACGAGATGGGAAAGAAAAGGATGCGCGCGAAGAGCAGTTTAAAGAGCTAGGTAGAGAAAAGTTTCATTAATATCCTTAAAGTACGATAATATCTTCGAATTGTTGTGAAAGAAAAATAACAATGCTAGACGAAGATATTAAAAAAAGTCTAATGAGGATATTTTCTCTTGGCCGTCAGAATTAGTGATTGTTCATAAATCGTGATCGTAGCCGGCGTCGGCGTCGTCGTTGTCGGCGGCGTCGTCGTCGTCGTCGCCGCCGCTACAACCACCACCACCACCACCACCACCTCCACTAATGCTGCTGCTGGCAGCAGCACTGTCACTATCGCTGCTACAACCGCAATTATAATCGTAGTCACCACTACCACCACTAAAAACAACAACACCACCACCCACCACCGTTGCTGTCGTCGTCACAATCACCGCCGGTACTGTTTCTCCTATTTCACGGTGATACATTACAACAACATCATCATCAACATTGAAAGAACGAGTCGGCGTCACGTCGTGCGGTCCGACGCATTTCCACGTGATCTTTCTGTTTGAACAATGAAGCCGAATAAACGTTCTCGTCACGGTTTAAGAGGAATACACAAAGAGACATGCTGCGCGTCCACCATCAACCGCTACACTTTTTTCTCTATCATTCCCAACAAAAGAAACGATAAAAAGTAAAAAAAAAAGAAAAAGAAGAAATCCTTTCCGTATACACTCGCGCCACCGTCTTCTTTCTATTGCATAATGACGCGCAAGATTCGCGTCTTTCTCCCTCCCTTTCTTATTCTTTTTCTCTCTCTTTTACTTTCCGTCACATAGAGAGCACAAAGAAAAAAATAATACGAGTAATGCACTAGCAACGACTACGGTCTACATTATTTTCATCAGCGTAGTCATTAACGTAAACGTCATGGTCGTCATCGTCGTTGGTGTTGTCGTTGTCGCATAAACGGACAACGTCCACGTACGCGCGAAGCACGCGCGGATTAGGAGACGACGAGGCAAGGCAAGACAAGACAAGGCGAGGCGAAGCACAGCGAGGTGGAGGAACGAGCGGGGTCGGGAACGGACTATCGAACGTGCTCTCGCTCCTTCCTTCTTTCCTTCCTTCCACGGTAAATTCGTTTGTAGATTCTTTCGTCGATTCGTTCGTAGATTCGTCTATAATGACCGTGGATACGAAAGTAAAACGTTACGCGCGTATACGGAACAGTATCTAAACTCGGACGAACGAAGAAGGAAGGAAGAAAGGGCGAAAGTGGGAGAGCTGACAGAAAAAAGAGAGAGAGAGAGAGAACGAAAGCACGCGAGGGATAAAGAAAATTGGCGGTATTTCTTTAGCGATAATTTCGCTCTCTACCGTGCAATGGCGGAGCAACACGCAGCCTCGAGGAAGATCCCCTTCAGATTCTTCCCAACTAACAAAGTACGTATGAACGCTCTTTCGTCTCTCGTTCCCCGCGCTCGCGGTCACCTAAAGAAAGAGAGAGAGGAGAAGAGAGAGAGAGAGAGAGATGGACAGACAGAAAGAGAGGGAAAAAGAGAGACCAATGGATAAGAGGACGGGGTGGGGGAAAGAGGCAGAACGAAAGAGACGGAGCGCGCGCGGGAGGCAGGGAAGGAAGAGGAAAAGATGCACGAAGCACGGCCGCGTTATTCGAGACGAAGCGGATAACCGTCACGCATAGGGCACTGTGCGAACACGACACTGCTCTTCGCGCACTTCAATAAAAAGATAGAACTGGGTCGAAATATATTTAATGTAAACCTCGATGTCACACCCAAACAGCACATAATCCCTCACCCGTTTTCGTTAGTGGCGACGCGCGTGTGTGCTCGTAATCGTGGCTCCTCGTATCACTAGTTCCTCTTTCATTCCGAGTCTCCGTACTTTGGGAAAATGCAGCAATTTTTTTTCCTTTCTTTACAAATGAATCGTCGACGATTATAACAAAACGTCGGACGTAATATAACAAGAGATATTTGTCGGCAATGTGTACAAAATTCACTCGAGTTTGTCGTGGTCGTTGTCGAAGCAGGCTTCGACCAATACTGCGGTGCTTCTACCGGATGTGGCCTTTGGTATAACGGACCAATGAAATTGAAGATTTGTTCGCGCAACGCCCGAACTGGGGCGGCTACTGCCTATGTTTTTATCTTATTACAGCTCGGCAACTCGAGCCAAGCCTTTCGTCAAAACTATTTAACGACCGATCACGATGCGCTCCGTCTTTTTATTTTTAATCCAACGCCAAGGAAGCAATGATCTTCCAAATGAAAAGAGAAATGCGTTCTTTGATTTTTTATTGCGTTTCATTTTTCTCTTTTGGTATTACAACCAATAAAAAAGTTTTTCTAACTTATAGTCCAATGTAGTATCAGACGAACCAATGGCACTCCTAATAGCTTGCTCTACGAACGTTTCTATTGGTGGATCAAATCTAATAGTATAGCTCAACGTTAAACGTTAGCTATGATTGGACATACATTTCTTACGTGGATTAAAACATACCAATTATTACAAATACTGAAAAACAATTTTATTAATCATCACCAAGCATTTATATACATATGTTATAAAAGTAACATTAACATTTTGTACAGATTTTATTATATATGAAAGTAATTGTTCATATTTCCTTTAAACATTTCAATTTTACTTTCGATTATAATCGACAGATATTGCTACTGATTGGTTTTAAAACTAAAATCAACGTTGCAATTGGTTGAAACAAGTAATACGTGACACAATAAATATCTTTAGATTTTACAAAGATATTCGTTCTTATCATAAACAGAGTATTAATGAAATAAAAGTACAATACTTTTTTGAATAAAATTAGTGAAAAATTTGTGAATAAACACTTAAAATTATAAATTTTTCCAAAGGAAAATAAACTTGATCACACATATAATGTATACAAAGTTAATTTATTGATAATCAAAGGTAAGATTTTGCCCGTAAATATTCTAAGTGACCTTGTCCCTACTAAAAATAACAAGAAAAAAAATATCATTATTAATTTTTATACAAACATAAATATTAAAAAATATTCATCTACGCGTTAACTCAGTAAGAGACTATGATTGTAACATAATTTGCATGTAAGCATAACAATTTTTTATTTTATATATAGATGACTGTACATGATTTGTAGTTTTGCATCTAAGGATATATTTATATAAGTAAAGGTGCAGATCCTATTTTTTATACAGAAAATGTGAATTATAAATTACATATATATTAATTGTCAAATATATTTGTTACCAATCAATTATAAACTATCGATTAATGTTACCTTCCAACTGTCCAATTTTTGTTTAGTTTTGAACATAACAAAAATATGATGAACACAATAAAGTTCATTAAATTAGTAATATTTAATGGCACCAATATTATTTCTTCTATCTTGGTTTATGTTACTTATAATTGAATATTTTTATTATCATTACAACAATAGGACAAATTAAATGTCCGATGATTATGTATTATTACTATAAATTTTAACATTATGCCACGGAATGGACATTATTTCTCATTATTAAATTTAGTAAAGTCTACTATATTCAATTGTATGCACGTGCATATACATATATATATATGTGCAGTGATCAAATTATAATAGGTAAACTTATAGGTTTTATTATTGCTATTTATGCGTACATATACATATATATATATATATAAAACCTATTATCTTCGTCACTCAATAAATATATATTATATTTTTACATAAATATACCAATTTAATGAGAATAATATTGAAATCAAGAACAATATACATGGGTGGGTTGAAAAATTTTGAACCTCAACAAAAAAGGCTTTTATTTTCTTGTAAATAAAAGTTAGTTTGATAAAAGAAAACATTGTTTCTATGTGAGGCTGAGAACTTGTCAGCTCACCTACGTATTTGATTCAAAATCATATACTATATATATTATATTATAATCAGACAAGTAGACTACAGAACACTATTGAATAATTCAAGAAACGAGTATTATCGTAATTATTGTCGTTATTATATTACTATTATTTATTTTCTAACACTAAATCCAAAACATAAAATAGTCGTATAACAACGATCATAAAATAAATTGATCGTGATGTTTTTAATGTTATTACAATTTTCGATATAAATACATATCAATGCTACATAAAAGAGAGAACACATTTAAAATAACTAGTTCCAATAAGATAGGCAGTATTTTACTGATCGTACATAATAATAATAATCGTGATTTTTTATGTAAATCGTTGTGACGTGTGTATGATATATATATATATATATATATTTCTTCTCATTATAATTTTTGTTATTCATTGTTAATTAAAAAATAATATACAGATAGCCAATGAGTAATCACGTTTCTTTAATAGATTTATTTCAACAGCAAAATGAGTCACAATTGGAAGTTCGTTGGAATTGACGTTATAATTGAATAAACGACTATATTAAAATCGTAAAATAATTGCCAATAAATGCTACTAATGCATTATTGTATTCGAATTGTGAACACACTTACACATTTCATATCGATATTGTGTGGTCTGCTCCATTTTGACTTTGTCTATGTTGCGGTAATGCCGATAATTCATTTTTACTTAAATGATTAACGATTCCTGCACCAAGGGAATCTCCCATAACGTTTACTGTCGTCCTGCAGCGATCCCTGAAAATGACAACAAGGTTTTTGTACATTGTTCAAGAATATTTCTTAAGATTATTTGAAATTAAAAAATAATAAGAAAAATGCACTTACAATAGCCAATCAACCGCGAGAATAAGGAAGACATCGTTTGATGGAAGATGTACTGTGTCTAGAACCATCACCATAGTAACTAATCCCGCCTGCGGGATTCCAGCTGCTCCGATACTTGCGGCAGTTGCAGTAATACTAAAAAAGTCGATAGAGTCAAAGGAAATGTTTCTATTTTCTCCTCTCTTTTAATGATTGTAATTATTATATCATATGGTGTTTATATTTGTGATAGGTTACGTAAATAATTTATTTTTTTTGTAAAGTGTCAGCATATAAGAAAAAAAAAAATTAATTAAAATTTTACCTGATTGCCACTAGTTGTCCAAAAGTAAGACTGACTTCACGAACTTGCGCTATAAAAATTGCGGCTACTGCTTCGTACAAAGCAGTACCGTCCATGTTAATTGTAGCTCCAATCGGTAATACGAATCTGGTTATTCGTGGGTCAATGCCGTTTCTTTCTTCGAGACAATTAATAGCAACTGGTAATGTCGCGGAACTCGACGATGTACCAAATGCAGTGACCAATGCCTGTGCCAAATTGGATAGATAACGATAGGGATTCTTTTTTGTTATCACAAAATACAATCCAGGTAATATGATGAAACCATGAATACAGAGACCGATTAGAACCGTTAGGAAATACATGCCAAGTTGAGCGACCACTTGCTCCAACGATTCCATTTCTACAATTTTTGCAGCTACCAAAAAGAGGATACCGACGGGTGACAACCTAGAACGGATCATCAATGATAATTATTTGATTGTATTAAGGTTTTTATTATTTATATACAAGATCCTTACCAAATTACCCAATTGGTGATTACCATCATAGCACCTGACAAGGATTCGAAAAAATTAAGAAGCGGTTTCCCTTCCTGACTCATTTTCCCTAGAGTGATACCCAATACGGTTGAGAAAACGACTAGACCAAGAATGTTCATACCAGGAATGTCCTTTTCGGTGAAGTCCCAGTTATCCATATCGTCTATACAAAACGAGAAAAGAGATAACAAATTTGAATTATAATAAATATTAGTTTATAAGGAATAAGTATAGAGTTATATTTTACCTGAGTCACCGTCCACAGGTTTTTTAACTACTGTACGCATCTGAGAAATACATGCTTGCACCAGATTCGGAGGGAACATGTTTCTAACTAAATCCAATAGCGTATCAACGGTCGATGAATTTTGAGCAAGAGCTTTTTCAGCATGACTAGCAGTGCTGCCTACGCCAGGTTGAATAGATACGACCAGAATAATACCTAAAAAGAATACATTATGATTAGTAGGAATACATTAACACGTTAAGCGCCAATTCTCTTTTGTTGAGTTTTCCGTATAGGCCACGATAATCTGCCAGGCGTAAAAAGAAAAGAATGTCGATCATTGGTGACAGACGCAGCATACACGGAAAATCTTAGGCGCGGCGTTTAAATATGTTAGTGGAACAAGTGAAAATTCATAGAGAAAAAAATACCACCAACCGAGTACAACAGCGCTAATCGTTGTGACCATGTAATAGGAAATAGCACGTGCACCGATTTTACCGCTGAGAGATAGGTCCAAGGATCCGATAGCTGAGATCAAACTTGACATGATGAGCGGCAGGATTAAACTCTTGAGCATTCTTAGAAATAGATCGCCGACATAATTGATATACATGACCTCACGGTTTGTATATCTATCGATCCGGGAATTTCTTAGGATTATTCCTAAGATAACACCACCGACCACGCCACCAACGGTTAACATTGTCAAGGCATTGTGCTTTAAACATGATTGTATTTTTTCTTTCCTTGTTTGCGGCCTTTTACCTGGCTCTTGCGGATAATAAGAGGTCCTTTCTACCCTACCTTGTTTTTCCGGGCCAGATAAAGGAGATCTATAAAATACGATTTACAAGTTAAAGTAGAGAGCATCCCTTAATTAAAATAAAAGAATAATAAAGAAATTCTTTTATAGAGTATAAAATAATTGTCATGAAATGGTTTGCCTGACAAATTAATTAATCTATTGTCAATGAAAAATATCCTAAGTTCGCAGTCCTAAGTTTAAATCATAAACCGTTTATTTGAAGGTCCAAATTTTACTTTCGATCTTATAATATTTAAGCGTCAATACTTGACAATAGTGATTCGCTATGTTCGATTATAAACGATATGTTGATTAAATCATGCTCTGATCTATTTGAATAGCAAATAGTAAAACAGAAAGAGAGAGAGAGAGAGAGAGAGTGACAGAGATAAAGAGTTCATTGATTGATCAAATCAAACCTGACGATGCATAATGGCCACGCGTTTGACATGAGCGTAACAAACGGCACGCGTCAACTTCAAATATATATATGCACATTGAATTTAATATATACAATTACCGAATTCTTTAAATTCTCTTCGAATGTCAACGAATTGAAAACAATGAAGAAATTTTTAACGCTTACAAAGGGAAAGCCAAGTTAATAGGACACCGATTTTTTTTTTAAATTCTAGGGGTCCATCCGAATCATATACAAGCAGTAATTAAAACATTATTTAGCCGTTTCCAAGAAAATAAAAGGAGAAGTTTCATATACATTTTTATATACCTGTTCGTTTGCAGGTGAAAAAATACATTTTGTACAGTTTAATAACACAAATTAACACGTTACCTTCATTTATCTGATTTTCTTGTATATGAAGAAATAGTCATAGGCGTATCTTGAATAAACAAATTCCATAAAAAGAGCATGCTTCTCATTAAGTCTCACTGTCATCGTTAAAATATGTGCTAGGATCGTATAAACCGAATGATTTGCGTTTTTTCGAGGTCGTACGTAAAATACGATATGTTACTTATGAAACAAGAAAGGAATCATTTGCTCATTATTTTTAAGTTTGTTCATTGTTTTATCTCTCTTTTAAACCTTGTCTCTCTCCCTATGAAATTTCTTATCTTCGTGTTACAAATTTCTTCGATATAGCGTGATAATATGAATATATACACACATACAAAATACACTAGAATCTTTCAATGTTTATAACCCATTGCAATAACGTCAAATATGCGATTACGATTGAATATTTATTTTTACAATTCTAACAATAAGCTTCATGAAATAATCGGTTTAACTTTTGTAGAGTATAACACATCATAAAGATATCTATACGTGTAAATTCGTGTAGTTCATTTCTCATTGTTAATGATTATCTGATTATTATATAGAAGACAATAATATTTAAATGAAAATATTCTTGTTTCCGCAAAGAACCAATATAGAAACCAATGTAGGACAAACGTCGTTCGGGCCATGGGTGACATTTATTGCGCGTAGGTGGCATGCGTACGAATAAACGAGCACACGGATGTCAAGTCTAATAGCACATCTCTTATTCTTCTAATGCCACGTGGATAAAAAAAGAAAAACAAAATTATATAATTAATTTTGATCGAACGAAACGAAAGGACGAATAGTTAAAATATATTATTATGTTCCATCGATCGCGTTGTGTAAAATAAAAATAAAATATAATATTTTTCAAGGAGATATCGTAATTTGTATCGATCGGAATGTCTATGAATCTGCCTTGATATGAGCTTGGACCATGCGTGCAACCACAAAACAGGACGTGACGACACGCTCGCGAACGATTGATCGCTTACACGTGTATGCGTGCGTGTTAAATTATTGTCTCGTGACACGTATTAATGACAGAGGGATCGTGTAGTATCTATACTACGTGCAACAAGCTCTCATCTACTATCGGTGAATACCCGTGAAAGCTGAGAAAGGATCAATGAAACCCCTCTGTGTTGAACGCAAATACGTTCAGTTAAGATGAACAAATGAGAGTACAAGAGACCCCGAATTAGAGACTTTTCTCTTCGTTAACAAAAAAATAAAGAAAGCAGCTCTACATTACGAAAGTACAAAATGGATTAGAACTAGGAAACTAGATCACTTAGGACACGTGTTTGTTTGATTTTATTTTATTTTTTCAGCGTTTCTCGGTCATCGACGAAACAAGTCCCACATGCTTCGAATGCTTCTTTTTACATTTCTACTATACGAATTTTAAGTCCCCCATTTTATAAATGTATGCATGTACGTAAAGAATGAGAAAGAAGAAGGGAGGGAAAAAGAAAGACCGTCTATTGAACTCCATGAATCTATTTACATTTGTAGCTAAGGAAAAGAAGATTAGAGGAGCTAGGAAAGCAGCCAAACCGGATGAATTGCCAGCCAATTGAAGTACGCCAAGGCGAACAAGATCTGCCAAATCTTGGCGTAGAACTTCATTCTTAATTTTTGTTTTTTTACTTTGACACGTTAATAATTATCATATTTCAAAGATGAAGTATCCATCGAATGGTTTAGAAAAAGATAATCAATATATAATAGACGGAAGAAAAAGAAAAAAAACAGCTTCAATTTCTCGTAGCTGATGTCGTTGATGTCTACAAATTTGTATTCCAACTCGAAGATGTTTATCGCGTTCTAACAACGCTTAGTATATGAGCATGCGAGAGATACTTTGTTATTGATGCGTGGACGCTTATGCTCGTTCAAGGTCGCATTTATATATTCTTCTCGGAGGTGGTCATTTTGAATAGGGATTTATCGTAATTCTTCGTACTCTCCTTGCTACCTTTTTTCTTTGTTCCAATAGATGATTTTATTCTTAAAACGTACGCGTTTAAACAGACGTTTAAAAGGATCAAGTTTCGTAGTTGTTCAAGGGTTCTTGTATGCGGTTACATGGATCATAAATTTGTTCAAAACTCGACAATAATTTATATGATACATAATTGAAGTTTATTTTTTATTTCAACTCGTTATTCAAATAAATTTGATTACATCAGTGGTTAAGAAAAAAAATATTATCTCCCATCATATAATTTAACAAAAAAAAAGCGAAAATTCTGACATACGAAGAAACATTGTATGTTGTTGTTATATGCGCTATTTAATATTTAGAAATATGTGATGTCAAAATGAAATTCAAACAAACATCTCCGTCTTTATTTGCAGATTGTAACACATTTCAAGCCAATGAGGATCAAGTTCGGTTATATATACTACATTTTACATAGTGGAACATACATAACGAGGTATAGTTACAAGTTTATTACAGAGATCGTGAACAATTAAACCGCACGCACGCGTATCATCGTTGGCGCTCAGTTTGCAAGAATATGCGCATTGCAATTTTCATTTCTATTGCCTCTATACAAGTATTAATAATAATATTTTACATTTACGTGCCAAAAAATGTATAAAAACAAAATGAAACGAGATGTTCGAACGAATAAAGATAATAAAATAATCATAAGATTCGATGAAGACAAATATTTATATTGACTCTTAAGGAACCGTGTAATTATGATAAAAATGTGAAATTGAAAATTACGCAGCCTTTTCTTTAATAAGTTACGATTACTTTATCTAATTATTCACACTTGATCGAGCATAAAAAATCGCTAATAACAGATAGAAACGTTGTGTTTTTTAACTGCAAACACAATCAACGATCGTTTCACGTATTTCTATTTTATTTAATCAAATTGAAAATATACGTTATATATATATATATATTACGAGTGCTTGGAACGATATTTCGAAATTTGGCTGTTGATCGAGTATTGATATCCAGTTACGTTATCGACCAACAACACTTTGTCGTTTGAATAACTTCTAACGATAAACTTTTCCTTTTGTAACGTCCGCCATTAAAGTTACGTAAGCTGTGACTTTGTATGATGTAGTTAATAGATCAAAGAATTTAACGAAGAGATAAATATCTTTTCCAATCTATTAAAATTCTCACTTAAAATCAAATCGAAATTTCTTTATTAGAGTCGAGTCTCAAAGGGATTCAATGTTTTATGTAACAATTTCTCTCTTGAGAAACAGCGTGTTACGTCGATGTTACGCGTAAGAAGTACGTGCATGTAATTTACCTTCCGTCCTTTCTAGAATTTCATAAATCATTTTCTATTAATCGTAAAAAAACAAACTCTTTTAATGCGCACAGATAGTTGATCTAATCGTAAAACACATTTATACGTACACGGTTATACGCTTGAGAACGAGTTTTATAATTCAAATATCAGAGAAGATAAAAAAGAGAAAAAAGAAGTAGGAGGAGCAACGCAACTTCTTCGTTCCATGCGGCACTACACGTGCGTTGCAGTTGTGCAATATTTCTATTTTCTAATAAAGAGAGAAAGAGAGATAGAGCTGAATAAATCGTTGATAACTCCATGAAAAACGAAAAAGTCAATTAATAGAAAGAGAGAGGTTTATGCTTTTCTAATGAAAAAAGATCAGCACGTGCACGATAAAGACGTATAAAAAAAAATTAATAAAAAATATTGTTGATCTCGTTTAAGAATAATAAGAACATTTATGTATATTCCAAGTATATGATGTGAATGATCAAAAAAAGAAATAAGTAAACGAAGAGAAAAGATTTAGGGTGTTATACGTACAGTTCGGTAGCGGTCTCCATGACGAAATCGTAGTTGGATGAATGGATTGAGTCGCAAGAGAGGTGAGGCGATCCCCGTCAGTCGTTCACATGGAGCGTCGCTTCCGCAAAGCCGGAAGTCTCCGATGCGTGTTGTTACTCGACGAGAACAACGAGATCGAGTGGGTACGAAGAGGAGGAAGAGGAAAAGGGTGTTTTCCTTGTTGGAAATTTCTCCTTTTCTCTTACGTGTCCTGTAATTGTTGCTTCCGAATGTTCAGGGAGAGTCTTCAACTTTATGTCAGGTGGGAAAAAAAGAAAGAAAAGAGATGGAGATGGAGATAGAAATAGAGATAGAGAAAGGAAAGAAATGAAAAAAGGTGGTATCAAAGAGAGGAACAACGGCGGTTCGCGAAATGCTTCGAATGGTCGAGAGGATGTTACGCTGATGGGGCCTCTCAATCTGTGCCACCTTGGGTGGTACGATCAGCTATGGCGATCTCCCCCTATAACGACGATCTCTTCCTGCCGCTACGACCTATCCTCTCTTCCAACAGCAGTAGCAGCAGCAGCAACAGCAACACCACCACCACCAGAACCACCACCACCAACACCACCACCAACACCACCAGAACCACCACCACCACCACCACCTCTTTCCTCCTCTTTCCTCCTCTTGGTCGTGGTCGTGGTCGTAGTAGTGATGCGATATAGACACCAGACAAATACGCGCAAGCGATCACGAGCAACCCATCGAGAAATGTCGCATCGGTGGTGAACGATGGATTCTATTGTTTGACTGCTCTCGATCTGTTCACGATCCGCTGGATTCTAACGGGGTTAAACACCACATAACCGTCGATGAACGCGCGGGAGTACTCGAGATTCTCCTCTCTTCCGATTTCTCTCCTTCTCTCTCTCTCTCTCTCTCTCTCTCCCCCAACTTCTTCTTCCGCTTTGAACTTCCCACCTAGGGAGCCGGATCAACGCGTCGATCAACGAGCCGATGATCGACCACTAGGCAAACGGTAACAGCAAGCGTTCGTTCACAAAGACTACCTCGAATGATCTCTTTGCAAAATGACTATCTTCCTCCTTCCTTTTGTGATCTGAAAGAGCAAAATAATTATATCGTGTTATTAGAATAGGAAATTACATTATTTGTACGTTATCCAAGTTAGATTGAGGATTCTGACAATTGATCAATGTATTCCTATCATCGTCAATTTGATTCTTTGAATAGAATACATGATTTGACTAATTTTAACAAGGCTTAATTATAATTTTTCTTTCCTTATAATAGGAATTTACAATCAGTTATAGAGTCGTACTCTAATCTTCCACAATGATACGCAAGAAAATAGACTATTTGAGAAGAATGAAACGCAGCGGCTCATCGAAGATGATCATCGGAACTACGAAACAGAGCCGGTCACGGAAAGCGGGTCAAGGCCTGTCCATCTTACTTATTACTACACCTACTTTTCATCGAGTTATATATTTACGAGAGAAAAAGAGAAAGAGAGAAAGAGAGAAAGAGAGAAAAAGTGTGTGTGTGTGTGTGTGTGTGTGTGTGTGAGAGAAATAGCAACGACGGGTCCCTCTTACTGGTACAGTGATGCAATTTGAATCTATTATCTCTCGACTCTCTTGTAGATCCGATTAGTCCGAGGAAGTACGTCCTTTTTTGTCGGAACGCTCGTTAAAAATTTTAAACTATTTAAATCGCCACCGATCCGTCAATGTCCGCTATTTATCTAACTTTCTCACGATTCTCTACAACGTGATATTGAAACTAATTTTATTAATCCAATATTAATTGTCATCTATATGAAATGTGTATCAATTTTCCTATTCGATTTTACTAATAAATTATTTCTTTTTTTTTACCTATAAAGACTTGTAGCTTTACGATCAATAAAAATTAACTTATAAAGTCTCGAACAAAAGTAATTGATTTAGAAAATCGCTTAAGGAACTTTAATATCACTCTTTGTATAGAAAATTGTAAAAACAAAGATATTTCATGAAATATATTTTTAACGATACTAATCGTTCACAAATAGGAGTTATGTATAACGATGAAACGATAACCTCGTAAATAAATAGAAACAAATCATTTCTTTCTTTCGTTTAATATGGTAATGTGAATTTCCTTATAAATTAACCTTCTATCTTTCTCTTGTTTTTCGGGATCTATCCATAAAAACGTTAATGACGTTCGTTACGAATGACGTTGATAGAAAGAAAAACAAAAAAGATGAAAAAAATCAAAGAAAAATGTGTTACATAAGATCATAAGAGGATAGATCGTAGCAACTATTATATTCCTTGATGATAACGTTCGCCTATTACGCGGGGGAGTTATTTCGCACGGCATTTAATTAATCTCCGACAAGAGCTGCATCGATGGTGCTCTCGCGTGTGTCGCCTATCGAAGATGTTATGAAAGAAAAAGAAAGACTGATATAATTATGGTGGAAGCAATGATGAATAGAAAAAAATGAAAAATGAAAATAAGGAAGAAGAAAAATGACCAGTAGTACGCGGCAATGATTATTGCATATGGACGAATAAGTCTATGTGTATAGTCGAATACGCGTTTATAAACGTAAGTACGTGGGGAATTAATGAACAAAAGCTAACGCGCGAAGTATATCGTTGATAGGTCATCACGCAGAGAAGTCGTTCCTGATCATGTATTCGTAGATGAACAAATATATATTTATAATCATCCGATCAGTGCTATAATGCACCAAAAAAAGAAAGAAAAGATCCATTATACGTTTTCTTTTTTTTTTGCTTCTTCGACAATCTATTGATTGTTAAACTGATTAAAATAACGATTACAGAATAAGTCTAAGTTAACGATGAAAACACTGGCCGCGAACGTGCCAAAAATTTGTCCCCGAATGAATTGCATTCGTTCAGGTTGAATTTCATCGAGCATTCGGCGAGTCAAACGCAACAAGTAGACTCGCAATTTTTTAGGAACGCTCGAAGATCACTGGAAATAGTAAATAGTTATTGTTGAAGATGGATTAAAATGGCCTAAAAAAAATTTTAATAGCTCGATAATCGAAACTAATGAGAATAGAAATCGTAATGATAAAACAACAGTGATAGGACGATAGATGTTAAAGTACGATTGTTTGTTCTGCATCGATTTCCATGAGTACGTACGTCGAGTAAGAACGATCATTCGATTTTTAACGTGCCGATAAATAAATATACATACACAACATAGAGTCTTTCTTGAAATTCGTTCTCTTCTTTTGTCAACGGGTCGCGTAGAAATTGCGAAAAAAAGAGAAGAAAAATAATTCGTTTTTACAAATATGCAAAAGAATGAAACAAAAAAAAAGAAATAAATAAATTCACAATAATTGCATTTTATATTTTCACAAGGACACAGTAGTCGTCACAATATCAGATACGGGCCAATAGTAAAACCAACGTCGTGGTGGTAACTATCGTAAACGAGAATCACGTTTCTACGCGATGACGATCGCGAGACTGTGCAGCGCGCCTTCGTTCGAGCTCGATGTTCGATCCGCGAGTTCGAAAAGCGCGCGGAAAGTGGTGGGAGGTGCTGCTGCTGATACTCAACGCAATCCAACGGAATCTCTCCCTTTTGACAGTAGCTTTTAATTCTTTTTAATAATATCTACGATAGAATATTTGTTCACCTTCAAAAATACGTACATTTTATTTTAGTATATTTTAATCATTTACCTATAGTTTATGTACAGGAGAATAATTGCGTTTTTTTTCTCGTATCTTAAATGCTTTCTAAATCAATTAATATAATATAAATGTATGTTCCACTTGCGTAACAGAATTTAAAACTCAACAAACATATCTGTAATTTGTTATGAAAAGTGATTATTTGTGTATAATTCTCTTCTCTTTCTTGAATATCAAATTAAAGTGATTACAACAAATATTGGTATAGTTACGGTAGAAGCGTGAGAATGCAAGTTGATACGGGATCATATCCATTTCGCAGATTCAAGTAATAGTTATTTGGAGGTTTATTCGTATGCATCTTGTAGTGTTTACAGAGTCAATTTGTGATACTCTTGACTTAAATCGAGACGTAGGGCCGCTGGTGCAACGAAACTTAACCAGCTAACTAATTTGTTTTTGCTAAAATGGAATATCAAATAACCAATTAATTTGAGAATTAAGTTGTACAAACCGTATTAACAACTGCGAAATAATTTGTAAGGAAAACGAAACAAGGTCGTATGTCAATCCCTTTTCATTTGGCTCTTCCTCCCTCACCTCTTATGTGTATACTGTAGGAGCTCATGCGACATGCATGGATGTAACTGCAGGTACGGTGTACCGAGAATTGGATGAATCACTTGCGACAACTCCGAGTAATTTAAAGCGGAACCATTAATAAGTCCTTGAGCTTCTTCGACACTTATTCGATTGATCCCAGGAAAATCTGTAGACAATGAAAAGTTTCGAAATAATACTGGTATTCTACTGTCGACATATTTATTCATCCATTAAACAAATATTCTAAAGCATTATTTCTCAAGGTCACTCATTATTTATTCTTTAGGGTGGAACTAGATCAATCCTATAGACAATGAAACGGTGATCTAGTTCTCAAATGGCGCCATATTCCGTACGAATTTCACATATCAGAATTGAATTTTAATATTCGTTGAATTATAAATTTAAGAAGTTCGTTTTTTAACAATGATATCGGGAACTAACCCCTTTTTGTTTCCTATTTTTCGCCTTTCAGAACTGTCATATACTCAACGTTATCTACTTCTTCGCCTATAGTCGAAAGAAGCAGCCGACAATAGAAGGAACAATGCGGCATTACAATCGTCTTTTTCACGGATTAAGGTCTAGTGACGATAAAACTTTACTCTACAATAGAATTTCCTCCGTATTTAATTTTTTTTTAATGCCACTAAGACTCGACAATTCTTACGTTCTACTAGAATCATGAACATTCAAGGACTTTATCGATATATTTCATATGATTGAGAAACTAATCGATGCGAAGTAAACAAACAATTGTTAAATTTTCATAATTATATAAATAGATCGAATCATTTTATTATTCTAATTTTAATTATGGAAAGTACGTACCTATATCTATTCGCCAAATTATATAGAAAAAGAAGAGCTTAATGATCCTAGATTAATTGCAATTTAGATCACCTGATTTCCATCCATTAAAATAAAGTACTGGCACACTATAGCTCATAGACCATAAAATGTGATGTTCTAGAACCAAAGGCCTTTCATTTGTAAGTGAAGCTTCGTATGGATCTTCGCAAAGTTTGTAGCTCCAATCTTCGACGCAAGTAGAATTTTCTATGTCCAATTCATCTCGAATAAAATGTTTTTTTTGTCGTATCAAGTATGCTTGTGTAGGAACTTTCTACAAAAAGTAAATATACGTTACAAAAATCTATGTTAAAAATTATTTTCTGCAAAATAAATTAGTATCAAAAAAAGTATATCTAATATTATTTCTTCTAATATTCAAAAATTTAAACTTAGTCGATATGTTTCACACAGTTCACTGATTACGTGATAGATCGCACAACGTTTTTGTTACAACTAAAACCATAGTCGATAAAACAGAACTTCATCAATAATTTTAATAAAAATTGTTTATTTTAAACTTCCTATTTATCACGTGGTATATAGAAATATACTAAATATATGCAAGTTAATTATAATAATCATTTATAATTTTTAAATGATCATTTTCACGTTTTATCATGATCGTATTCTGTTTTACCGAGTGGTATAATCTTTCGAAAAAGTAAAAAAAAAAATTTACAAAAATATGGTTCGAAGATAATATATTTTTAATTGTTAGTGAAAAAAGAATGTTAAAAAACTATTCTAATAAATGTGTTTTTAACAACAAAAATAAATATATATTTTCATATATATATGCATATATCAACATATGAATTTGATAATTGATTAATTAATTAATATAATTACTTTATCACCGCATAATTGCCATCCATCTGAAATCTGATTAGATAGTATAATGAAACTTTCAGCATTTTCTATAAATTCATCCCATGAAATCGTACCTGGACCATCCATTTCTGTAAATAAAATTTATTATTGTAAATTGTATTATATTGTAAAATGCATATCAGTCAAATTCATAATTTGAAATAAAAGATATTGTTCCCGTAATAATGTTCATACAAAGAATTTGTCTACTAAAAGTATATAAAACATAAGTAATAAAATATTCTATATAAACGAGATTAAATATTTTCTTTCTATTTAAATAAGAATATGATGATAGAATTATTAAATAAAAAAAAAAATATTTTATAATCAATGTTATACTGAATGACGATAAGAGATCTTATCTACATATTATGTAATGGCATAATGTAAAAAGGTTCGAAAAAATATTAAACATTTATTTGATTAAGTTTTATTCGTATAATATTAGATTTAATTCCGCTTAAAAGACTAATGCTATAGATATGCTAAAGAATAATTATTCAGGTTAAAGTTGCAAAGAGGGAAGCGGTACACCCAAGAGAATAGCCTGTCTCCTCCCTTCTGGGTTTCTCGACGCCTCGTCAATTGTCGACTATTTCGTATCGGGCACATCCGGTAGCGTTCGGCTATAATCGGATTCTCCCGCTCTTTAGCGAACACGCGCCGATAGATTTCAAGGGTGTGTGCACGCTACAGGACATTGCTCGTATATGCACTACTCCACGTCCAATAAGATGCAGAGATGCAATCAGGGCCGTAGACAGATATTTATACTTATTCTTAATATTACGAAACATTATACTTTTACGTTTCATTTTATGGTACGTTCTAAATTTTATCTATTTAAAGGTAATTATAATTACAAATATTTTATTTTATTTTAAACAATCTGTTTATAAAAAAAACGAACAACTGAATCAATATTAATTATCAAAAGATATTATTGGTCAATAATCACATATGATCATATTAATTCGTAATAAATAAATTTATTACAAAAATATTTTGTTTTAAATAAAATTATAGATATTTATAAATTTATAATAGAAACTGAAATGAACAGTAAATAAAATATAAGAGGTATAGACATACAGAGACGTTGTAAATTCATTTTATGCTAATTATACATGTTGAATTTAAAAGAAAATCTTTATGGAAGCTAAAAGGATTTTTATCTATTCTGTACTGTTTATATAGCGTGTAAGATTTATAATACTTTACCAGAGAGATCACGAACATGAGAAATTATAGAATAATAACATACTTTATTAATATAAAATAAAATATATTTATTCGAATGAATGAATGAAATGAAAAAAAACGTATACAAGAACGCTGTTTGCGAACCTGTACTAGGTCTTGATTATACTTGATGCATACTTTGTTGAATTTAAAAATATTCGTACGGTCCTGGGATACGGGACAATAGATGCGCGCGCAGCCACCACGTTCTTTGCAAGACCAAGAGAGAGTTCCGTAGAGACGTATTGTAATGAGAAGAAGAGAGAAGGTAAGAGAGAGAGAAAGAGAAAGAGAGAAATGGGGATTAAAAGGTGGGGAGAAAAGAGCGAGAGAGGGAGTAGGATCCATGAAGGTTGTATAGGTGTGCGTCGGCCTCGTCATCCTCGCGTGCGAAACCGAAAGAGTAGGTAGCACACTTGTGAAGTTGTGCTCGTGTTACACGTCGTTAGAGTTCAATTTCTCTCTCTGTGCATACGTGTTATCCTGATATTACCTTTCGTCCTTATTTGTGTGATAACGCGTGTATACAACGATAGGGCCCGCGATATTAGACTTTTTCAATAACGCATGTAGTCAATTTCGAGTGAGTGCAAGGTAAAAAAAAGGATTCATCGAGAAAAATTCGTAAACTAGCGTGTATATTGGCGGCAACAGCGCGACAGTAACGATAATAACGACGAAGAGACGATCGTGGCGACATCAAACGGACACGACGATAATACAACGTGAATCGGTGTAGCACGCGCGCGCGTTTTGCCTCTCCTCTTTGTTAGTATATGTGTACTACCTGTGCTTGTTTGTTGCGCGTGCTCTTCTAGAAACGCGTGCACGTGTATGTGCGTTAGAGTTGACTGATAGGTACGCGTGAGGTGAGGTGAAGTGTGGTAAAGTGAGGTGAAGTGAGGTGAGGTGTGCTGAGGCGAGAGGCATATCGAAGGGAAAAGAGCAAAGAGAGTAAAGTGACCAAACCTGCAACGACGACGACGACGACGACACACACTTCACCATCGTTGCGTTGTGTGCCAAGGAGAGTGAGAGAGAGAGAGAGAGAGAGAGAGAGAGAGAGAGAGAAAGAGAGACACGCCACGATTTCCATTGGAGAAGGAAAAGCCTTGAAAAGAAAGCGCGTGAGTGAGGGAAGATAGAAAAGCATCATAAAGCAATTTAAAGGTGAAACCCAAGAACTTGATGTTTTGAGTTCGACGAGTAACGGAACCAACAGCTAAATAAAAACTATACAATAACAGACTAAATTTGATGATAGAAGTGCGCAAAAAAGAAAACAACATATGAAAAAAAGGAATACTGATATGAGGATGCGCGTTGGGAACGACGTGGCTCTGTTCTTTCCGCAATTCGTTGTCGTACCATGAGGCAAAGCGTCTGCGCCTCGATCGTTTAGTTGTAACACGCAGTCAGAGACGCCAACGAGAAAGAAGAATAAGTGACACGAAGAAAGAAGAAAATTCCCTGAAAAGCTTACCGATACCTGCTGCTTCTTCTTTTTCTTCTTCGTTACGTCCTTCCGTTTATCATACGCGCAACTTTTTTTTCCTTTACTTCCTCTAGAATCGTACCTCTCTTTCTTTTCTTAGTCTCTCCCCCCACTCTATGCTCGTTTTCACGGAGATACGAAGGTAGCCAAGAGCGCGTCCGTTTCCTCCTCTTCCTCTCCTTTTTCCCTTCCCTTTCTTCTCCCACCACTCTTTCTCTTTTCCTCCCCCCTTCCGCCACATTTCTCTTTCTCCACTTCGTTCGTACGATACCTGCAGCAGACAGACATTGCTCACTTCTCGACTTGACGACGGTACTGTGTTTATGCTGGAAGGATTGACAAATCACGATGTACACGAAGACAAAGGGGTCCAGCGTACCATCGGATGCTCAAGCCAGAGAAAAGTACGTATTTCTATCTAATCGAAGTTCATCTTTTCATCGCATTATTTGTGCCGATTGATCGACGAGTGACTCCATTTTTTTTTCTCTCCCTCTCTCTCTTTCTTTCTCTTTCCTACTTTGTAACATCGTGCGATACTTTAAAGCATGTGCATTGACCGGTTCAACAGATTTCATAGAAATTTTTGAAATTCTACCGTAGTAATCGATGTGTTTAACTTTAAAGATCGTCTCTTAATGGCTGACTTCGGATCTTTAAAATATTTGAAAGCATATCAACTTAATAATATAATTCTACAATAGTACATCTCAATGATGTATTTTTACATCATTGTTTACAAACGGATTGTTTAGATTAAATCAATAAATGGAGCTTTAAATATTAAATAGCAACAGTAGAAAGTTTTTGTTTTCATTAGCTCGTAGGAATAAGTATAGCGTGCCGTCCGTGTTGATAGGTATTTAGTTAAGATTTCGCCGTATAACCTGCTTTCACGCGGTCTTCAATGTACGCTGTCACTGAATAGAGTCGTTTGATTGGCAGAGAACTTTAATTTCGAACGCCATATTTGCATCTTAGAAATGGTTTATACTTTTGTGGTTATGGTTAGTAACAAAAATTTAAAACAGTTATTAATTTAATTAATTATTATTGTTATGAAGAAGCAATAATCGTTTATATACAAGAATTAAATGAATTTCAGCCCTTTGAAGTCTTGTAATTATATTTTTCACTTACAAATATAATTTATGTGAATGCCTTCTTACAACGCACACAATATTTAAGATAGATATTTTCTATGGGATTATTTGTTTTAGAATGAAATTAATTAACGTTATTGTTCTTTTAGATTAGCTTTGTACGTATACGAGTACCTTCTTCATGTTGGCGCACAAAAAGCAGCACAAACATTTTTATCAGAGGTAAGAGAGATGGTATAGATATATTCTACTTTCCTATATTAAACATACAAGTATTAATTATATTTTATCGTTTTGTAGATTCGATGGGAGAAAAATATAACGCTTGGAGAACCACCTGGGTTCTTGCATTCATGGTGGTGGTAAGTTTATTCAAACTTAAGATTTGACATCAATCAGATATTTGAAACATTCATTGCGATGTTAAAAAATGTTTCATTTGTTTATAATTGATATAATAATTTCCTAGTGTATTTTGGGATTTATACTGCGCTGCACCAGAACGACGAGACTCATGTGAACACAGTAGTGAGGCCAAAGCTTTTCATGATTATGTAAGTAATTTTAACATTTTTAAAAAATATTTTGTATGTTTATTTAATAAATATTTTTATGCGATAGCATTTTTTAAACATCTTATATTGTAAAATTAATATGATAAATTTCATTATTGCAGGGATTTGTAAACAGTGGATATGGTGTTAACGGAATTGCACATGTAAGTGTTTAGTTATATTTATTTATAGTTATTTATCTTATATAAATAATTAAATATATTTTTATTAAATAAATATTCCTTGTCGATGTAAAACACAAAATTCTTGCAGAATGCTGGCCCAGCGCCATCCCCAATTGGGCAGATGCCACCAAATGATGGTATGCCTGGCGGTCCAATGCCTCCAGCATTTTTCCCTGTAAGTTTTTGCTTCTTTAAACTAATGTAATTATTTAAAATTATAGTATACTTTTAAGTTGAAAGTCTTAATTCGAAAATACAAATGGTAATACATTATATACATTCGCGAGAATAATAGTAATCATATGAATATTTTATAGGAATAATGCGATAAAAGATACATTATTAATTATGCATTTTCTTATATTTTACAAAGAGTATTAAATATTAACTAAGATATAAACGACAATATATGTAAATAATTTGTCATTTACCATTGTTATGTTTAACATACATATTCATTCATTACATTTACACAAACACACATAAGTGTAGTCATACTATATCCCTTAGCTCTTTTGCTACGATGCACGTAATCTCACATCTTGCTCACGTACATGTATTTGTGTGTGCGTGCGCTCATATTGTCATCATCGAATTTTATATTTAAGAAAAAAAAAAGGAAATTAGTAACGTTAACGTTTCATCAAATAGCGATATATTAAATTTCTTAGGGGCATGTTTGCAGTTTTTACAAGAAAGTAAAAACTGAAGACCATTTGTGTTGATAATTAAATAGTTAAATTATATTATAGTATCAAGTCAATAGGATAATATAATTATTTAAATATCAAGCAAAGCTATTACTTCGACATATAATTGAATTAAAAAATATGAAAAAATATATTGAAAATGCTGAACATAAATTTTATGCAATTAAAAAATACATGTAACAATATACAGATAGAATCGAAATTTTCTTCTTAAGATTTTGTACATAATTATTCATCAAATGAACTTATACGAGAACTTTAATAGTTAGGAAAAATGAAGAAAGATCATATTTGAAAGAAAAATGCATATCTTAATAGGATAGGATACTCTTGTCATATATACTTTTTATGTTATATGTTTATTTTAATACAAGCGTACAATGAAATAATATTCTTGTTATGCTTTGTTACATTGTATTTACATATATATTTCCTTTTCTCTTTGCTATGTATTTAACTCTTGTATGTGCGTTCTTGTTCTAACTTTTCTATCTTGTTTTTTTAGTGAATAACACAAGTCTAGACATTCTCCACACAGGCAAGGGTTATATAAATGTTAGAATAGTATTAGCTCGAAAATCCTAATATAGTGTGCACATAAACTCGATTGAGTGTTAGACCTTGTGTTGATATTATTTTTTTCGAAGTTTCTTTTTCTACTACTCTATAAAATTTCAAATTCTTCTACAAGACGATTGAGATCAAATATACGTGCATATATTTTAATTGTTCCTTAAAAAAGGGCTATCAGTACATTCATCAAATATTTCTAGGATTTCTATAATATGTGTATATGCTATGTGTATATGTATGTAATATTCATGTTTTTCATATTTAACAAATGTTACTGTGGCCTTTGCGCATTGTGCTAAATGTCTATTTTACAAACTTAAAAAGAGATATAAATATATATTTTATACGATAATAATTAAAAAAAGCAAATGCAAGCATCGTGTCAACTTGATTTAGTCAGCTAAGGATATTCATGTACTAAGGAATTATAATCTATAAACTTCTTTATATAGTAATTTAATATTTTTCTAAATGATATAAAATGGTAAAGTCTCCTGAAATATTAATATAAATTTTAACCTTATATTTAAAGAATGGAGTCGGTACAACTGTATTGACCATTTTAAAAATTAGGCTTTATGTATATACAAATTAATATACACGTATGAATATACATCTGTACATATGTATATATGCATATTATACACACGTGAAAAAAAGGACAAATATAGGTATGCATATGTTGCTCGTTCAAATCTTTATTATCTTTGTGTTCAATTATTCTTACGTGGGATGACTTTAAATTTATACATATGAGAACAATTACTTTGTTGAAAAAGTTGCAAAAGAAAGCTATATAATTTGTTCAAAAAGAACTTATGTCTGTTAGGAAATAAAAACTGTAATTGATTTTTAACAAAGAATAATTATCTGTGACGTACAATGTATAATATAAGGTGGTTGTCTTTCAGATCTGTTGTATTATGTTGTTCAAATATTATTATTATATTATTATTAAGCAATGTTGTGCATGTTTATAGAAATTTAAGTTTCATTTCATTTTCGTTCCATCAATTTATGGAGCTATGCTGTTATGCTTTCATTTCATACATTATTATTGCTTTGCATTTTTATTTGTTTTAGTTTATCTTTTCCTTTTTTATTTAATTTTATATACATATTCATTATTTAAATAAAATTCCCTTTTTTCTCTCTTTTAATTAATTTTTTTAGAATATACATTTAGTTTGATATATTTTTTTATATTATTTCTAATGGAATCTATATATGAATTATATAGCTTTTTTTATTAAGAGAATTATTTTTTTTTAAATAACTTGTAAAATTTCGAAATATTCTATAAATAATAAATTACAAAACAATCAATTGTTCCAGTTCTAAGAAATAATGACAAAGCAAATAATATATTGCTTCATATTGATTATATTATACATTATAATATGAAATATGATATGAAATGTACATACAACAGAATGAAATCCTATTTATTGAAAGAATATTATGTAGAGTTCTTTGTTCGTTAAATAACAATCAACATATTTGTACAATGTTGAAGAATATTTAGTATTAACACGATCATCCCTGAGCCTTCTAGTTTAGCTGTTGCCTGGATCGCAGTGTTGCTACATGTCTGTCGTTTGCGTTGCTTGTTGCAGAACAACTCGACAATGCGACCATCTCCGCCCACACACCCCTCATCACAGCCATCCCCCCAGCACCCCCAGCCACCCCCGCCCCCACACTCGCAGATGATGTCCACTCAGGTAAGCGCCATCAACCAACACACACTCTCACTCATGAAGGATTACTTGTTCCACACTCATGACACTACATCATTATATACTCCAAATCATTTATTTAATGTCATTGTCTCTTCCTTTGAATGTTATTTTCATTGTCCAATTACTTTTGTATCACCATGTTTATTTGTTATTAATGAAAGAGTTATCCGAACTAATATTAATAAAATACAAAAGAAAGATCAATCTTTTACCTACCTAGGAATTATTAAATCAACTATATATAATATTATTGCATTATTAATAACATATTACCTCTCAGGTAAGAGTACTATATATATAGTAATTGTTATTTCTTTAAAAAGAAAAACAATAATTATTACTGGATATGGGTAATTTTACATAATTTATTTACAACCTATCGTTCACTCTATAGATTGCATTTTGATAATGAAAAATTATTCAATTTTGTTTGTATACACATAAGTTTGTCATGAGACTTTTTATTAAATCCACAGTGACTTGTTCCTTGTTACAGTTTATGGGCCCAAGGTATCCCGCCGGTCCACGTCCAGGAGTGCGTATGCCACAAATGGGAAATGATTTTAATGGGGTGGGTTTGATTATTTTTATGTAGTATATTAGATATGACAATATATTGGTTATAAATTTTTATATATAATCATTTTTTTTGTTTTTAATTAATTTAGCCACCTGGACAACCAATGATGCCAAATAGTATGGATCCTACTAGGCAAGGTAAGAATTGATTTATAATATATATATTGGTATTATGTATCTTTTTTTCTGGCATTGACAAGTGTTGCGAGAGGAGAATGGCATAGACGCATGCGTACCAAAAACCACACAGCAATAAATAAATAAGTAATTTTAAAATTGGATTGGATTGCTGTGATGTGGAGTGGATTGGTTTTTGAATTGTCTAATTATAAACAGTGGTGTAGTTATCATTTCTTTGCTTATTATTCATTATTTATTTTAGTTTTTTTACATATATCTTAATTTATATTTATAATACTAGGTGTAAAAATTAATTCGGATTCTTGATATTCAATTGTTAAATGTAAATAATCGTCCGCTATTTTATAACGTTTAAATATCAACACTTACAATTTTGATTACTAGTCAAAATAAAAACTATTAGTGAATAAGATGACAAGTCTCATAAGGCACTGTGTATATTGTTTGCCTATCAATTAAAAAAAGTCTTCTTTCGAAGTCACTGAAAATAATTTGTTCTATTTTGGGTGAAGGTGCAGTAAAACATAAAACTTATCAAAAATGGTACTAAAGATTTCGAAGCAGCGACTTTGTTCTTTTTTGATCGAGAAGATAAACCAAAGTCATAGAAAATAATGGAAAATATTTCAAAGAACAATAGATGTATGATTATTTCATAAATGAATATTAATTCTTTTTTTTAAAAGGCATCGAATTAATTTCTGTACCTAATAGTATACTTTATTTGAAAAATACTATATATCTTTTCATTTTTCATAAACACTTGTTATCATCAGTAATAATTCTTTTTTTATTTTCATTTTTTTTTTATATCCGTTAATATTGTTTGATAATAGCAGAGGTATGAAATATACGTGTATATGCATTTACTATATGATAATATACGTGCGCAGACACACACATATATATCTAAGTTAAAATATTATTCTCCTACACCACTGTAGAATAACTAGGCTTTATGGCCATCAACCTGACCTTACCTACCTGCCGTACTAATGTGTGCTCTTGTGTTCCTCAGGCGAAGCTGGAGAATTTGTAGGGTGGCAAGGTAGGAAGCAACTCGGCAACCGAATCACACTCACATGACTTAGTCAAGCCTAACTTATATTTTTGTTTTCATATCCCTTTGCATTCAACTTTTTTGTTCTCACATTTTTAAAATAGAGTTGCACTAGCTTCGCACATTTCTCGTCTATTAGTTTATCTCATTCGATCTTTGCATTAAGCATGGCAATTATTATTTGACAATATTTTAACTATGTGAAATTTTTCTATAACATTTTATATAATAAGGATTAATATATACATATATATATTTTTTAATTTTTATCGCAAAGCTTTCTATCGATTCAGTCGAATAAACATGCAATAATGACATATGAAATTGTGTATCGTTTCTATATTTCTTTTCAAAAGCTAATTTTGAATACAATTTTTAATCTTTAAAATGCAATATAATATGCATATTATATTTCAACAAGTTTTCGTTGTTTTTATTTATAAATTTAAAATTTTAAATATGTAGAATATTTTTGAGAAGGAATATTTAAATATTATTTATTTTTCTTATACACGAATACATATTTATGCACTTAACATTTTGTGTTAGCCGACCGAGCGCGTTACGCTTGATAGTACGCTGTCCACCACGCGTTTTTTGTTAATAACGCAGACTAGCTTTCATTACTCGAACGATACAGAACATATCAAAATGATTGTAATGGATAAATTATATTTGAGAGAAAAGTATTGCATTGCATGTAGTTTATAAAAAACATTAAACTAAAAGTAGATAATAATTTTTTTTTTGTAGTGTATGTGAAACGTAAATAATATAAATAACAGATAAATGACATTATGCATTTAAATTTGAAATTAAAAATTAATAATGTATTTTAGTATTCTTAGCTAGTCGCAATTCTTAGCTATTAGTAAAGATACTCTAAAATAGAAGAGAAATATTCTTTGTCTGATTTCCTTTGAGAAAATTTTCTTCGGCTACTGTTGAGTTTGGAACATTTCTGACAATACTTACAACAAAATATACATTTTCCTTAGTTTTATAGCCTTCCAAACGAAGGTTCATCTATTCTTGAAATAGAGTATTCGTAGTTTATCTAACTAAGGGATTAAACTATGTTCCCAAAAATAGAAAATACTCAGAAGCAGAAAAATGAAGAAGCACGGGTGAACTTATTTAATAGATTTTAGAAACAAAAGTAGGAGATTTCCTCGTTCGGTCGGCTAAATGTTAATAAAACTAAATATAAAAGCTTTTTCTCTCTTGATATTTTACAATAAAATTTACAGTTCTTATCATTATAAGAACATAATTTAATTTGTTTGTGTTTAATTGTAACATGTTACTCATGCATAAACATTTAATATTTTATTTTAATTTTGTAAATTGTGTTAGGCTTACAAAGAATTTATGACGAGAATTCGATATATTTTAAATATGTTTCGTGATAAAATAATTATACGTCGAAAGACAATACTAATATTTGTAAACAATGGGAATTGAAATTGAAATTTTCTAGCAGACAAAATTTTCGGTACTTTAATATAATATGAATTTAGATTATATCAGCGTTACGTTGATTATTAGCATGAGCTTTTTGTGATAGTTTGTGTGGACATAATCATTGCATTAGCATGTCATCCAATTGCTTTATTATAGACTCCGGCAAAGCATGAATTTTATTTGATGTTTAAAGGCGAAATTTATAGTTATATATTATGCTTAAATGTAGTATATGATTCGTATGCAGATTGCAACAATAAAGCTGGAACAATAATTGCAGTTCGATTAAGATTGTTTTCAATGAAAAATTATTAAGTTAAAACTTTATACTCTCGAAAAAAAATATAATTTGCGTACTGTCAGTACATGATTTGCCGGCAGTCTATAAAATCGCGAACACAGCATTAGTATTAACATAAAACTAGAAGCATATATATCTATATATAAAATATATATAAAATAAAATAATAAAAGATTAAACTTATTTATTTTATTTTCTCTAGGGCCGCCAGGAATGAATCCTATGAACCCACGGATGAATCCACCACGAGGTCCGGGTATGGGTCCAATGGGACCTGGAAGTTATGGTCCTGGAATGCGAGGGCCACCTCCTAATAGTAGTTTAGGACCAGGTGGCCCAGGAGGTCCTGGTATGCCTCCTATGAGTATGGCAGGACCTGCTGGAAGACAACAATGGCAACCAAATACGTCAACGGTAGATTTATTACATTCATTATATAATATTACGTGCAATTTGTAATGCTTGTTTTTACGTAATATCCGGATTTTGCCTCAGAATGTGTTGCTATAAACAAAATGTTATTTGTTATGTACAGCCGATGAATTACTCTTCATCATCGCCGGGTAACTATGGAGGCCCACCAGGTTCGAGTGGTCCTCCAGGGCCAGGCACGCCGATTATGCCCAGTCCTCAGGATAGCAGTAATAGTGGCGGAGAAAATATGTATACCATGATGAAACCCGTACCTGGAGGAAACATGCCTGGAGTAAGCATACAGTATGGGCATGGTCGTGTTTAAGTTCTTTGAAGGAAAATAATTTCATATTAAAAAATAGAAAAATAAAAAGACATTGTTGACATACCAAGAATGATTCTTTCATTAATTTGGACACGACCAGTACTATCTAGCACAGCCGATAATTTTCTGACTTAATTCTTTTTTTTTTTTTTCAAAAGGATATATATACATATTGAAGATGATTTTTATTTAAATTTCATTTCAATGATTGCAATGATGCAATTTTTTCTTTGTTTGCTATCGATAATGTATATTCAAGGCATCTTCATGCCTTCTCTGTTCACTAATTCTCTGACACTGGGGTTTTTCTTGGCTTAGGATTTTCCGATGTCCGGTGGTCCGGAGGGTGGTCCAATGGGACCTATGGGCCCTAATACAATGGGCCCAGTTTTAAACGGTGACGGTCTTGATGGAATGAAAAATAGTCCAGCTAACGGCGGACCAGGAACACCACGGGAAGACAGCGGAAGTGGAATGGGTGACTATAATCTAGGTAGTTTTGGAGGACCTGGAGAGAACGTGAGTATTAACAGATTATTTGAGAAATTTTATTAATCACAATTACTTACGCGACGCGTTAATATGGACTTGTTTATAATCCGCGATTTACAAGTATCGTCTAATGGCACAGTAATAATTTTGCGAATATTAACACGCACTTAGAGTATGGTCAAAACAAAAAAAAAAGAAGAAAATGAAATCGTCGCTTTCACTTTTCTAATTTTGAAGAGAAACAATTTAAAATAATCATTATTATTGATATTTTGAGTATTGACGCCTTGCTTTTCTAGCAACTTCTTTTTCTATATTATTCTACATTTGTTTTCATTGACGTTACATTCAAGCCCATATTAAAATTTCTCTTCTTATCTAATTATTATCATTATTATTATTATTGTTATTATATTATTAATATTATTATCATTATTACTATTATTATATTTATTATTATTGCTATTTTTATTTTATTATTATTATTATTATTATTATTATTATTATTATTATTATTATTATTATTATTATTCGTTAAAATATTAACAATCCCGACAAATGCTTTTAGCGGTTTGAAAAGTATGCATATATTATCTTTCATTGAGATATAGTTCGGGCATTTATTGTATTCAGCGGGCTTTATTATATTCCTCGGGTTTGCTCCGCAACCCCTTAATTAATGCTTTTTCGTCTATGGAATACCAAACCTATACCTAAAAAAATATTAAGCACGTAGAAGAGAATGTTTGTTTTTTTTGTTTTTTTTTTCTTTTGTGGGGATTCTCTGACTTTTAGAGATGATTGACACATTCAAGTTTATTTATTTGTAAACTTGGATATTTTTTATTTTTTTATTTTTTCTTACTTACCACTTATTTATATAACAGTTTTAATTGCACACAGATATAGCGCAGCTAACTTTTATCATACTAACAGTAAAGATAATAACTATTTGACATGGGGTGTTTATATATATATATATATGCAAATAGTGGGCATAACGGTGACGAGATGTTGAATAATTCGAGTTGTAACATAAATTAAGAAATGCGAAAGCAAGGAAATGAATTTATTTTCGAATAATGTGTTTTTTAATCGCCTTAAATTCTTGCCTTTGCATCGCGTAATTACGTTTTACGAGACAAATTTTGGAAAAAAAAGCAGGCCATTATAGTCAGCTGCGAATAATTGTGCTAAGGCAATATTATTCACGGCGTACGTCTCGACGTTTTTATGCTTGCGCTTTTTCTCTTATTTTTACTTTTTATTTTTATTTTTCAATTTCCCTTTTTCCTTTATGACACATTTATATGTATATATATATTTTTTTTCTATTATCGATTTATCTTATTTCATTTGTTTTTTTTTTTAAATACATATTTTTATATATATATGTATATATATATAACAATATATCTTTGGTCACAAATTTGGGCGATATTTAACTGTTTATCATAATTATTACATGATAAACGAGCTTACAAAAGACGTGATTTTATCTTGATAAAGGTTATTATATAGTCTATTATTATTATCAGTATTATTAATAATAATATGTGGTTTATTGATATTTTTTTTTAATTTTTTATCTTTTTCTTTCATTTATTATATATACGTTCCTACTTCGATCGCTTTAGTAGGATTCGATATGAAGGAATACAAAAATAGTAATCACGTCCGTGCACGTTCTGTATTTCTCGACAGTTTTTTTAAAAAGTCAAGTCGCCTTGGATCCAGCCCCGAGTGCGTAGATGCAGTAGAAAACTCCCGATTATTCACGTATTGCGGAAAAGAGGATGATACGCAAACTCGCAGAGAAAACGAGTTGTTGCTTCATTGCACGCGTGCGAATAAATAAATTAGCGTACACACACCTGTTGTGTAAAAAGAAAAAAAATACAAAACAAAAAAAAAAAGAAAACTAACGAGCACAAAAATGATGTTTCGTCAAAATGACGCTCTCGAATATCTCGCTTTCGTGGCAGAAGTAGAATAAAAACGTAAAATGATTAAAAGAGACAACGATAACAGCAACTACCAACAATAACAATAAACATAATTTTTTAAAATAATTTTAGACACATAGAGAAAGAGAGAAAAAGAGAGAGGCAGACAGAACGAAACGAATTATGTGGTACTATATATATATATATATATATATATATATATATATACGTACATACACACATATCTATATGTATATATATTTTTTATATACATACACATAAGTGTGTATGTGTGTGTGTCTATAGCGCGCTTTTAAAGGGCACCATATTAATAAACAAGCAAAAAAAAAAAGAAGAAAAGAAAAACGAGAAAGAAAATAAAGTCGATTAAAAAATAATTAGCACATAAGGCGTTTGTTATAACTTATAACGAGACAATGATGAAAGATAATAATTATCGATTAATTATCATGAAACTGCACAACGAACGAAATTACGAAACGAAAACAACTCTTCACACAATGCTCTTGCGAGAAAAAAACAAAATTTTACACACACATAAACACACACACGCACACGACACGACAGAAAACTAAACACATACTTACACGGAATGTGTAATAGCACGCACTTTGCCACTTACACATATACGATACGGGCGAATTACGGGCACGCGTCGTACACAGCGGGAACGTACTATGTATATGCTTTGCTAAATACTCACAAGGTTGCAGACTAGGTGTACTATTTCCTTCATTTTTTTATTTTTATTTCTTTTTTATCATTATCGTTATTATTATTATTATTATTATTATTATTATTATTATTATTATTATTATTAATAATATTATGTTTTTTCTTTCTTTTCTTTTTTTTCTATTTGCCATTATTTTCTACATTTTATTAAGAAAGAAATGTCAGTGCGACGTTGTTCAATTAATTGATGTTATGGTAGTAACTATTATTATTATCACCATTATAATTATAATTATGATTATGACTATTAATATTATTACTACTACTACTTTTATTATTATGATTAGTCTTATAATTATTATAATTATAATAATAATAATAATAATAATAATAATAATAATAGTACTAATAATAATTATTATTGTTATTATTATTATTATTATTATTATTATTATTATTATTATTATTATTATTATTATTATTATTATTATATGTTTATTAATTATATATTATATTACAATATTATTTATATTTATTTGAGAAAAACTAGTTCGTAAGCAAATGGTGCCTGAAAAAAGTAAACGGATTAAAAAGAAGAAAAAGAAATCATATAATATCACACGTACACACACTCTAAAAGGCTGTTACTCGAGAGAAGAAGAAGAAGAAAAAGAAGAAGAAGAAGAAGAAGAAGAAGAAGGGAAATGAAAAAAGAAACTATATATATAATTATACATATATATGCGTATGTACGTGCACGCGTGTATTATGTGATACACACGCATATATATGTATTTCATAACTGTCTGCTACTGTGATTATCGACCGCATAATAGTTAATAATCAATTTTTATTCTTCGTTTTCAACGTCCTCTTTTTAAAATCATCGTAAGTAACAACCGATATTATGGTCAAATATATAAATAATATTAGGCGTTTGATTTTTCGTCCCATTGCGGAATTTTATTATTAATGAAGAAATTTCTTTTTTGTTTTGTTTTTCATAAACGCGAAAAAGAATAATTTTAAGATATCGAATTTTAAAAATTTCATGACAACTTGCGAGCTTTTGTTAGAGAATTTTTATAGAAACACAGAAAATACTTATTAGTTTAGCTTTTTATTTTAACTCAATGTTTAATAATAATGGTAATAATAATAATAATAATAATAATAAATAAATAAATAATCTAAGCGAATGGAGTTTTGTGTAGTTTGTTTTGTTGATTAATTCTGCAACGGGACGATTAGCTCGATTTCGCCGAAAATTCAGATCGTGTCCCTCCACTGTTTGCTCTTTGTAAGAACGATGTTTTATCGTTCCTTTACATGGAAGGAGCCCATCACGATTTCGCAAGCCATTAGCATCACAATTTTTTTCTTCTACGAAAGCTAAGGTGCTAGGAGTTTATTGTTTATGAAAGGAAAAGAGAATAGAAAAAGTAATTTAAAAGAAAACGGATCTCCTTTTCTTAACCGTACCTTATCCCGAAAATAATAGCAGAAAATTTAGCTTTTTGTTGTTAGTTCATGCCAAATATCAAAATGAGAAAATACTCTATTTTATTCGATGGAGTTATGGAGAATAATCGGTCGTAAGATTTTTACTATTTATTATTTTTATATATTTTCTACGATACTTGATCATCCGAGAAAATACGCAGGAAGGTTTTTTTAACTAATTGATTACTTGAATTATAAGAAATATATAATAAACGATTATATTAAACCAATTAAATTGCGAGATGATTTGTTTGCTTAACAATTTGAATGTTTTCGCGCGTATTTTGCGTAACGTCGTCATTCTATTCTTGTTATTTGTTGATTCGTTCGGTCGTAGAATTAGCGCGGGAAATTCGAAATGATCCGTGGATTCGAACTTTTTCGTAGATTCGAAAAATATTGCGAGGTTAATGGCTGTTTTTTTATTATTATCGCGAGTGAATGACTTATTTACGTAAATTTCAAAACGTAATTGATGACAAAATAAATAAAGAAAGAAAGAAAGAAGAAAGAAAGAAAAAGAAGAAGAAAAAGAAGAATGTTATATAATAGAAACATTACTATTTTTGTATGGATATAAGAGATCTAGGCAGTGTGAGTACTGGACTGAAAGCGAATGAGTGCGTATAGAGAAAGAAGATTCATTTTTTCTCAAATAAATAAACCGAAAGGGTATAAAATAAGTATAGTAGTTCTCGATCGAGATTCCCGGAATCCATCCGTCCGCAAGTGGTTATAGGTCAGTACCAGACTATTGATATTAACTTTCTTATTAATTATAATTAATAACACTTTTATTGTTCATTTTTATCTTTTTTTTCATCGAATTAAAAAATAACATTCATCATCTGCAACGAAAGAGGAATATTTTAACTATGTAAAGCGATAAATGGAGAGAGAGAAAGAGAGAGAGAGAGAGAGAGAGAGAGAGTGAGTGAGTGAGTGAGTGAGTGATAGAGTGATAGAAAGAGAGAATAATAGAATGCATTATATTTTTTGCGTCATTATAATACTATAATAATGCGTGCTCTTGGATCAGTTGTAAGAATATTTTTTGAAGAAACTATTATGTCTGTAAAGAGAAAAAGAGGTTTTACAAAAATAACGAGTAGAAAGAAATATAAGAAGAAAAAAGAGAGAGAGAGAGAGAAAATAGAAACGCAGAGTCTTCGTTTAGTGTTTAAGTATTATTATTATTATTACGATTATTATTATTATTACGATTATTATTATTATTATTATTATTATTATTATTATTATTATTATTATTATTATTATTATTATTATTA
>NW_015149117.1:47266-102313 GCF_001465965.1 Polistes dominula
TTATTATTATTATTATTACGATTATTATTATTATTATTATTATTATTATTATTATTATTATTATTATTATTATTACTGTTATCATCATCATCATTAATATTATTATTACTACTATTATTATTATTATTACGTAACAACGATTTTTTAATAATTAACGCGGTGAGCATTTAAGAAAGTTTGTACGATTATTAACTTAAATAATGAAATAAATACTAAGATCTCGACTAACTTAAAAATTAAAAAATCGATTTTGGATGTTAATCCTAAGAGAAGACATGTACGTTCATCGAGCTAAACAAGATTTCATGATTTTAATCTTGCGCTTCTTTGTGCTTGCCGATCGTGAGATTTGCTCCGCGCATAGCCTTGCTATATTTTTTTTCGTTAAATGATTTTTTTAAACCTTTACATTTCCATTCGTCAATAGTATACACGTTTCCGCGCGTATGTGTATGTGTGTGTGTGTGTGTTGTGTTATAATTAAAAAAAAAATCTACTCAATGGAATAGGAAGTTTTTGTAAACGAAGAATCTCCTGTTCATCATCTATTGAATTACTTTTCATTAGATTTTCGTTTCGATTAATTCGTCTCTTAATTCGTGACCAATATCTCTCTTTTTTCTCTGTCTGTCTGTTTCTCTCTCTCTCTCTCTCTCTCACTCTCTCTCTTTCTCTCTTTCTCTCTCTCTCTCTCTCTCTCTCTCTCTCTCACGTTATGCGCTCTCATAAGGAGAAATTTCTCACAACGAAGTTACATTGAAGCGCAAGTCGACTCTATTATGGTATTCTCATTTGCAAGCATCAAGATTATTTATTTGATTTATTTTATATTATTATTTTTATAGTTTTCTTTTTTTTCTATTTATTTCCTTATTTTTTTTTTTTTTTTTTGTGGAATAAAAATTCTTCATGTTTATTTACAAGATTGCACGTTGTAAGCTCTATATACCGAATGATTTTCATCGTATGGTCACGAACGTAAATATAATTTAAAAATATATGCCTAAGCCAGGGGACATCGAGACAATAAATGTAATCCTGTTACACTGAGTCTACTGCGTTTTTCTTTTTTATTTTCGCTGAAACCCGCAGGGTGCTGGCTAACAACAAGTATTTTATATATAACTATCCGTTTTCGCGTACCCTATTCTGTCTTTGTCTTCTTTTCTTTTCTCTTCTTTTTATTTTTAATTTTTTTTTAATTTATTGATGTGTAACTGTTATTTGTTTGTTCAACGTGATCCTGGCGCGTTCGTCGTACGCTAAATCGCAGACTTTGGTCGTCGCATGATCATGATTTCATTTGATTTTATTTTTCCTTAATCCTTTTTATTTTTTCAATTTTTTTTTCTAAAAATGGTTTTTATTTATTATTAACAATAATTCTCTTGTTTATTTCTTATAAACCAATGAAAATGACGTTTTTCTTCTAACAATTGAATAGTAGACCAACTAATGGGAAAAAAAATATTCTAAACTTCGAAGATATCTACAGTCGTATGATTGGAAAATCTACTGTGTTTTATGTTTCTTATTTTTTTTTCATTTTTTGTTGTTCTATTTGTTAAAACGTAAATGAAATTGAAGAAAGTTCGAAGAGAGATGATGGAACACGTCGTGCGTCTTTGACGAATTGCGTCCAAGAACTGCGATAATAAACTAGCGAGACGACGCTCGAGGATTCGACGTTAATTATTTCGAGATATGATGAAATGAACGTGCATTCGTTAAGACATTAACATAGAATTTTAAATAACGATTAATTAAATAAACATAGCGATATGATAGCTGTATATATAGTACTAGCCTGTACTGGCCTGTAGCACATGGATGCGTGAGCGCAAAGCGATTGGTGGATTGCGAGATAGTATCGATACTTCATTTGATAATTACTACTAATAACGCGTATATAAAACACACGTTACGCGTTAATAATAATAATAATAATATATATATATATATATATATATATATATATATATATATTATTTTGAAAATGAACTCTAGAAAAAAAAGTAAAGAGGAAACAAATTTCAATAATAATAATATACTATAAAAAGTAAAAAGGCAAAAAAGATATATTCAGATATATATATATATACACACACATAAAATGAATCAATATTATTTCAAAGTGAGAACAAAAAGTGCAAGGACGAAACACTATCGAGTTTGACTATCATGTTCTTTTTTTTTCTTGCCTGTATTTTAGCATTATTTAATTAATTAATGAATTAATGTTTAATCGGTGAGGTGTGCGTGCGTGGGGGGCAGGCGAGGAGAAAGAGTACGTTTTATTAATCGGGAAAGATAAAGAAAGATTTTTTTTTTCCAAAATCAAAAAACGCGCGCGAACAAAAAAACAATTTAATTCACACAATTAGGACAAATAGTAGAATAAACGATTTGAAAACACCTGATTGCTATTATTGAAATGAGATATTTAACGTTGCGTATATTTGCTCGAAAACACGGGCTTTTTTCATTCTTTCTTACATTGATATTGTATATATGTGTATATGCATACATATATATATGTATATTATATATCAAATAAATAATCAACGTCCATGTGTTGTGGGTCAGAGCACCCTAAACTTTGAATTTGAACCATACGTTATTTCGGATGGTTCTTCTTAATAATAATTACGATAAACTTCGCGAATGGCTCTTAATACCTGCCACAAATATATTTTTTTAATCATCATCATCGTCATTATAATTATTAATTTAATTTATTAATATTACTATTATTATTATTACTATTATTATTATTTTTATTTTTATTAATATTATTAATATTATTATTTACGATTATCTTTTAATCTATTTCATTGTAAAATCTTTCTCTTTATTTTATGTTTGTTTTTGTTCATTTTCTCGTTTATCGTTATTTCGTTTATTGTATTATTTTTGTTCTCTTTTTCAATTCTCTCCGCGTCGTAAATGTGTAATATCGATCGTAGTGTCTATTTTTCTTTCACGAGCCCAGCCCCGTACGACGCACCGCCATCACGCTGTGCTTTTTACGCGTATTTGCCGACCAGCGTATTCGCTCCTACAAGTTTTTAATAACAGGGGAAGAGGAGAAACGAGGACATTTTGAGAATTCTTGCTAACGTCGATCGATGTTCTAAGTCGACCGTTTGAGATTATTTTGAAAAAGTTACAGCGGTTTTTTGCGGGTTGTATCATTTTAAAACATAAATTACAATTTCTATTGTATTATGCGATATGGAACGTGTGTCTAAGTGTATGTGTTTTTATTGAATTATGAATTACAAAAACAATGCACCTAATATAATGATTACGTGTTGAAACATTTTCTTCGAAAAGAAATTCAAAAATTTGAGTAATTTTAAACTTTCCAATCAATGTGTTCATCTTTTTAGTGTTACATTTGTTTTGCACACAACAAATGCATTATCGTTTATCTTGTTTTAATTAAATTCGAAGATATTGTGGATTAATTGAAAAATAACTTTGTGTGTTATGCTTGATCGATCGAAGACAATATTGACGACGTAGGAAAGAATTCTCTCTGTAATCTCGTAGAACGAAACGCTGTGCAAAATGGGCAAGGTATCCCTCCCCGGACGGTGGGCTTGCCTGACCTTTTACGTGTAACTGGCCTGGTGTTGGTTGGTTCGCAGGATCAGACCGAGTCGGCGGCCATCCTCAAGATCAAGGAGAGCATGCAGGAGGAAGCCAAGAGGTTTGAAAAGGACTCGGACCATCCCGATTATTTCATACAATAACTTTTCACGTGTCGTTGGAAAGATCTCGAGACCAAACTAAAAAATCGATTTTAAATTGCGCGAAAGAGAAACCAAACGAAAAAAAAGAAAATAAACAAAAAAATTAATATTTAATAAAAAGAAACTACACGTAACGCAAAGTAACGCACATTCGTACATACACATACATAACATACAACATACACACACACATATATATATATATATATATATATATATATATATATATATTATACAGACACACATAGGAAAAAAAACAAGAGAGAAAAAGAAAAAAAAATTAATATCCTTCTTCCTCACCAAACTTAATTACTCCTCCTACTGTGTGCACTCTTGTCCTATCATGAGAAACGGAGGAGGTAAGAACTGACATGAAATGAAATAAAACTATACAAACAAACCAAAAAAGATATACATGCACGTACACGTTCGCGTACACGTATTTATATATGCACACACACATATATACATAAAAAAATAAGGGGAACAGAAATAGAAAGAACGGTGAAATGAAAGGGCTTAAAACCAATAAAAATGGCGTAATAGTATGATAACGATACGGCAATGATGACACGGTAAAAAATAGAAAAAATTTGCAAAATTTTTCTCCTTACATTTGTAATTCTTGCGCGCGCTGTTTTCGAGCCGATCGATAGAAAAAGGGCTTTCAACAACGTCCAACAAACTTTTCCTTAATAACAAAGATATGCAGAACGTGAAAATGAAAAGAGATATCTCAACGATATCCATTTTTCATATACATACAATTTGGGGGAGACAGATAAAGAAAATAAAAAATTAGAAAAAAATAACAGTCGACGGAATTCTTAGAGTTAAAACAATAGGAAAAAGGAATAATATTAATAAGATGAAAATAGGAAGAAATTTTATTGAACAATATCATTATTTTATTCTCGTGAAATTTTCTCCAGTCTCACGCATTTCAAAATATAATTAACATTCTGAATGTTACGACATATTTTCGCGGACGACTAGGATTATTGTTAATCGATCACTTTTATTACTGTTTTGCATCAATTATTTTTAAGGACAATACGTCCTTTCATACGAAACGGGTTTTCGTACTTGTGCTTCTTCGATATATTCTCAAGAATTTTTCTTCCGTAATGAAAAACGCATTTTTGAAAAAAAAATATCTATATACTTTTAAAGAATTAATGAGCGATTTTGGATTGGTTGTCTTTCGTTCCTCGGGAGAAACATTTAACCAAAATGATATTTATCGAAATACATTAGTTAAAACACAATTCATACGTATATACATATAAATATTCATTACTACACATACAATTTGATAATACCGTTAAATTCTTTTGAAAAAAAGGTGTCTTCTCACGTATGACACACACATAAACACACATGCACACATATACACACAGAGTGCAATAAGATTGACAGCTGCTCGAGTTACATCTTTCACCGAATCTACGTACATATATATTTCCCAGCCCTTTTTACCCTTCTCTCCCTTATCTTCTTCCTACGTCTCTCACGACTGTTCGAGGATTTTATTTAATAAATTATAACTATACATATAAACAAAAGAAAAATAAAATAAAAAAAAATAAAAAAATAAAAAATACACACAGAGGATACACGATAAATAAAATTGAAGAAAAAAAAGAAAAAGAAAACAAAAAAAAACAAAAAAAAAACAAAACCGCGAGAATGCTAGAAAATAATTTAACGTCAGACCAAAATAAAGATAAAAATGAGAATGCGAAAAGATACTGTACGCATTGTTGTAATTTTCGACGAACGGCAATAATTAAAACGTTCGATCGATCGAATGCTCGAGAGAGAAAGAAAGAATGAATGAGAGAGTGGATGAGAAAGAGAGAGAGAGAGAGAGAGAGAGAGAGAGAGAGAGAGAGAGAGAGAGAGTGAAAGATAAATGACAAATGGCGAGCGTATGTATTTCTAATAGCGTGATTAGATAAAGCGCTAGCCTAGCAAAAAAGACTTTATCGTCGTGTTGCTCTTGTTTAAAGAAATGTTTTGTTAGGTCCATATAAGGATGATGAGCAAGCCGAATGTCTCTAATTCGACTATCCTTAGAAGTATATTAAACAATCAAAGGGTAGCATCTTTGGACAATTCCCTTAACAGACCGACAAGACGTTTCTTGGATACAGAAAAGATCATTTTAACGGAAATACTAGTAAATAAACGGGCAAGGATGTCATGAAACACGTGAGACGACGGCGATCTATCGAGAAGAAGATTGGTTGAGCACCGCTGGCAGGGCTCTACTAAAGGGATGATGATTGGTCTACCAACTGGGATGCTGCATAAACCAATTTACTCGTCTACCTCTCCCCCTTCGTCTTCTTCGTCGATGACGGATTTGAAAAGGAACAAAAACTAATAACTTGAAGAAACAAAATGAAAAAAAAAACTCGTATCAAAATGATGACGCGAGAAACGACGATTTTTATTCATACATTAAAAAATGCCTTTGTTTTTACAATTTTTACGACGATTTGCGTTTAACGGAATAAATTATTTCGATATAAGAGAGAGAAAGAGAGAGAGACAGAGATAAGGAAATTTATTTGATTTTTGGCTCTGCCCTAGATAATTCCTACACGTTAAAGATTAAACTATTTTTTTGTTTTATTTTTTGTATGGAAAATTTATCAAATTATCTTAACGATCGTTGTTTTTTCAATATCGATGTAACTATTTTAATTCAATATCATTAGGTTAATTTAGTTGCCTAATAGTAACAATATTTAAATATTTTCTAGATATTTTCATATCATATGAAAATATAATCATTTTAATGTTTACTTTTAATTGATACTATTTTTAATAAATTTGTTAGATACTCTATTAATATTTTAAGAAAAATGATTTTCTTTTAAATAATACATTAAGAAATATTATAAGAAAGTTGCATCTCAAAATAACAAATGTAATCGTTTTTATAAAGAATTATCTAGCAAAGAAACAAAAATAACAAATAATTCAGTTAAATAATGAAAGCTTTTTCTTATTCCTATTCTGTCTCATCTCTTTCTCTCAAACCCTTTTAAAAGAATAAATAATAAATAAATAAGTAAGAACAAAGTTAACATTTTGGCGCGTTTCAAGTCTTCTTCGATGGCACGTACACATATACACATACACTTATAAATATATATAAACATATGTATACGCGTGTGCGTGCATATATATGTACACGCGTATGCAATAAATCGAAAGGAAAAATATTTCTCGTTGAATCGTATCGAGGTGTAGATAAATATTGGTTAGTATAAGTGTGTGTGTGTGTAATGAGAGAGAGAGAGAGAGAGTGAGAGAGAGAGAAAAAAAAGAAAGAAAAAAAGATAGATTTAAAAAAATGAATTAAATAGTCGGATATGCAAGAGTAAAATTTTTATTTTATTTTTGTCTATCATTTTCTTATATCTTTTTTTATTTTTTTTTTTATTTTGAGACGAGAGGGAGAATTCCAAAACAGGAATCTTTCATTCTAAAGGGTGGACGAGTCTCTCTCTTTCATGGTTGATTAATTAAGGAAGATTCCTCCGCTCGTCTTTATGAGCCAAATCCCAAATAATAATAATAATTATTATTATGATTAAACTATTTTTTGTTTATAGTAATAGACGTAAATATAATTTTGTTTTCTTTAAATCGTCGTCATCGTGATTATCACGAACATTAAATAACCTCGTACATGTATTTCACGTGTATATACAGGATGAATTGTGTAACTTAATTCATTTATATATTATATATATATATATTATATGTATATATATTATATATATTTATAAATATATTTTATCGAGACATTTTTATTAATGACGAATATCTTATTTTTAACTTTATTGTCATTATTATTTTTTCTTTTTAAATATTTACAAAAATAATACTAAAGACGAATTTAATCGTTCGTTTGAAATATATGTTATTATTTTTGATTTTATTAAATCACGATTCATTCTGTATAATATGCATATACAGGGTGATGCATTTAAATTGGAATATATATATAACATCGCTTGTATTTGTGTACGACCTTTATAATTCTTCTCGTTTATATTTGTTAAACCCTGTATCGTACAAAGCGAGAAGATTAATTATTGTTAAATGAAATAATCTTTTGTTCGCTGACAATTAAAAGATAACGACTAAAATTATAACTATTAAATAAAATGTTTTTTTTTTATTTTTTTTTTCATTTCTTTTTTATTTTTTTTTTTTTAACAGAAAACATCATTTGTTCGTTAGATTTATTTCGCAGCGAATAAAACTTCATTTTCATAATATAATAATCATTTTCTCGATTTACCCTGTACATATATGTATATATTAAAAAGAAAAAAGAAAGTAAGAGTATCAATCGTCGACGTACAATAACGTGTTCCATCTTCCTACGCGAAATTGTCTTTTCAAGAATGAGAAAGATAAAACGTGAAATATATATATAACATTTCGAAATCCCTTTTGGAAATCCTTCTCCTTCTCGTATCGACTCGCCCGATCCAAGAACGCGTTAGATGCGCACAATGACAACAATAATTTGAAAAAAGAAAAAAAAAATAATAGAAAAATAAAAAAAAATTATGCGAGGAGACTCGTCCTTAAAAATAAATTTTGTACTTTTTTATGATTTATCGAGAAAATTTAAGAGATCTACGTAGAGATTCAGGGTAGGAATAATTTTGCACTCATGTAAACAACTTGTGTATACATATATATATGTATGGCAAATATACAGGATGTCTACAACGAAACATCTTATAATTTTTGTTTCGTTTCTCGTAACAAAATATTTTCAAGCGTTTCTTTTTAGACATCCCGCATATGTATATATGAAAAAAAACACATACTTAAATACACACATAGGAATGTAAGATGTAAATTTAAAAAAACAACAGTATTCGTAATCTCAAAATATTTATTCGAATATTTATGATGAAGAAAAAGCGTCATCACTCGCGTTCCCATCGGATAATTTTAATTATACATAATTGCGTTCTTCGAGGTTTAGTAAAATGTGTATGTATGTAAGTATCTGCCGTCGAATATTTTTTCTAAATTTTAATCCAAAAGAATATGAACAAACTACGAATATAGTTTGTCCTTTGCACTTAGAGCCGAGATTACGACGCGCAAAGATTAGATGAAAGAAAAAAATTAAAGTAAATATTATTGTCCTCCCTCTCGTAGTTTCATTGTTGATTCTTTTTTTTTTTTTTTTTTTTTTTTAATATTTCTTATTATGTACAGATCATGGTACACGCATTCGGTACATCGTTTTTAATTATCTTCTAGTTCCTTGTAAACAAATTCAAACGGGTTTCTCAATTGATTTATATGCATTTTAAATTAAAGATATTTTACGATCACAGAGAATATACACAACAAATAAAAATCAAGAAGATCTTCGATGAACGAACGTTTTTTTGTTGCAAAAAAAAGTGTGTCAGAGAAAGAGAGAAAATATCGATTAGATTATTACATTTTCGAAAATCCGGTCTGTAGATATCGACGAATCTAATGAATCTTGACGACAAACTGTCCATAAAAAAAAAAAAGAAAAATATATGAAGATGGACAATTTTTTTAATAAATTCGTGCCATCGAAGAGCGTGCAATACCTGTTTATTTGATTTTGTTTTTATTTTTTTAAATAATTATAATAATAATTATTATTATTAATTGATTGATTGATTGATTGATTGATTGATTGATTGATTGATTGATTGATTACTTGATTGATTGATTGATGGATTAATTAATTATTAGTATTATTTCTTAATTCAGCGTAAGTACATTCGGCAATATATACAGAGAGCGAGTGAAATATTTCATTGATAAACGAAAATGTGTACAGAAGGAAGGTACATTGAATTAAAAAAATCGAATATTGCCGATGGGTAAAATCTACGCATAAATAATATGTTAGAATAATTAATCAAAGAAACGTTAAATTTTCTTTGAAATATCTTCACACAGTATATATAAATTCGATTTTATTTATTCTACGTACTTTTCCTAAATGATACACGATGGAGATGATATATACGCGTTTATAGATCGAAACGATACTGCTCTTCCGTATGAGCATGTAAAGAACGTATATATATAATGATAGAGTCCTCGGTAAAGTTAGCGCAAATTATGATCGATAAACAAGAAGAATCGAGTTTCCCACTTCCGTTGACGACGTTGCGTACACGTACTATACGAATCTGGGAAAAATATGTCGGATCGAAAGAATTATTTCGATATAAATAAGGTCGCGATTGATCACCGATAATGATTTAAAATAATGTCGATCTCGTTAGAAAGTCGGTTATGCGCGAATACTCGCGAATTCTCTCTGTAAGTAAGTAATTGATTAATTAATTAATAAATAAATAAACATTTATGATGATTATTATTGTAAACTCCGAAAAAAAATGGGCTGTAAATTTCGCGAGTAAATCTCATTAATTTACAAGATTCGCATATTAATTATCGAAAATAATTGTAGGTATCTATACGAAGTATAGCATTCAATAGCGTAAACAATAATAATGAAATAATTAAATAAATGTCATATACCCTATTAATCAACGAATTTAATGTATTCACAACATTTCACATTTCCACAACGCACGACAACATCGTTGATATCATTGACGAATTGCTGATCTTTCGTACGGTAAGTATAATCATAATATATTCTTCGGTATAATATAATATTACTTATAACAAAATTACATTTCCAACAATATATTGCAATACATTTCAATGCTATATAATAATACATATTAACAATACCTTTTGAATATATAAAAATACTTACAATCGACCTATTTAATTCCCTAATTTACAAATTCAGTAATATATTATCAAGAGATCTGAATCTTTGAATAATATAAGCGCCATTGCTATAAATAAAAGTTTTTTAACTTTGGTATTTGTATGACAATCGATGAAAAATAATAGATGCGACGATGGTAATGAAAAGAAAGATACAATATAATATGAATTGATTCGAGCTAGGGACTTTGAAAGAGGGAGAGAGGGAGAGGGAGAGAGAGAGAGAGAGAGAAAAGAAGAGTACTGACGACGATGATGACGGCCATGAGGTCAGAGGAAAGAGGGACGAGCGTGCTTATCGTGCATCGTCTCGATCCACCTCGAAGAACTCTCCTCCTCACCTAACTCGAACAGCGGTGTGCGGTTTTTCCTAGGGGTACCAACACCACACTTTTTTCCATCTCCCTCTTTTCTCCACTCATCCTCTCTCTCATCTGGTACTCCTCATCTCTCTACATCCCTCAGCCACCACGAGTACCAGAGAAGCAGGCCAACGTCAGCAAAAAAAAAGTACGACGGCGCGTGTCACTGTGTATGCACACAACCACTCTCTTTCTCTCTATCGCGTTCACTGGATTCTGTAAGTCGGCGATTTTGCCAATCCAATTTGGCCGATGACACAAAACAGGAAATCGATCATCCTTTGACGAAGCTGTGAAACGAAAGGTCGAATCCTGCCGTTTGTTTTTTTTTCTTTTTCTTTTCTTCAACAAAGGAACAAGATTTTCAAAATACTTTAAAAAAAAAAAATAATAATAAAGGAGAGAAAGAAAATGAAACATCATAAGTCGTCTTTCGTAAATCCTTGCAAATGAAGCCAATGCGAATACCAAGAAAGTAATAGTTTCAGATTCTCTTGATCATTTCTATTTGTCTAAAAAAACAATCAATCACGTAACCCAATTACGCATCGCTTGAAGACCCAAAGATTAACCGATTTGAGTATTTCAAGTTTAGGTTTAATAAATATTTTAAGGGGTAACACCACTATATATACTATTAATTTTCAAAAAATCGATTTTTTTAGCCTAAAGCGTTTTAGACACCTAAAAACATTATGCACATGGTCCCGAAGCAAAACAAAAATTTTTAACATGGCGAAATCTTATCTTTACGAGGCACCACAAAGCGCCTCGAATAGTGATAACAAAACTTTAAACGCGTTTTTCTCGAAACTTTTACTCGAAAATTTTTAAAACTGGGCAGACTCAGAACTCAAGCATCATTTAACCGATTGACTTGAAATTTTGAAGATAGTTTGATAGTTGTATTTTCTACAGAAGTACATATACGATTTTTAATTGAATGTAAACTTTTAATTTTATAAACAATTTTCTACATTTCGAAAAGTCGATTTTTTTATTCAAAGTTGCGCCATTTTCACAAAATTTGACTTAGGGAAGAATCTGTATGTACTTCTCAAGATAATAGTACATAGATTAAGAATTTCTTTTGCTTTTTATTCTAGGTCTCATAGTTGTCCAGGTATGAGTTCGCCCGTTTTAGCAAAAAAAAAAAAAAACAGGGTTTTGTTCAGTCACGAATACCGACGCCATTTTCTATCTAAAATCAATAAAAATATTTGTTTACATAGTTCAATATATGATTAACCAACCCTCAAAAAAGAAATTCTAATCCTCATTTAGTTTTCACCAAAAAAATTCCCAAAACAAGGCTTTTTTTCAAGCTCTAAAGTTGTGTTACCCCTTAAAGAAAAATCTCTCTCTCTCTCTCTCTCCGTAATTCGAATCGTCATCATACTGTTCAGAGATATTTCTAAAGATCCTATCTGCTCGCTTTCCTGTCTTCTGCCTTTTTAGAGTGACGTCGTCAAGTATTTGACGTAAATGCCATCTAGGCTTGTAAGCGATTGCTGGAAGAGAGAGAGAGAGAGAGAATAGAGACATCATCCTGCATACTGTGGCTGCTGGGAGTTAGCCGAGGTAAGTTCGATTTTTTCAATCTTCCTATCTTGTTCTTCCTAGAATCTCTCAGGGCTAACAAGGGAAAAGAGGGGCCAGGAGAGATAGAAACGAAGACAGGATATTTCGATTCGATAACGTGATAATCTAATAAAGATAATCTTTATTGAATGGAAGGGGTTTGATGCAGCACAATGTCCCAAAAATTCATATTTCTCGAATTTAAAAATTTTTTTTTATCGTTTAACCCGAAGTTAGGATTTTACATCGGATATCGTAAGTATAATTGTGTATTATTATTATTATTTGCATATTTTTTTTTAGAAGCTCGTTTGAAATGTATTATATACACACATATTATAAGAAACTTGGCAGGATTTAGAACGTCTTGACACGCAAAAATCGAGTCGAAGGCTCAAGATGAAAAAAATTGAAATAAAATTTGATAACGGTTGCGAAAGAATTGCCAAATTTTTTCAAGGAGAAGGAACACAAGGTCTGATAATATGAGGAGCGGAAAAATTTAAAATATATGTGAAATAATAAATACCCGTAGAACGTGTAGTTCTTTTATTTTATTTATATTTGTTTCTTTTTAACGATGACGTAGTTAGCCATCGCTCGTTGGCAGTAACAGAATGTTAGGAGAAACAGATTCTTGAAGGAGCAGCTTGAATACGCTTCCGGCGTTCTCGCAAATTCCCCCAGTGGTTTGCAGGCCCAATGACCTGATTGTCGAGCTCAAAAGAAGAAGCAGCAACAGAAGAAGAAGGTGCTCTCGATGGTTCGTTACCACGAAATCGATGTTACGATGATGACGTTCGCTACGCTTCCAGAAATAATAAAGTACGTGCTACTAATAAAGTACCTACTTGCCTAGAAATGGAAAGATCTTTCTCTCTCTCTTTTTCTCTTTTGCTTTCGCCGAAAGGTACATTAAACGAATAAAATAAAATAAAAACCCTCCACAGACGTTTTACGATTAAAGATACATGTATCTAACTCTCGAAACATTCGAGTATCAAATTATCATTATTTTACGAAAGAAAATCTAACGGAAGAATTATTTTTCCTCTTTGCTATCTTAATTTTTTCTAACGCGTCGTAATTATTAATTTAGTTAGGAGATGTTTCGTTAGGAGATGTTTTAGAGTGAATATCGTTCCATAAAAATTCTCTCTTACATAGATATATGGATATATATAATCTGTATATGTGATCGCTAAAAACGAAAGAGTTAATATACATTTTAATTATATTATATATATAATAAGAGAAAAAAATGTATATATATATATACTCATTCGTTCGTTTTAATTGAAATATTTCAACATTGCAAGAAATATTCTAAATATCTTATATAGATAAATACGTACGTACATATATATATATATAGAGAGAGAGAGAGAGAAGAAAAGAGACATTTGCAACTATAGTTCTGAACATGTATATACATATTTTGTATATATTGTGTATATGTATATAAGTATAGCTTCTCGAACGGTGGCCACTCCACGATACGAACGGCACATAGCTTCCTGTTCGCGGCACAATTTTCGAGGGTCGATATATCGAACGCTGAGAGAAAGAGAAAAAGAGAGAGTTAGGGAGAAAGAGACGACGTTGTCTTCAAATAGCGCGGTAGTTAGCGCCTCCCTGAAGAAGGGTTTGCGGAAAGAGGGTTGGTTAAGAGGAGAAAGAGGAAGACCGTCTTCTTCCTCATCGACTATGCTTTCCTCTTCTATTCCTTTCCGATAGACTACCACCTTTTCTTCTCGTCATCCTCCCTCTTTTCTATATTCATCTTCTTCTTCGTCCCTTCCATTCTCTCGCTTCTAGCACGTTTTCCTCCGAATCTCTTCGTATTCACTGACTACTCTCTAATCGATGCTGTTTAGTCGCTGAACGATTTGAAACATATCACCCTTGAGGAACACGATGTGTTCACCTCGTCACGGGAAAATGATACATTGGCGCACTGCGAAAAATTTCTTATCCCGTGAAACTAAGTATTCTTATTTCGTAGTTTAATTTTTTTATTGACATAAGCGATATTGCTTTCGATATTTTTCAAATGAATTATAAATACAAGATTTACGATACATTTTTATGTATAATAAATATTGTATATGTTTATTTATTATAACATATTTATTATATACATATTATATATGTATATGTTTATATATATATATATATTTGGAATTTTTTTAATCGATCATTTGATTAATCTTCGTCGATTTTAAGAGAGGTCAAGAAATGGTTTTATTTAGATAACGCATATATGTACAATTCAAGGAAACTGATTTATATAAATATATGTATGTATGTGAAATACCTATCGTAGAATCTTATGCCAAAGGTGATGCAATTAGACAGGTCTGTCCTCATTAATTTGACGATCGTTAATTTGTAATGTTGCAGTGCATCAAATTGGCATCAAATACGTCCTTCCTTTTTTACAGAAAATAGAAAGATATAGATATCAAAGATATTATTATTTTCAGTTTTATGTGTCTCATTAAACGAATAGTAATCACTATGATTAAGAGATAATTAGTTCAGTATTTATATTTTTTTTTTATAACTTATTTATTGAAATAAATAGAAAATTATTACTTACTATAAGAACTTGAAAGTAATTTGGTAAAAGAAAAATTGCATCTCAAAAATATACCCGTATGAAAGTAAAATAATAATAATAATAATTGCCTATTTAATATAAATATAGAAATGAAGAAGGTTCTTAATAAGATATAAGTATAATAAAAAGAATTCCCCTAATTTCATTAGAGACTTGAGTATGCCGACAATGAAATAGTCAATAATCGAAGGATAAAACTTTGAAAATAGGATTCCATCTCCTTATGAAAAAGATCGGAACAAAGAAAATAAAATAAAAGATGAAATGAAAAGGGGGTTAAATAGAAAGGGGAAAATGATTGTAACGATTACATCAGGACGATCTGTTGAGGAGGGTGTACACGATTGCGACATAAAGCAAAGATACTACTGCATTGGGACAGAATCGTGTCATCGTCGACGTCGTCGTCGTGGTTGTTGAGATTGTTGAGGTTGTCATGGGCCATGGGCACTGGTACTCCGAGGGATTACCACCACTTCTTTCGTCTCGCAATCCTCCGTGGAACTCTCCTCGACCCTTTCCAAACGTGTTTCCGTGTACGTCACGAGTGAGAGTTACCCCCACCTTTTCTTAACTGGTCCTCACTTTGCAACGTAGAAGAAGGAGTGAGAAACGATGCAGAGGGGTGCAACTGGTCCAACACCACCACCACCACCACCACCACTACCACCAACACTAAAGCTTTTTACCTACCACCTCCACATCTCGCTAGATCACGAAAATGGAAGATTTTGCAGGCTCTGCAAAGTCGTTCAAAGAAGTCAGTCGTCGGTTGCACGTTCTCGCGAATCAGAGAATAGCCATCGGAAAGTGGTTGCAGCCACTAACCGGACCTAGTTCCGGACTGGCACAAATTTACATCTCTTTTCTCTATCTCTCTCTCTCTCTTTCTCCTTCTCATTGTTCTTTGTCTCTAATCTTTGTTTTTATCTTCTTCCTATTTTCCAAATTTTTTCTTTCTTTATTTCTTCTTTCTGTCTTTATTTCAAATATCCGGATCCCTTTGACGAATCCTGCACACGCAAAAAAGAGCGTTTTGAAAAATTATTAGAAAGGATGCATTGAAGGATAAAGAAAAATAATGTCGACGGAAGAAGCACCGGGAAAAGGCATGACATCCGCGATCCTCTCAACAATTCTTCTTCTTATTATTTTGCTACTGGACCGCACCGCAGATGCACAGTAAGATCGCCGTTTTTGGGACTTTTTCATCAACGATCATGAAACTGTAACACGGGATGCATTACCGATCGAATAAATAAATCTAATAGCACATGAAACTGTGGTGTATCATCTACGATTCAATCGATCGGAAAGATCGATTAGAATTTTCTTCTAGAATTTACAGTGACTAACGGATTAATATTTAAAAAGGGTTTTATTTTGTTCCAAACGAGAGAGACTAATTTGTTTAATATTGCTTTCTCGCGATATAGAATCAGCTCGATCGATCAGCTGTGTGGTGTGCTAAATATTGTTAAGATGGAGTGCTTACGGGAGACTTTAACGACCAACCACTTCGCGTTCCAATGTTCTTCTCCAAGATGAAAGTTTCAACAGTGTTATTTGTTGTTTTTCTTCTTCTTTTCTTCTATTTTCTTTTGAGATATAACTTCGGAAAATTCGATCGTTATCACGCATCTTTTTTTTTTTATTTTCCTTCTTTCAAATCCATTGAAAATTGTAACGTTTTATTATTTCTCAAAGGACTAATATTATTTGTAAGAAAATCGTGTCGAAACAAAGAAAACAATATTAATTTCAGGAGAAGCTTAGAATTCTTCGATCTTCTTCCGGAGGATCCAAAACTTTACGATAAAATGAGACCCCCGAAAAAAGATGGACAAGCAACCGTTGTCTATTTTCACGTCACCGTAATGGGACTCGATTCAATCGATGAAAATTCTATGGTAAGTCAAATCTTTATCTTCTTCTCTATTATTTGTTGATAAAGTTAGTGTCTTCTTTTAAACATAATTTGCATTGTCCATTGAAAATACGCTAATACCTGCAGAGTACGAGAGAAAGATATAAAACAATTTACAGACTTACGCTGCTGATATATTTTTTGCTCAAACGTGGAAGGACAACAGACTGAGACTACCAGAAAATATGACTTCGGAATATAGGTATACGATCAATTAGAAAATAATTGTTTAAACATTCTTATAATGAGGTAGATAATCGTGAACATTATTTTTTTTTTAAACAAAATTGAAGATTATTAGAGGTCGATTGGTTGAAGAACATGTGGCGACCCGATTCTTTTTTCAAGAATGCCAAATCGGTGACCTTTCAGACGATGACGATACCAAATCATTACCTCTGGCTGTATAAAGATAAAACGATCCTATATATGGTCAAGTACGTACGACCAAAATTTTAATATTTTTGATATAGTTTTAACTAGATCATTTATAAGAACTACAAAATACTCATTAAGTTCAACGATCATGCTATGGATACTTGCAGATTGACATTAAAGCTCTCTTGCGCTATGAACTTCTTGATTTATCCGCACGACACGCAGGAGTGTAAACTGCAAATGGAGAGCCGTGAGTAATAGTCGATACGTGTAGAACTTTAATCCACCAAATTGCATCTAATATTCATTCAAATAAATTCACATAGAGAGAAATGAGAGAGAGTGAGTGAGAGAAAGAGAGAGAGAAAGAGAGAGAAAGAAAAATTTTGCATGAATAGTTCGTGAAAGAAACATCCACGCTGCTCGAATGAAAAAAGAAAAATCTCACGGAAAGATGATACATAAAAAAAATTATAAAAAGAGATCGCGTCATATTTAGCCGATAGGGTGAATGCTTACATTTTGACAAGGACAAAACAACTCGGTCAACAGTGTCTCACACGACGGATGAAATGATCTTCCAATGGGATCCCGACGTACCACTTGTCGTCGATGAGAACATAGAATTGCCCCAATTACAGCTTGTGAAGAACTACACGGCTGACTGCACGCAAGTCTATTCCACTGGTAAGTGATTTGAATAAGCTTTTTTGATTCGCTTTTTTCAAAGCCAAGTATCGTGTTGTGCGTATTCGTTTTTGTACACAATTAAACATCGAGGATAAATTAGATTCTATTCAATGGCATCATTTTATACGAAGAATTAAGAAGAATTCATGCATAAAAATTGGAACGGAATTATGCCACTGTTTTCAACGCAAAATGTGAATTAACGAGAATGAAAATAATACGAGTCGACATTTGTTACTAAATTGTAAGATACAAAATCTAAAAGTGTTATAAGTTAGACTTTTTTAATCATCACACGAGATGATCTAATTTTATAAGAAATTTCGGAAATATATTTTTTATTTATACCTATTTATATTTATTTATTTTTCTCTAGAGTTACGTTGGTCTAATTTGTTTTATCATCTTATTATTATTATTATTATTATTATTATTATTATTATTATTATTATTATTATTATATTAATATATTAGTATATCGAAGATTCGAATGGTAAACTATTCTTGGAACGATTCAAATACAAATAACGAATTTCATAAATTCGAAAAGTAGGAGTATCTAATAATAGTGACACTCCAACTAACCTCGACCTTTTTGAAACTATATTTGGAATGATGGCTCCATCCTTTAGATGGTAACTCAATTATCATTGATTTTCTAGATATATTGCCAGCCAATCCTATATTATATATTTTACATATACATTATATACATAGACATACAAGCATATAATATCTTTATATATGAATAATTATAAGATATAAATAAAGGTACATTTTGTTTTCAGGTAACTTCACTTGCTTGGAAGTGGTATTTGTATTGAAACGGCGACTCGGTTATTATCTTTTTCATACATATGTTCCTACATGTTTGATCGTAATTATGTCGGTAAGCCACGATAATATAAAAAACAAATTATTAATATTTTATATGTGGACAACATCGTCTGTGCCTTTTCTGATATTGTAACAAAATGCAACTTCAAATTTTATGTGACTTTTATTTGTGTCAAGGGTACTCTGATAAATCTGACAATGAGGCAAAATAATCCGCATATAAGATGTTAAAAAGTAAAGAAGAATTAAAAATGATAACATAATTACAAAAAGTGGGATGAGATCAAGAGAGAGAGAGAAAGAGGAGAGGGACAGAGAATGTATTAATTTATTTCACAGTGGGTCTCATTTTGGATAAAACCAGAAGCTGCGCCAGCCAGAGTGACCTTAGGAGTGACATCCCTGCTGACCTTATCGACTCAACACGCGAAAAGTCAAGCATCTTTACCACCGGTCTCTTATTTGAAAGCTGTCGATGCCTTTATGTCGGTCTGCACGATATTCGTGTTCATGGCATTGATGGAATATTGCCTGGTGAACATCGTTCTTGGTGATTCCGATGCGCCGGCAGCAAAACCACCGCCACCACCGGCACCGCCATCTTCTAGCACCACCGAGGCCACCAAACTTGATAGAATCTTCGACATTGCGACTAAGGTAACGCCTTGGTGAAGATTATTTTATTCAAAGACGACGACTTCTGTGCCTCGGAGAGATTATTTATTAACTCTTTGCGGTATATAATTATTATTTTTAGTATTATATTCTTAACACGCGTTAGAATTTTATGTCCAATATCCGGGTTTATTTTATTTTTTTTTTTTTTTTGAATTTACGGATAAATCCAATGATGGTATTTACATTAACATAAGTTCCTTACTTTTGTGATGATTCTTATTCGCAAGCAAATATTAGAAATTGAGTAAAGACGTCGGATAATTAATTTTTGTAAATATTATGAATAATAGTGCCGCAAAGGGTTAACACGTTGAATGTTAATTTACTTAATACACATTCCACAAATTTTCCTATTAATATTTTTAGAGAAACAATCTCATTTTTTAAAACTATAATTTACTTTTGTGTATCAATTAAACGAATACAATGTTTGTAACAATTCAAATATATGGCAAATTATTTGCTTTTGTTTTTCTTCGTAATTGTTTGTACGTTTTTTAAGTTTGTTTAATATTGGAACGCAATGTTCTTTGCGAAAGAGCTCCGAGGCACAGGAGAGACGTCTTCTTGGCGGCGGTTCAAGTTGTGATCGTTGTCACGCAGGAAAATGCCATGTTGTTGTCCGGCCGATCGCAGAATTCGACTTCAGGTCCACCACTTGGACCAACGCCGGCTCAAAAGGCAAGAATGAGGGCTTTGAACATCGATCGGGTCTCACGAGTCTTCTTTCCTTTCCTTTTTGCTGTATTAAATGTCACTTATTGGATAATGTTCGCTGAATATATTTAAACACTTTTTTTTTCCTTTCTTCTATCCGAAAAAATGTCGACTATTTGCGATTTAAGAAAGAAAGAGATAGAAATATATTGGAACGAAAAACGCGCGATTAATTGTAATACGAAAAGGAGTGAGAAAGATATGTTTATTTGGATGCATGTTAAAAGTCAAGCATCCAAATAAAGAAAGAAAGAGATAGAGTGAGAGAGGGGGGAGGAAGAGATACACATTTGTTATTAAAAAAAAAAATATTTTCGAGTCGAATGATAAAAACAAAGATACTAACCTAAGAAATTAAACCAAACAAATAAAGGAATTTAATTTATTTCTAACTGAAAAAATGTATGTATCCTAATAAGATTCATAAACGATACATAAAAACGTATTACATAGACATATCTCGCACCCTTTTTTTCTCAAAAGGTGCCAAATACGAACGATCGAAGGTATCTCGATTAAATAATAAAAAATAAAAATGAAAAAAGTTAAGAAGAGAGCTAGGTGAAATTGAATCTGTAATTAATTATTATTAAAGGGCCTTCGCTTTACAAAGAAAAATTAAAAGAGAAATAGTTTTGCCTAGAAAAATTTATTGATCTCGATTATCGTAGAAATTATTGCACCTGCCGCTATTATTCCTTTAAATTATTCGTGCAAAGAGTTTGCAATCGTGGAAATTAAATTTTCCACGAAAAACTATAACCAACGTGATAGACAACTTTCAATTCAATTAATTTAATTTCTCCTTCATTTATGTTTTTTGTTTTTTTTTTGTTTCAAATGAGAACAAGAACAAAGTTCAATTTAATTTCAATTATCTATAGTTCCCATGTTTAATATAGAAGAGAATATTTACGTTTGTTTTTTTATTTCGATAAATGGATAACGTAAATTTCGTAAATTTTGTAAAAATGTTTCACCCAACTTACGAGCCCTTACAATTTCTCATCTCAGTAAGCCTATATCATTTTGGTACTAATATAAAATTATTATTTTATGCCTTTCGTCTATAAACTGTGATAGAACATTTAAATTCGTTTAGGACACCCGCTGTAAATACTAGGAATTAAAATAATAATCGTTATATTAAATAATGGTAATATTAAAATAAGAATTTTCGAAATTTAAAATACAAAAATTCCGATAAATTATTATCCGATTAATTTCGATCGCATAGAAGAAATAAAAAAAAGAAACAGAAAGAAGAAAAGTTATATTTCATTCGCAAAAATTCATACCGATTGATGCGTCTCTACATGTATATACATACATACACATACATAAATAAAAATAAAATTTAAAAAAACCCGATTTGTTCTTCGCGTAGGGTTATTAATCGAACTAATTATCGCAGTCAAATATTCGTCCATTTACGAAAGAAAAAGAACGCCCATTTAAATCGCGAGATCGATACGCAGGGCCTCGTGTTTAAAATTATGTATAATAAGAGTGTGTATAAAATAAAGCATGAAAATGCTGTCTTATTGATTTTAAATTTACTACTCTGTGATATCCCTTTCCCAAAATCAATTGAAATTATGTAAGGTGTTATAAAAATATAATAAAATAAATTAACAAACATACAATATACTTTTTATGTTAAATTCTGTTTTTGCATCCTATATAAAAGGTGTACAATTAATTCATCAAAGAGCCAATAATAAGTCAGTTTTTATGACTTTATTTCTAAATTAAAAATTAATAAAATATTTTAATTAGATAAACGACAATTGAAAAATATTACATTGTTGCTATTATTTAAATAAATTATATTTACAGAAAATAGTTCTTGAATTATCATTCATAGCTAGATTCATTTTAGATTCATTGACTATTTCTAATATGAGATAAATCGTGTAAAATAAAAATAAAGAGAACTATATGAGATTAGAAAAATAGAGAAAGAAAAATAAAGCGTGAATCAGTAAGAGAGAAAGAAAGAGTCAAAAAGTCAGAAACAGATACAGCAGGCACGCATACGCTAAAGAGGAGAACGTTTATAAACGTTGAACGAAGAAAGAAAGATTGATAAGAGTAAAGAAGAGAGAAGAGGAAGAGAAGGCATTGGCACCCGGCTATCATAACTGGGATACATCCTAGAGATAAAGCAACTACCCACGCGCTTCTCTTCCTTCCTTTACAATCATTTAACGCAGTAAACATCACACTAATTCATCACGATCGAATATTTTCTTTTTCTCTTATTCTTATTTTTTCTCAACTTGCAAGAGGATGACATTCCACTCTGGAGTTTATATTTTTTTCTGTAATAATACAACATGTAATAATTAAATCTTTTATATTTGATTGCAATTTGAAAATATTTGCAATTTTGCGTAATTTATTTATACATTAACCGTTTAAAAAAAAATTTTAATTATTCAAGTAATTGTGATCATTATTTCTATATATATATAATATATATACATAATATTATTGATTAAATTTGGAACTTGATAAAATTTTTCTCGAAATATTTCAAAACATTGCTTTTTCTCTCTCTCAAAAATTTCTGACTAAAAAAAAAAACCAAGGGTCTACTTCGAAACGATTTTTGAACATCTGGCACATGACGCTCCCTGTTATACATATTCAAAGGAAGAGTCAATTTCGCAGTAAAAATGGAACCTATATGTTACCTAAATCTTTACTCAGAAACTATATATAAGAAGAAAAAAACAGTTCTCTAATATTCATAAATTTAAAAACAAATTTTATGTTTGCTTAACTCATTTCACATAAAATTAATATAATAATTAAAGTATAAAATTACGTAAGAATTATTAACATAGTATTGCTTATTATACTTGATAATATTTTGGGGGAATTATTAAAATTTCAATTTAAATATGATCATCATCTGAATAAAATCGAATGACATATAATAACTAGTTAACAAAGTAAACTAATTGCAAAGATAAGAAATTAAAAATATAGTGTGCAGGGTTCTGAAGAATTCTATTCCAAGGTACGGTCCTGTTGTCGTGTCTTGAGCCGAACGAACGAAGCAGCTCTCTCGTTTCGAGACGCGTCTCTCGCGACGCGTAGGCCTTGTTGAGTATTTTCCTATTAAATGTTCACCTTTTATAGATTTTCAAGTAAGAATTATCGTGAATTAAGTGTCGGTGCTTTATCGAATAAATTGAAAAAAAAAACATAAATTGATTGGGTCTGTAAAATGAGCTTTTGAAAAAAGGAATTAAGGAGAAAAAAGGTCCCAAAAACGTCGCTGACGAAGCAGCAAGTTGTGAGAGAGTTGAAGTGGGAGAGAAAAAGAGAAAGAAAGAAAGAAAGAGAGAAATAGTGGGAGTTTTAGAGTGGGGGTTAGCTAAAGAGAGATAGGTATAGTAAAAGAAAAGGGACGTAATAATGTTCGTGTATGCTGTGTAAGCGCACAACAACGCAACAAAACCATCTCGGTGGAGGTTTTTGAACAGTGTCTCCTCATCAACGGAATTAGAAGAAAGACGAGGAGAAAAGTTTTCATCCGTTGAAATCTAATATAGTTTTGAGAAAGAAAAGACGAAAGAAAGAAAGAAAGAGAAAGATAAAAAGTGTTCTAAAGGAATAGAATAAACGGTAGGGATACCAAAAAAGCGAAAGAATTTACCATGATTATCCATGACGGGGGATGCATCGATGTGTTTTTCTTTTGAAAGGTGCCTATGCGCACGCGCAATGGCGTCCGCGAGTGTACTTTTTAAATCAATCGATCGAAGGATCAATTGTTGACGCGATTTATCTTTTTTATTTTTAATGATGTGTTAGCGAGAGAGAGAGAGAGAGAGAGAGAGAAAGAGAGAGAAGGTGAAAAAGATATATGTAGATACTTCAAAGTTGTAAGGAACAAGTGATTTTTTTTTATTTGAACTTTTGTTTCTATCTTTTTCTTTTTCTCTTGTTACACCCTACTCACACGTTTTACGATCATTCGGTTTTACGATCATTCAAAGATGATTGAAAAAAAAATAGCTCCTTGCATCTATAGTCTTTAATTTTCAGTCGATTATAATATATTACCGTTGGAACGATAAAAGTATTGTAAAAAGTATTATTGAAATAAATTATCGTATATCGTTTAAGTATCATCGAGTATCTCTTGAACTCTTCTTACGAATGAATGATTCGTTTGATTCTTTTAACCGCGTACACGTATTCGATAGACGCGTTTAAAAAAGAAACACTTTAATTTTTTGTTTTACTTTACAGGGTAAATGGAGTCCACGAGTTGTTAGTCTTCTGACGAATTGTGCGTAACGGATGCTCAACTCGAGCGGGAAATATTCAAAGATGGCCGGACATTTTTTTTATCGGCGAATCCTCCCTGCGATTTTTATTTTCGCGATATTTCTTCTTTTATCAGGTATGGAATTATATTCAATCATTTTTAATCGATCAAATTGTTCTCTAAATACTACTGAAATCTCAATGATATTTTAATACACGTTTTATGATTAATATCAAAAATTCTACAAAAGAAGAACTTAACCGATAGTTTAGTAATCATGAATAATGATCATTCTTTTTATTCGTGTCTTTTACTACGAGAACTTTTTATCCGAAATGATTAGATAACAACAAGACCTCACGACCCCGATATATTACTTTAAAATTCTACGAATATGTACAAGTTCCCAAATTTAAGTATGCTAGATATATGATCGATTATCATATTGTATCAATAATCGACTAAAAAGAAAATTGTGAACCTTTTTTTATTATTATTGTAAATAAAAGAAATAATTATTTTTATACAAATTATGTAATTTGAAGTATTAATCAGTGAAGTGAAAAATAAACTGCACTCAAATATCAACTGTAGAAAAATATCATAGATAATGGTACATTTTTTTACATTTACGGACAAATGATAAAATGTAAAAAAAATTAATAATTTATTAAAACACAAAATAACACAGTACGATTCGTTTTACAAGATGCTTCATCATAAACATCCCGTTGTCCAACTCGCGATAACAACTACCGGTAGTAAAATGCTCCATGATGATAACTTCGAATTCCAAGAATCATTGAAATATTTCCTTATTATATCGAAACTGATAGAATTTTATCTTTTTAGGTTCAGCAAAGGCCCAACAAACAAGGGATTTAAGATTACCGTTAAACAGAGGTGAGTTATCTTTAATCAAATTATTCATTTTATCAAAAACTATTCGGCAAATCTTCAAAATTAACAAATACTTTGAATGAACTATGATATATAATTTATTGCTATATTCAAATCAAATACTTTGAGTACCATTTTATAAATGAAAATTAATCAATTACGATAGGAGTCTGATGAAAGATAAAATTGGAATAAAAAAAGAAAGGTAAAAATGAGAATGTTATAGAAATAATACCAGGAGGAAGCGTTTCGCCAATGGAAATAATAACAAGACGTCATAATGGGCTAGGAATGACCATCCCACAACGAAGAGGTAGTTCGATGACGTAATGTGTCAATACTCTGGTTCTATCCTGCATAAACTAACTGGTTATGGGATACGATATCTTCCCTGGTTATCTTGTTAATAATAAAAATCGATTGTTTTTCTTCTCTTGAACGTTATTTAAGACAAATATCATGTTGAAGAAATACCCATATGTTTACTCACCTAACAACATTTATCAATGAGAATAGAAATAACGAAATTTGTGATTAAATATTATTTGCATTTAAAAAGATATGATAAAATATATTTTTTTTTTTCATCGACAGGTCCACATCCCAAAAGGCTACATCCCTGCGAACAAAGTTCATGTTATCCTGCAACAGGAAATCTTTTGATTGGCCGAAAAAATCGTCTGTTTGCTTCTTCCACGTGCGGTCTCAAGTTTCCAGAAAGATACTGCATCGTTTCACATCTCAAGGATCGAAAAAAATGCTTCTTTTGCGATGCATCTTTACCTAAGCAACAACACAATATTGAGAATGTCGTTGACGGGTATGTCAACATTTTTGCAAATAGATTAAATACTCTAAATTACAATAATTGATTAATTTCTTTTTATACTCACTTTACAGAACAAATTCACGACACTGGTGGCAAGCAGAAAATGGAAAAGAATATGTAACCATAAGAGTTGATTTCGAAGCTGAATTTCATTTCACTCATATAATTATCCGTTTTCAAACATTCCGTCCAGCAGCTATGTTAATAGAACGGTCGTTTGATTTTGGAAAAACTTGGAAGGTTTACAGATACTTTGCGCATAATTGCGAACAATCATTTCCAGGCATACCTACACATCAACCACGAAGCTTGACCGAAGTAATATGCGAAACGCGTTATTCTGTGGTTGCCCCGTCAACTGATGGTGAAGTCATTTTCAGGTGAATGATCTTTTGTTAATTGCTTATTAATACAACATTCCTATGTGTTTTCATGATCCATAAAGATACTATTATTACTATTACGTTATAGAGTATTACCACGAAATTTGGAAATCGAAAATCCGTATTCGATAGAAGTGCAAAATTTGTTGAAAATTACCAATCTAAGAATCAACATGACGAAATTGCACACTTTGGGAGACGACTTGTTGGACGATCGTCCCGAGATAGGAGAGAAATATTATTATGCTATCAAAGACATGGTAATTAGAGGATCTTGTTCTTGCTATGGACACGCATCAAGATGTCTTCCTTTAGCTGGAGTAGCACACGAAGAAAACATGGTACATGGAAGATGCGAGTGTACTCACAACACCACAGGATTAAACTGTGAGAAATGCGAAGATTTCTATAACGATTTACCTTGGAAACCTGCGGTCGGTAAACAAACTAACGCGTGTAGACCATGCAATTGTAACAATCACACAACTTCCTGCCACTTTGACGAGACGGTTTACGAAAAATCTGGTAGAGTTTCCGGTGGTGTATGCGATGATTGTCAGCATAATACGCGTGGTCAAAACTGTGAACAGTGCAAACCATTTTATTATCATGATGTTAGTAAAGATATTACGCATCCCGAAGCTTGTCAACGTAAGTTATTTCGATGTTCTCCTAAAACTCAATCTTATTGTGTAATAAATGATCAGCTAATTTTACTTTTTTTAATTTTTATAATTGTACAGCTTGCGATTGTGATCTGAGTGGTTCTTTGGACGACGGCATATGCGATTCCAGAACCGATATTCTTAGCGGCGATGAGTCTGGCCGTTGTCACTGCAAAGCGAACGTAGAGGGTCGTCGTTGCGATCGTTGCAAGAATGGTTTTTGGAATTTCAATCCAGAAAATCCTCAAGGATGTCAAGGTATGTTATACTAAAAATTATCAATTAAATATTTAACAGTTATAAAATATTTTTCAAATAAATATTTAGATCAATATTAATGAACAAATATTGGTTTGGTTTACTTTACAGCATGTACTTGTAATACTCTTGGTACCATCGGCAACCAGGGTTGCAATATGAAAACTGGAGAATGTACTTGTAAGCGTTACGTCACTGCTCGCGACTGCAATCAGTGTTTGCCAGGATATTGGGGACTTTCTGAGGATCCCGAAGGATGTAAGCCTTGCGATTGCGATCCTGGTGGTTCATACGAAAATTCTTGTGACGTTATTACCGGCCAATGTCGATGCAGACCTCACGTCATTGGTAGAACTTGTAATCAACCGGAACAAAGCTATTATACTGGCTCTTTAGACTTTTTAATTTACGAAGGAGAACTATCCAGAGCAACTGAAGTAATTTAAATATTTATAATATAAATATTTATTTTTATTCAAGGGAGTATTCTAGTGCGTCTGATCAAAAAAACTTATTTCTTTTTGCATATTCTTATAAATCGGAATCTTAAAAATTGGTCCTGAAAATGTCAAAGTAAAATTCATTTTGAAACGTTTCCTTAAATTAAATTTCCAAAAATTACCTCGAAAATGGGTACTCACACTATAATACTCCATTAATTCATTCATTTTACTTTACATCAATATTTTCTTCAGAATTGTCAAGTTGTAATAAGAGAACCTTATCGCGATGGAAGAAATAGTACTTGGACTGGTATAGGATTCATGAAAGCTTTGCAAGACTCAACGCTCAACTTTACCATCGATGATATCCGCAGATCTATGTGGTATGATATAATAGTACGTTATGAACCAATACAACCAGGTACATGGGAAGACGTCCAAATAATTATTGAAAGAGATGGACCTGTTGACCCTAATGGTCCTTGTGCCCAATCGAAACCAGAATATGATCGATTGTGGGTACAGTTACCATATCATACAAGAAACGCTATTGCTCAACCTTCCGTTTGCTTGGAAAAAGACAAACAGTATAATGTCATATTGCAATTCCGTAAATTTAATAGTCATGTAGATACATCAACAGCATCTATATTAATTGATTCCGTAAGTATTTATACATAAGTCAATTAATGTATCTGTGTACTCTAATTTTATCTTTAATAATTTTTTCTTCAAGATTGTCGTAAAGCCTAGAATAGATGCCATACCTTTTTTCAACGAACCTGATGTTGGTGAATTACGTTATAAGGAATATGAATTGTGTAATCAAGCGTTAAATGATTTCAATTATATTCGGAATAGTTTACCTAATATGTGTAAAAAGTTTCAGGATAGTATCGGTTATTATGTTTTCGAGGGTGCACATCGTAAGTGAAATGAGCCTTACGTAAATGACTATATCTAAAGACTAGACAAATGAGAGTATACCTATAACACAATATTTATTTTGTTTCAGCTTGCGAGTGTAATCCTACAGGATCGCATAGTCTTCTTTGTCAAAATTATGGTGGCGCATGTCCTTGTAAAGTTAATGTAGTTGGTAGACGATGCGATCGCTGTGCTCCAGGAACTTATGGATTTGGTCCAGGAGGATGCATACCTTGTGACTGCGATGGTGTTGGTGCTTTAGATAACTTTTGTGACGTCGAAACCGGACGATGCAAGTGTCGACCGAATACTTATGGTAGAACGTGTGGTCAATGCGAACCAGGTTTTTGGGATTTCCCACATTGTCAACGATGTCAATGTCATGGTCATGCGGATAACTGTGATTCTAAAACCGGAGCTTGCATCAATTGTCGTGATTTTACCACTGGCCACAATTGTGATCGTTGTATCGAAACATTTTATGGAGATCCAAGAATAGGAGTTGACATTCCATGCAGAGCTTGTCCTTGTCCAGGCAAGAATCCTTTCTCAAAGAATGAAATAAGAATAAATATATTCTTTTATATAATTATTTGAAATAATAAATGGTTAAAAATTTTTTTTTATACATATAGGAACATTAGATTCTGATCACTCATACGCCGATAGTTGTTCCCTCGATTCTGTAACACAGGATGTAATTTGCGAGTGTTACGAGGGTTACAGCGGTCCACGTTGTGAAAAGTGTGCTGAGAATTATTTCGGCGATCCTGAAGTATCAGGTGGAAGTTGCGAACCTTGCGATTGTAGTAATAATACCGATCTGAGTGTACCTGGTAACTGTGATCCACACAGTGGACGTTGCCTACAATGTCTCTACAATACCGATGGACCAAACTGTCAAATTTGTACTGCCGGATTTTATGGTGATGCACTTAAGCAAAATTGTCAAGAATGTAACTGCGATTTCCTTGGAACTGACAGATCCGCTGGACCTTGCAATCATCGTACTGGACAGTGTCCTTGTCTGCCTCATGTAATTGGTCAACATTGCGATACTTGCGAGGAAAATCATTGGAGAATTGCTAGTGGCCAAGGTTGTGATCCTTGCGAATGTGACGCTATCGGAAGTGTATCTGACAAGTATATACAATAATTACCATAATATTTATGTAATCATTTAAACCTTTCATTTGATTATTGTTAATTCTTGTTTTTAAAAATAGATGTAATCCTTTCGATGGAAATTGCGAGTGCAGAGCTGGTTTCGGTGGACGAAGATGCAATGAATGTCAAACGAATTTCTGGGGAAATCCAAATATCGAATGTACCAAATGCGACTGTAATCAAATTGGTTCGGCAAGTCAACAGTGTGATAGAGAAACTGGTGTCTGTGTTTGTCACAAAGGAATAGGAGGTGAAAAATGTGATCAGTGTGACCGTGGTTATCACGGCGAAGCACCCCAATGTAGCCCATGCGGTGAATGTTTCGACAATTGGGATTTAACATTGACCGAATTGAAAAACAAGACAAAGCTTGTCATCGATGAGGCTTCCAGAATACAACAAGTCGGTACTGCTGGAGTTTACAGTCTGGAATTCGACGACATGGTCGATTCATTAAACCAAGTACGCGATTTGATCAGCAACACTTCCATCAAGAGTCAAGATTTAGACGAATTGACTAATTTAGCCGAGGAATTGAGTAAGAACGTATCGGATTCGGCTAAACGATTAGAAGAAGTCGATAATTTGTTAGAAAACGTTAGTCAACGAGTTAATCTTGGCGATGTAGCGTTAAAAAAATTGAAAAATAGAACAAACAGTTTGCATCAAGGTGCCATGGAATTGAAAGAGAACGCTACGATATTGCAAGAGGAAAATGTTCAAGGTGCGCTAAACGTAACTCAACAAATGGCTGAGCAATCTCTAAATGCCGAAAAAATGGCGAACGATACTAATAACGTTCTGGCTGATGCGGAAAGATATCGTAAACATACGGAAAATCTTTTAGCCAAAAATAGTGCATCGGTTAATGAAGCTCAAGAAAGAAATAATGAATCTTTAGAAAAATTAACTAATAAGTTAAATGCATTGAACGGAGGTATGCGTGAATTGAATACTCGAATGTGCGGCGCAAATGTCACAGATTGTAGCGACGTTTGCGGTGGTGCTGGATGTGGCTTTTGTGGAGGACTTTCATGTGACTTTGGTGCGATAACAATAGCTAATCAAGCCTTGGATATGGCCAAACAACAGGCTGCTAAAATTAAAGGTCGAAGAGATGAAGCGGAGCAACTATTACGTAATGTAAGTTAATCGTCTGATCTTCTATTTCCCTGTAAAATTTTGTTTATCATTTCTCACAAAATCTAACATTTTTACAGTTGACTAAAGTCAAACAAGACGCCATAGCAGCAAGATCGAACGCACAAGACGCGTTTAACAATGCTTTGGAAGCAAGAAATCGTACGGATGCGATAACGAAGAGTTTGTCCGATATTAACAAACGAATTTGGAGTATATTGAACGAGGACCAACCAACGCCAACGATGGTGAGAGATTTAGCTGAGAAAATATTGATCAAGAATATACATTTGAAACCAGATGAGATCACCCAATTAGCCAATCGCATAAAAACAATAGTCGGTTCTCTCACAGATTCGGACAAAATTCTTGATGATACAAAAGCCGATCGCGAACTGGCTCATAGTTTAGTAGAACGTGCTAACAAAGCTAAAGAGGCAGCGTTAAAGAAACAAAACGAAACGAACGAGATCGTAATGTCTTTGACAGAAGCGAAAAAGGCACAAGAATTGGCCCATACTGCGATAAACAAAGCACAAAATGACGTGGACAAAGCGCAACAAGATTTAAATTATATAGCCGTGACCATTGAGGAAGCTCAAATGAAAGCTAACGATACTACCGATTCTGTAAAAGCTTTGGACGCAAGGCTACGACAATTACAAACGCAATCGGCTAAAAATGCCTTTATCTTGAATCAAGAAATCGAAGTTGAAACACGTAAAGTTGCCCAAGAGGCGCATATAGTAGATGGTAAAACAAAACAATTAGAAAAGGAGTATAAAAAGGCTGACGAATCTTTGAACTATCGTGTAAATAAGAGCAAAGGTGACATACAAAGAGCGAAGAAATTACTTCAAAGAGCTTCCGAATTAACAGCTGACACGTCGACCAAATTCAAGGATTTAGATGGTATGGAAAGCGTTTACAAAGACAATGAAAGAATACTCGCTGATCTCATGACTGAGGTAGACTCTCTAACCATAGAAATGGCGAAACATCTCGGGGAGATCGAGCGAAAGTCTCAAACTTACAGACAATGTACTTCGTAATGACCATTTATTTATAATGTTTTGGACCATTAGAATCGTATAAGGAAACCTCATAAACAATGGCGGTTTTATTCTTCAAAGAGGTCGTAGGGTTAGTCCTTCTTGGGGTCTTCATTAAAATAAATGAATTATGCACAATTTAAATTCTTTCATTTCAATCGTTCATGCAAATGAGAAAATAAGAAATACACTGTCCAAATACGATTATAATCTTCGATATAAATTTATATAGTCATTTTACGGAGTCCTCACGAATTGTGCAAGAATCTGCCATTGTTCATAGGAGAACATTATCCGATTCCAAATTCTAACAACACTAACTTTTAATAAAGAAATAATATAATTTTCTAAATAATACTGAAACTACGCATATCATATTAATATTCAAAATAGTTTCTATTACGATGCAATTAACATTAGATTCTCATATCTTCTAATTCATAATTTCACAATGCTCGTACCTAGATACCGATGAGGATCAGTTATTTTGTTTTTACTGCCATAATATCTAACAAAAGTATCATGTTTTTTATTGAGAAATAAAATCGAATATATCTTTACTTACATTTTTACAATATTATCTGTGTACATATGTAGCTTATATATTATATATGCATACATACATATCTAAGTAAATTTGTATCGCATTTGATTACAATATTTCTATAATTATTATTTAATATTGTAATGAAAAACAACGTTAGATGTAACGCAAACGGTAGTAATAGAAATAATTCTAACGAATCTACGCAATGTCGAAATACGGAAAGAAGAACATGATTTATTTTACGTAACATTAAGAAAATGAAAAAGAAACAAACAAATTCTGTAATGTTATGATCGAACCAAATGCTTTAGTAAATATATAGGTAGAATATAATAAATGAATAATTTGTTATAAATATACGTGCAATAGAATACAAGTTAGAATAAATAAATGAAATTAAGAAATTTATCAAATGAAAAAAGGGATTGATCTACTGAGAAATCAAAATTATTTTTCATATAAAAAAACCATTAAAATTGCATATTCAACATTATGAATAATTATTTATTGTGGGTATCTGTGTAAAAAAAAAGAAAAAAGAATAAGAATTATAAACTTCCATCGCTTCTGACATAATTTTAATTCCTTATGCACGACAAAACTTTGTTAGATAGGAGAAAGGAACATAGTGCCGGAAATACGATAAAAGAAAAGATAAGAAATTTATTGTGATAATTACAAAATTCTAAGCATTACGCAAAAAATATTCAACATTTAATTTATTTTGTTTTTTTCTTTAAAAAAATTTCTTTCGTTTCGAATGAAAAATCGTTTTTTTTGTTGATCATTATGACTCAAATCCCACAATTATTAATTCTAGCAAAATCTAAAAGATTAGATGACAAATTTTGTTATATAAAAAATTAAGTATGTTAATTTATTTTTATTTATTTTTTATTTTTATTTTTTATGGGAAGAAAGTAAAATTGACTTATAAGGATCACATCCTGAAGTATAAAATTTCTCTGTAAAAGCTATCCTTGCTGTTTATTGTGGTAGTACCCAAATGTCGAGGGACGCACGTGCGTAAATAGAAAATTCCCCTATTAAACTCTCCCTCCCCTGTTTTTGATAATCGACTTGGAGCGACGCTGACGGCGACAGCAGCTTTTACGAGAACCCATCTGAATTTTTTTTTTATTTTCTTTTTTTCTTTTTCTATTTTCTTTTCGGTTGCACCTCCTCGGACGAAATCGTCTTTCCCTTTTGAAACATGGCCCCAGACGCTAGAGAATATTTCGTGAATAAAGAAGAGCTTTGTTGAATTCAAATGGTGTATGTATGAGGGCTCACGGGGTTGCTTACAATGAGTTCATTCAATACGAGCCTTGGTGGTTCTCAAACGGTATTAGATCTATCTACGTCTGAGGATTAACCCTTTTTTTCTTAACTCTTTTGCTATTTTACGCGATATCGTAAAAAAAACGAATAATCAATGTTTAACGGTAAATAATGAAACCAAAACATTTTGTTAGAATTTAATTTGCACGTTTAATTGTATACAATTTAACAAAAAAATATCATAGTATTTAAAAAAATTTTTTTTTATATTTCTTTTTTACATCGAATGTTTCAATGTCGCAATAAAAATTAACAAAGAAGAAAAACAAAAATATTATATCGTCAATTGGAACGTATAACGTTATTAAGAAAGTGATTATTATGAGAGTACATCTTATCTAATAATAGTTGATATTTGACATAGGGAAAATTATTGAGAGGCACTGGATTCCAACGAACGATCTTATGGTCATTATCGTTAAGATTTCTCTACATACATCACATAACCGTATAATGAATTAACCTACCAAACGAATATCCATACGTTGGCATAGTAATGCATACACATTACGTTGACACATTTTGGTTTTATTCAATAGGCTTTTTTTTAATTATTTTTTTTTCTGTACAGGAAGAATCTAATTATTGGCATCATCAAATAATTGCTTAACTATTTTTTTTAAATGATATAAAACTTGAAACATTCTATAGAAGGTTATTTATATAATATATTCAACGTGAATAATTATTAACTTATAGTGTGTATTTTTCGATTCTGCTATTCGATGAATTAATATTAACGATTAAACAACCAATCTTTTCATTGGACAATGATTAAAATTATCAGAAAGTATATATTAAATATTACAGACAGAATTCTTGGATATTATAATAAGTTTATAGGACAAAAGGTTAATCATATTGGGAAAGAGAAAAATGATAGTATAAAAAAACAGAAATATAAAACATAATTTTCTTCTTATCGAGAGATACGCACATATTGAATTTATACAAGAGATAACTTGTTCATCAATTCTCTAAATATAAATCTTTCTTTCCCCCACGATAGAAATATTTAGGTAAACGATAAGCCGAAATTCGGTTACAAAGTTTACATAGGGTGATTATCTGAAGGATAACGTTTTAGAAAGAACTTTTGATTACTTTCCGTGAGTCCCGTTTTTCTCTTTTAAAATTTTTCACTGTGTAAAAATTTCTCAAAATACAAAGATCTTTATTCTTGTTGTTTAAAAAACTCAGACAATGTCTAACGACTCCAACGCGTTTGAAATAATACAAATAATACAAATCGATTATGAAAGAAGAAAAAAAAATGTTCAATTGAAGAATATAAACTATATATTTAAATATTATAAACTATTTAATTGAACAATCTATTATACAACTTATAATAAAATATTAGAATAATTCAAACGATCCTTTAGAATAGCAGCAAGTCGGAAGTCATAGCCAGTCAGAGTCATAACTCGAATTCTACATCGGGGATCATTTCGCGAGGGGTAGAAAGATGTAAGACAGGTAAGAGAGTGAAAAGAAGGGAGAGCTTACATACACGCAGTATGCTCTTGTAAAAAGGGCAAGGAAACGGTTCTTGTCGATTGTTTGGTGTCTTTTGTAAGTAGTAGTCAGTTTGACAGCTGGTTCTTGCCGTGGTAGACTAAGGTGGGCTAAGGTGGGAAATAGGAAGTGGGGTGGGAGGTCAAACCAGCAGTAGCAGCAGTTTACAGGTATAAGAGTAAGTGGGGACGAGACCAATCGTCTCTTTTCTCCCATGGGATTCTCACATTTCCTATTCGAAATTCAGAAACGATAGCACGAGCCACTAAACTTGTCTAACTTCGATCCAGTCGCGTGTTACAGTTGAAATACTTTTGATCCATCATGTCTCAATTTTTTACTTTAACTAGAATTAGGTAAAAGAATCGGACACGATGAATAGTAAATATGATATTAATTAATTATTTGCTAGTGTAAAAGAAGAAATGTTCGATGAAAATTAAAACATCGGAGTGATCTAAAATTAAAGATCATTGATCGAGAAGAGAATTGTGTGATTATCAAATATAGTCGATTAAACTTGGTACGTTGACCTTTTTTTATTAAAGACAATCGAAATAAATTTTCAGCTCTACGGGAAACTAATTTCTAGACTTGTTTATCCTTAGTTTTTCTTGTCTTTTTTTTTTTTATTTAATCGTTAAACTCTTGAAATCGATCATTAATCTGTTTAATAAATCTAAAGGTCAAATCCTATGTTACTCTGATCTTTTTATTTTAAATTAAATTAATAAGTAAAGTAATATTTGTAATTATCATCTTTTTTAATAATTCAATAATTGAAAATAATCAATTTGAAGATGAAAATCTTAAAAGAAACATACGATGCACGTACAAAAAGATGCGCGTTTAAGGCGGTTTACGATAAAAGTAAAGTGAGGTGTGTCGTGAATTATATTAATAAATGCTCGATCGTGAAGAGTACACAATTTTAAAAAAATGAATATTACAAGAATTTTTGTGAAGTACACTTTGTCTAATCAAACTTATGAAATTATAACTACATTAAAAAAAGAATAATCATTTTAACACGGTCATATATTTTGAAAATCATTATACTATCTTTAACGTATATACTTAAGTAGATGATAATAATTCATTACAATGAATTGATTCTATTTAATCTAATCTATAAAATACAATCGTTTAATTATTTACAAATTTGTATATTATCTAATATGTGCACATGTGCAATATATTTGTTATAATAATTTAGAAACTTTAATATCAAATTAAATATGTTTTCAATGAAATCTATGCATAAAAATAAAATATAAGCTTAAATTGCATAAAATGAGATTAGAAAAAAATGAAACGTATCGCTTCGGAAGCTGCGGTCACAAAATACAGAAGGAGAAGGCGTGAAAGGAGGTGGTGAAAGAGAAAAAGAGAGGGAAAGAAATAACATTAGATAAAGATAGTAGAGCATGTGTACACTGGTAAAGGGCGCATACGTGGTCAGAGTTCGTCAGTCTGGATCGGTCTTCGAGTAAAAGAAGGTTACGCGTTGTTTATCCTATTATTTTCTTGTCTCGAGAGCCTACTTACATCTTATGATCTCAACGAGGAATTAAAAAATAAAAATAAATTGACCACTAAAGTCGTCAAATATTAAATTAAATTAAATTAAATTAAATATAATAAAAATGACGAAGTATTTGAATATTATTTATAAATTAATAAGTTTTCGACATAACAAAGTTAACTTTAATAAACTCGATATGTTATTGTAAAGAAATCGATCTAATCAAATAGAAATGACAAAGTATTTAAATATTATTATTTTTTTAATTCAATAAAATATAATAATAATTAAAGTAAATTAAAAAAAAGCAGGATCGAACGTTCGTTTAAATAAATAATACATGTTTTTCATGTGATGATAGTGTTTACAACGTGTATATGTGTATCTAATCGTCAAACTCATTAAAGAGGGGTCGTTATTCTATGATCTATAGGCGACTGCTTGCAAATAAATAAGCGTACTTTAAGATTAATGGACTTGTTAAAAGAATCTACGTTAAAGTGTTGTGTGCGTTTGTGTGTTTATCCTTAAGCCTTGAAAATGTCTTGAAAAAGAAAGTCCAATGTTTAATAAATATTTTCAGATTTATATATTCGTGCGATAGGATTGTTCTATCCAAATTTGATCATTCGAAAGGATGTAAAGAAAACGATATTTTTTCAAGAATAAGAGAAGAAAAAGGAGAATATGGCTAACTCTTCATTGATAAACACCAGCTTCGATGACGACGAAGAAATCGAAGCTTTTAAACATTTTTCTCGATCAGCTACCATGACTGCTGCCATTTGCGCGATAATCTTCAGTATTATTGGTATAATAGGTATTAATATTTATATATTAATTATTTTTTATTTAATTATTATTATGTTGAAATCGCATAGAAAAATTTCTAAAAGTCAAAATTATAAATAATTCTAACGGAAGTAAATAAAATCTATTTTGTCTAATAAATAAGAGATTAAAAATAACATAATATTTTTCTTAATATTTAAATAATAGATTTTACTCGGCTCTGAAGTATATTCAACAATCGTAAATATTTGTTTCATTTAATTTTGACTTAAAAAATGTCACTAAGACAACTTGTAGTTAATTGATGAAAATATTAAGAGTAATTACTAAGTTTCTTCTTAATTGAAGGTAATTTGGTGACAGTAATCGCGCTACTGAAATATACCAGACTAAGACGACACGCTACAACGGCATTCGTGATAAGTCTTAGCGTCTCTGATCTAATTTTCTCAGCTGTTAATTTACCATTGACGGCTAGCAGATATTTAAACGAAGCTTGGATCCTTGGCGATACTCTTTGTCAGATCTTCCCACTTTTCTTTTATGGAAATGTTGCTGTCTCGTTGCTGAGTATGGTAGCGATTACGATCAACAGGTCTGTAATCTCTAACTCATAAGTATACTAACGCTTATGATTTGATGTGCGTTGAATCATCAATGAGTCAATGTTTCATTTATTCTAATTTGTAAAGTGATATCTTATTGAAGGTAATAAAAATCGAACGAAATTTCTTTGAATTCGTTTAAGATACATTCGAAATTAAAAAAAAAATATTTCAACTTATCTTTTTCTAAAAATCTTATCAGTCAACATTGAAAACTAATATTTCTATTATTTTCTTTAGATACGTACTTATATCAAGATCGGATATCTACGCCGCAATATACACTACTAGGGGTATTGTATTGATGTTGATCGCCATATGGACCCTTAGTTTCTCCCTTTTGATACCCCCTTTGGTAGGCATCTGGGGTACACTTGGATTAGATCCAACGACCTTTTCTTGTACGATTTTGAAGAAAAACGATTCTAGTCCAAAAAAGGTGCTCTTTGTCATAGGCTTTATCGTACCTTGCGTAGTGATCAGCGTTTCTTATTTTTGTATTTACTGGCGCGTAAGAAAGAGTCGAAAGAACTTGGAAGCTCATGCTCCTGGAGGAAGAAGAAAAGCCGGTGGTGGATTTCAAAGGAGAGAAGACTCCAGAGTTACCAGACTTATGTTGATTATATTTTTGTGTTTTTTAACTTGTTTTATGCCGCTTATGTTAGTCAACGTAATTGACGAAAAAATTAGCATTCCAACGGTGCACGTGATTGCTTCGATATTAGCTTGGGCATCTTCTGTTATAAATCCTTTTATTTACGCTGGTACCAACAAATTGTATAGAGAAGCTTACAAACAAATCTTATGTCCTGGCTCGAACAGAATACCAACGACTAGCCCGAAACCAACACACTCGCACTCGAGTAAAATCTCGTCACCCCCGTTAACGTGACTAACGTAAATTTGAATCTGTACATTTGAATTAAATTCAATCATTCACTACGTGTCATATTTTTATAATTTTTTTAAATTATAATAATTTAAATCATTGCAAAGATATCGTGTTCTTAATAGTTGGATATATCAGCGCAATATTGTAAACATCTTTTACAATTAAAACCAAATAATTTTGATACTTGTATTATCTTTATTTGTACCATACAGATTTATTTGTTAGAGTATCAAGTAATTTTGCTTTGCATATACAAATATGTATCTTGTATATAATACTATCAAACAAAAATACTTCGTTTTTTATTTTTACAGTACATTTGGAATGTCGAGTAGAGAGTTATATATATAACTGTATTTATATATATGTAGTAATATTATTTAACTAGCGAAATATGGACGGAAATTGTAGTTATAATTTTGTATAAAAAAATATCATTCATAAAAAAAAAATAAAAATACAATATACATTTGAAATATTGAGTGAAATTAAATATCATCTAGTCTAGAATATATAAATGGTAACTGCATATGGCGTATAAAAAGCTTAATTTACGAACACCTTATAAATATAAATATTAGATATGGTGCAATAGATATCAGCACGATTTACCATTTACTAATGTAACAGTAAATCACTTAGTTATTTTACTTACGACTTAGACGAATTTAGCTGTAATGTAATCTAATTCTTTCTTTCAAATATAAATTATAAGTATTGTTTCAAATTCCAAATCATTTCTTTTTAAATGTAAACATAACAACAAATTTTTTTATCAGTCTTCCAAACATACGTGTCGAACAAGTCGGTTGAGGTAGATATAATGATTTTAAGTACTAATCATTTCACATTATATCTACAAATATTGAATAATTCATATTATTATTATTAATTGGCATTAGGAACTCGAAAGTTCATTGCCGCAAATACCAAATCCCGCCAGTGTTCCCGTCCCTGAGCGTGACCCCTCCATTCGCGGTCTTCGTAACCTATTTCTTTAAGATCTCTTCTAATATTGTCCTCCCATCTACATTTCGGTCTACCTAGTGGTCTTTTCCCGTTCGATATACCGATCAGTATTTTATGCGCCGTTTGATCCTCCCCCATGCGCGCCACGTGACCAGCCCATCTTAATCGGCGTGAATTTACGACGTTAATGATTTCCAGTTTGTTGTACAGTCGGTGTACTTCTACGTTATGAATAATTCATATGTAACTTTAATTATTATATACTTAACGAGATTAATTCAACTCCAACTCAGGAATGTAAGGTTCCGTAAATGCAGTGATTGGACATATACTCAAAGTATTCTGAAAAAAACATTATAATATTTAATTAATATTTTTTATTATTAGAGTAAGTTAATGAACTATAAATAATATAAATAATTAAAACCTTACCAATCTCTCAAGCTCGTCAAAAGTTGGCCTTTCTTCTGGATCCACTTGCCAGCATGACAACATCACTTCGTACAGTGGATCAGGTGTATCTGGTAATTGTGGTAACCTGATACCTTGTTCAACCGCTTCCTCTACCTCGCTATCAAATGAAAGATTTGAATATGGAGTTCCACCCATGCTAAGCATTTCCCATAAAAGTACTCCAAACGCCCAGACAACACCAGGCTGATGTTTCTTTTTACTAGTAAAACATTCTATTGCCCTCCATCGAGCAAAGTTTATGTCTTCCAAGACGTACTTTGAAATACCATGACCCATGACCTTAGGTATCCAATCATTGGTAATACCTATACTTCTAGCACATAAATGAGTATGAACGATCTTATAATTTTCAAGATGCTGCAACGCGGATGCGATTGAAGAACCTATGGGTAATATTTGATCAACTGGAAATATTGTTCCAGATCTAGCAGATAATAATAAATGTTTCAATAATTGCGGAGGTATTTCTAGAACGACGTATAACGTATCCGAGGTTTCACAGGTTCCAACTAAACCTGCAAGATACATCATCGTTGATGCTTTGATACATACATCTAACTCTCTTAACATGGCTTGCTTTTCTGACGGTTTTAAAGAACGATCAGCTATAGTATGAATTACCACCGAACAAGTTTGATCATCTTTTTGTACCGTACCAGAGTGAACTGTACCAAATCGTCCTCTACGCAAGATCGCATTATTGATCGATAAACTACTTTGTGGTATACTCCACACTTTATTCTTTAATTCTTGATAATGATTAACCCTTTCTGGTACATCTTCTGGAATATATCCCATGTTATCTACTTCGTGCAACGGTCCTTGTAAAGTCAATTCTTGCTGTTCCGGGAGTTTGATTATATGTGCCTTTTCATGACGGCGTCTGATTAAATAAAATATTAGTATAGATATAATAAGTAACGATCCCAAGAAAATAATTCCCATACGTAAAATAAAGACAATCACGTCAGGATCCATTTGATAAATTTTATCCTTTTGAGATTCTTTAATACTGTTGGTAAAATTAGAATAGGAATACTGCACTTCTCTTTGTGCTTTCGATATAACAACTAATCCTATTTGAGGTATCATGGAATCAGTTTTAAGAGGAGCGTTGTAATATCCGCCTATTAATCTTCCATCCCCTACCACAAATTTTTTATAATTATGAAAATCTGATGCATCGAATTCTGCTGTTATATAATAACCTAAACCTTCTTGAAACGATTTTTCATAATTTGAATACAAAACATCCGAACCCACAGGAGATATTGTACCAGGTTGAACTACTACGACTTGATAAGCACTCACTGGTCCATTTTCGCTACTTCCCTCGGAAAGCATAACAGTTATAGTAGTTTTATCTATATTTAATATTTTTGGTGTTATTGGTTTATCTGGTGGACCTATGGAGGTCCATTCGGTAACATAAGCTGGTTTACTAATTCCTTGTGAATTACTTGCAGAAATGGATATGTTGTATTTAGTACCGGGTTGAAGACCTCTTAAAATAGTATTATTAGATGTACCACCTTGTACTTGACTTTCTATCGGTGGTAAAATGTTATAAGCATAAGTTTTAATAGCAACAGCTGTCAATGTATAAGATGTAATATTTCCATTAGATATATCTGGCGGCTGCCATGTTATTAAAAAGCTATTATCTTTTTGAGGAATTATTTGAATAGTTCTTGGCCTACTAGGACCTGTAATCAAATAATTATTTATTAAATCAAAACAACATTATAATAACCAATAATAAATATATATGCAAAATATACCTTTTTGTCCAGTCGAATATATGCTCATAGCTTCCTGACCTCCACAATATTTAGATGTATCTGCAATACACGAAATATTGCAAGCGTCAGACAAACCATTCTTTCCAAACTTGCTACCGCAATAACATCTTTGTCCATTTTGTAATCCGGCAAACCTGCAATTATTATTATAATAATAATAATATATATTATGCATTTATGTTTACTTCTAACTGATCCTACAATTTAAATGCATGTATGTATATACTTACATGTGATCATGAGAATGACATTGTTCGATACATTCAGTGGGTGTAGTAATACGACTTGAAATTAAGGATGATAAATCAGGATCTTCGGCAGGACTCTTAAAACAACCTTCATATTCCTGTCCTAATACTATATTTATACAAAACAGTAATATTATAGCAGTCATATTTACTTTTTTTCATTGATTATTCCGATTGCTGATCTTGTAATAAAGTAAAGATACGTATTTCATTTTCTAGATTTTATGATTCACGAATTTCATACCGCGAGTTTTTGACATGATGTCATATTGACAATGAGTAGAAAAAAGGTTAGATCTTGATCATGTTTTATTATTTTGGTAAATTTAGTGAGATCTTACTTAACATTTATAAATTGTTTTTTAATTATAATCGATAATCCATATTTTATAAATATAATAAAAAAATATTTGTGAATTAATAAAATAAACTAATTTTTGAGCGTAAACAAAATCACTTCATTAACATGACACATGCAGATGCGAGTGTATAGCTAAACTGGCGTCAGCGCACTCTAGTCTTACTTTTAAAATGACTCCAAATTTTAAATTGCCATTTAAAGAAATTTATATCATTGAACTGATTTTTTAATTTATACTAACTCATTTCTTGTTTTATAATTATTGTATCGTGTTATTTTAAAACTTTATCTTTGTAAATAAATTATATTCATTTCGCATACAGTGATTTATCTAAGGTTTTTATCGATTATTATTTGGTGTCCCTTCCTGCTTTTACAAATATTCTTCTAAAATTACAGTGGCACCAACTCTAGTACATCATATTTGAAAGTAACTATATATTAGAATGAAATTTATTTTTTATTACCGAGAGACAATTGGACATATTCTACATAAATGTGGTTTGATTTCACAACATCATCATTATCGTAATCATATTAATGGAATATACGAATAACTATTTGTTTATGTTAATAATTTGTTAACACTTTTTTTACCGCTAGCCTATTCACCGGCTTTTCATTGCCAACGCTCGTCGACAGTTAGCCGATTAATTGACTTTTCTATTGCTAGAAACAAATGCATGCGCATCTAAACCAGTAATAACTGAACAACAGCCTCAAAAACGAGCGGTCAAATAAGTGTTAGGAAGTAAAAGATCTAACATAAGAAAAAAAATATCATAAAAACCAGCAGTTGGTCAAGCAGATTATTTCTTTTTATATTTTTGGCGCCCCATTCTATAAGCTAGCTAAATTATTCCAATTATTTCATTAATTATGTATATGATATATATATACTCATATATATATATTAAATAACTAATACGTTCACGTTCTAGGCAGCAAAATCGTCTTATATTCACAATAGTAATAGTAATAATAATAGTAATAATAGTAATAATAATAATAATAATAATAATAATAATAATAATAATAATAATAATAATAATAATAATAATGGGTATAATTAATTGGTTTATGCGATCTCATCTGTGATATTACTTGTGATAATACATTATGATTTTTATTTTTTTGCTGTATCATCCAAGGATATACAAAAGTAGATATTAAAATGACTACCTTCTAAAAAGTATACACTGAACATATTGCATATTGAAAGGCATATTTCTGAGAATGTATGCAAATTAACTTGATTATAATGCACTAGATGTATGGGTACTTTCACATATGTAATTGTTTGCTAAATAGCTTAATAGTACAATATGATATATATCATGTATAATGATAATATACTAGAACCCGAAAACTATGTGCTATGATGTATGCGAACAAGTATTTGATGCCATACTTAAACAAATTAAAAGAACGTTAGTTTAAAATATAGCTACATTATTGATTAGCATCAGAAAAATTTATAAACATAAATTTTTATATATATATAGATAATTGTAATTATGATAATTGCTTTAATGTATAATTGCTATTATGATAATTGAATAATAATAAGAAACAATAAAATAAAATGAATATTTTCAATGCATATATGCACCGTTTATGTTTATATTTTGTAAAGAACAAAATATTGAAATTGAAACTATTTTTCATAGTATCGAATAGAACAATTGCACTAACTTTCTTGATATTGGTTTAAACGTTATAAACGTTTACTTAATGGAACTGCTTGTTTACATAGGATATAACATAATACACGTGGAAGTTTGATACATCACCAATAAGTCGTGTGGCGACTAGGAAGATCAAACATATAGTTTAAAGCCTTTCAAAATGTCAAATCTTTTATGTAATTATAAAGAAAATAATTCGTTTCTTTTCTTGTTGTTATTAATTTCTTTAAAAAGAAATGTTACGTATGAAACTAGTTTACATTTACAAGATATTTCAATAAAATCAGACATTGCAATAATATATAATGTATACCTTATATAGGTGGCGGGAATTATGAAACTGGATTAAATTGAAAAATTCTCTTTTATGACTATTTTAAATTTAAATAATATATTATATCTAAAATAAATCATTAAAGAGAGTTTTTTAATTTAATCCAGTTTCATAATTATCGGTACATGGATCAATTATCATTTATAATGTACAACCAATTAAAATGCATTTCAATAAAATGAAATCGTCTAACTTATATACATTGATATTATTTAACTTGATTTAGATAAGCCTGGAATTATTTAATCCTTCTTCAGGCAATTTTTAACAAAATATATTTTACACAACTTTCAATTCAGCTATATACATTGATAAGCATCATTTTCAAGCGGTATAATAATCATTAAATTTGCTTATATGTTTATTCATTTCTTTTTCACTTTGGTATTTACATCAGTTATGCTTGAATACTATCCAAAAAAGAAACGAAATTAATATAGAAATTTACTTGATAATTAATATACCCATATATTTTAAAATAAAATAATAAAAGAAAATAAGTATTTACGATTATAACGTTTGCATAAATTTGATAATTTTAATAATAAAAAAATGCGATTTCTTTATAAATATTTTCCTAATCATAAATTTAACAGTTGTTTTAAATACCTAGGAAACAATAATATTTTCAAAGCAATATATAATTAAAAATTAAAAAAGGCAAAAGTTGTGGATCACATTTTTGTTTTGTGACTCGCACAATGTTTTTTCTAAAAATATAGTTGTAAAAACATTGATTTGCAAAGTATAAGATGTGATAGAAATGATGAAACATCTAGGAAAGGAAAAATGGTTCCTTGTAAAAAAATAAAATAAAAATAACAAAATACTATGCAAATAAGAATTTTCTTAATATAAATCTTTATTTTAGAGAGAAATGACTTTGTGTATCCTTAAATTATGCATACACTTCAATTCAACGTAATAGCATGTACAGATAATACAGTAACAATATTTCCGATTTTTTGATCTTATAATTATAATATATAAAATAATTATATAACAAAATATAAGGGGATATTACAATTCTTAAATTTTACAATTGAATTGATCCATGTATGTTTAAAATTCTTTTTAAAGTCATTTTTCCCGAAAATTAAGAGATCTTTTACATTTACATCAAAAAAATTTGTTTATCATATACTTTTAACATACGCTATTTTTTAACAAGGAACCAGCAATATTATCATCCAATTCCTGCTTTCTTACTACACTACTTTCAATCTTGTAGAAAAAAATTGTCTACCATAGTATGGTTTTATAATAATAGAACACGACAATATGATTCCTATCTTATAAAATCATCATCCTTCAATTAGAAAATGATAATTAAAAGCAAATTGAATAATACATTGCACTTTGTTTTTAATTTTGAAAATATTCTTCTATAAGATAAAAAGTTAAAATTATTTCCAATGCATTTTAAATAGATCATTTTCTAACAATTAACCCTTTCGCATTAGTGTGATTAAGACAAAATATGATCGCTGGTTAACGGAGCGTTTTGTTTTTTTTTTGTATTTTTATTACGCCCTTCGGAGCAAAAATGTTAAAGAATTGTTTAACCATACTAAGAGATAATTTTTTTCCCTGTAACTCATTTTCATTCATACTGAAAATCGTCTTCTCATCCCTTCGACATTTTCTGATAACAGTATTTCAACTGTTAAATTTGTTTTATCGCGTTAACCTATGACATAACTATGTTTTATATGATGCAATGCGCTTTCTCCCATAGTACCGTCCATAGTACAAAGTAAGTAATTCCTCTTAGAAATTTTATTCCGATGGCCCTTGACCCCATCTAGATTTTGTCCTCGAAGTCTTGACTGCAGGAGAAGAATCATCTTCGCTTATTTTTCGTTTAACACTTAACACAATACCACTTTTATTAGTGTACTTCGATCGCGGTATCATTTTAGACATGGTGTCCATTGTCGGTGGTGTTGAAGGAAATGCAGGAAAATCTTCATCTTCGAGACCAGGGGGCTTCGGTTGTTCTGGCGCAAAGGTCTTCTTGAATGAGGTTTCTATGTGAGCAATGGGAGGTGACAATATAGGCTGATGAATCGTAGGTGATGCCGTCAAGCTCCCACATTGCGTAGGTGTTACGGTAGACGTTTGCGTTAGAAGATTTGTACCGGAAGGCGTAACAGGTGATATAGGCACAGTAGGTACGTTCGATACTGCCGATGCTGCTGCAACAGCAGCTAATTCCTCCTCTGCTTTTCTTATAAGATCTAAATCACTGAGTGTACTTAAAGTACTCTTACTTTCTTTCGAAAGAACAGTTTGCGATGTATCCATGAAAGCTGCCTTTTCGGAATTTGTTCTGCCTAAATTTGGTCCTTTATTTTGGGAAGGAGAAGAGTATTTTTCCGAACTGTGATAAGCTGTTGAATTAACAGTAGTTAAAAATGTAGCACTAGGCTTAGATGGGAGATAAGGATCCACTTTTGAGGATTCTTGTCGTTTAACGTTCGCAAGTATCTCTTGTAGATTCGGTGGTATCGTTATATCTGAAACTTTATCCAAAATCGGTTGGGCAAATTTAGAAAGTCCCGGTGGTGGCGGTGTAAACGAACGTGTATCGGAAGGACTGTAAGCTTCTTCGGAATCCTTTGAATTTGGAGGATCTAACCCCAACCCCTGAAAAGGAAGCAAAATTATTATACTTTGTTAATATTATTAATATTTACAAATTTATAACGTATATATAAAAATTGTATTTATCTCATATTTAATGGAATGAAAATTAACTCTTTCATACTACATTAAAAATAAGGGATATACATTCCATATATTAATAGAACTGCATGATTGCAATATCAAAATAAAACAAACATTTTGGTATCAATTATTTTTTGTAAAAATACACACTGATCTATGATAATGATTGCATTACATATTTTATTTAATACATTATAATGGAGTAAAATAATTGAAAAAATATCTACGCAGCTTGAGGATAGGAATAGGATGCCATAAGTAAATGCAAACAGTTTATTTACAATGGGATTATAGGAAAAACAGTAACAATCGCAATTAAAAAATAATTGAATTATCAGTGCTCTCACCGGCAGAGTAGGTGTGTCATTTAGAAACGAAGAGCTAATGTTTTGTATTTGTTGTTTTTGTTCTTCTATTTGTCTATTCAATTCGTCCATTTTCCTCTGCAATTCGGTAGAATTTTTAGCGGACGATAATACGTCTGTGTTATCATGCATTGCTGTTTGTATATTCGTAGCATCTTCGTCCATTTCACCTGGACTATAAGGTTCATCGCCATCGTCATCTAATGTTTTAAGAGGTGACGGTATTAGGTCAATCTTCGTAGATAATTCTGGTACAATTTTACATATCGCAGCACTGTCCATTACAGATTTGGACATCCCAATGTGTGCCTTATTTAAAGTTTCTAGGGTCATCTGAGTAACCGTTTGTTTATCTTTAATAGTATCAGTAACGGTTGATTTATATCCCATAGGAGAGGCTGGTGGTGTAGTGGAAGAATTTTTATCTTTGGAAGTACCAACTAACGGTGGCGTATAACTACGATCAGGATCTTTTTTCTGGACTTTTGTAGAAACTATCGGAGGTATGGCTGTCAAGCGTTTCTTTCTATTGCGTACTATAATACCAAGAAGCAAGTGCGGTCTGTTTTCTTCAAAACCAGGACCAGTGAGAGGTAATAAAACTCGTGGTATTGTGCTTTGGTTTGAAAAGGGCATTATATAAAAATCTTTGATATTTTTCGAAACATTACCAACAACACCTAATCGACTTCTACTATTTAAATAACTGTATAAAGTTATATAAGGAATTTTTTCCTCGTCGTTCGCCGCCGTTAATCTTATAACAAGGATTTCCTTAGATCCAGTTTTCTTCATCTTCGAAATGTAATCCCATACAGTTTCATGACTTATTCTACCAACAACGTCGACCGTATCTGGTAGATCGTTCATTAGATCTCTGGCATGACCACTTACTTCTTGAGCAGTGATAAAGAACTTAGCAACATCTACCATGTTAACAAATCCTCGCCAAACTGTTTGCCATGATGTTTTAGCAATATCCTTTTCTATCTCAGGATCCGTATATCTTTCGGGCTCTTCGTTAATGTCTGGCGTTTTGATCGTAACGGTAGAACTCGGCTCTCTGTCAGATACGTCTGAATCATTTCCATCAATGGTATTAGTCGTAGTTTCATCCTCTATATGCCTCCATAGACGATCTTCTATCGGTTTGTCGGGTATAGGTGGTGTTAGTTCTTTCTTCTTTTCTGTATCCTTCTTACGTCCTTGTTCTTTTTTCTCTCCAGTATTCTTGATTTCCTTCGACGACTCATTACGAATTCGTGCTTTCGCCCAAACGTCGATTACCTTATGCTTTTCTTTATCATTCAGTATATATTTTTCTTTTTCTTTTTCTTTTTCCTTTTCCTTTTCCTTTTCCTTTTCCTTTTCCTTTTCCTTTTCCCTATCCTTATCTCTATCTCTTTCCCTTTCTCTATCCCTATCCCTATCCCTTTCCCTATCTTTGATCTTTTCTCTATCCTTATTTCTTTGTTTATCCTTATCCTTTTCACGTTCTTTGTCTTTCTCTCGTCTACTTTCTTTATTCTTGATTTTTCTATCCTTACTACGTTCTCTCGTTTTACTGTAATCTTTATCACGTTTGTGACGATGTCTGCTTCTACTCGTACTACTTTCTCGTCCTTCTTTACTCCTTAATCTTCCACCATCCCTAGAACCTTCTCGTTCTTTATCTTTTTTCCTACCCTCATCCCCGTTCTTCGATCTTTTCATTTCAGCTGTCATTTTTATTCTATCTCCATCTTCTCTTTCCTTAGTCGTATCGATGGAACTAACGCTATCTCCACTATTTAAAGCGGTTACTATATCTTGAACCGGTGTTTTCGGATCTACCATACCAATACTACCATCATTTTCTATAATCTGTTCACCTTTGTGTGTCTTTACTACTATGGATTTTGCTTGTGCCATTAAATCCAACTCATTTTTCTTGATCATCTCCAATTGATGTTTAGTTTCCTTCTCTCGCCACTCAGCTAATTCTTGACTAGCCATTTCGTCTGGACTTAATCTTACTACAGCGTCTGGTGCTAAAGATTTGTCAGCTATTTTTCTAAACAATGTTAAATTTTTAGTATCTTTTATATTAAATACAAGACTTCTGTATTTAGCTTTATACTTTGCACCAGTATCTTTGAAATACTTGTACATTTCCATTTCTATATTAAACGCTAAATCAGCTATTTCCTCGTCTGTTAGTTTTAAATCATCAGTTTCTTTAATACGACTTGACAGAAGTTCCGTTAATGTTTTTCGTATGTTTAATCTTATAGGTTCAGTTTCTGGCTTCCTTGCGAGAGGTATTTTAGCTTGTTGTTTCGGTTGAGGTGTTAAAACTTTTACTTCTTGTTTCTTGTTTGGTATTTGTTTCTGTGCAATCGTTCCTTGTGTTCTATTTTGAGGTGATGATGCGGGTCTAATAGGTGTTTGTTTTAAAATCAAATTGCCTTTACTTGTATCGAGAAATGTTTGTTTCAATTGATGCGGTTTATTGTGCAGTGTACTTGTTTGTTGCTGAGTTCCACCAGGAATGGCTGTAATTTTTTTACTGGCTATCAAAATGGTTTGCTTCGAACCTGCTATATTAGTATATACCATTTTTGGCATTGCTTGTGCTTTAGCAGCTATTAATTGCGGAGATTTTCCAGGTTTGGTTATTCGTTGTGCCGGTAATACCGTAAGAGTTTTCCCTCCTATTTCTACTTGACTAAGACTATCAGCTCGTACAGCTTCGAAGGTTGGATTTTCTTTTAACCATGTCTTCAAATTAGATCTTTTAGGTGCATCCGTACCTGTAAGAAGTCGTCCAGTTCTTCTTTCAAAAACAATCACTCTAGCGTCCGCCTTTGCTTTAGCTATTCCCAAAGGTGTTTGCTTTAACATCTTGGAATTAGAACCAGTCGCTATAGGTTTGTCCTTGGTTAAAGTTTCTTGAGCATGTGCAAGAATGCATGCGTCCGAACAATAAATACTAGAATTTCTAGCTTCTTTTTTGCATACTACACATTGAGTAGTACCTGAAATTCGAATAATATTGTGATCGAGGGTAGATGCTGCAGATAACTGTCCATCTTTTGTTTGCGAAAGAGCAGGCTGCGATGTTTCTTCTTCCATTAGGGATGAAGAATCCTCCATAAACGAATCTTGCCGTTGCTTTTCTCTTCCTGGAGTAACCTGTGCATTTGTTTTTACTTTATTATCATCTGCTTTTTTCTTCAAACAATTTGGGCAAACCCATTCAATTCCTTTTTCTTCCATCTGTTGTCCCATTGCTTTACTGACGTGTACACATTTCCCATGGAACCAATCTTCGCAAACATCGCAACATATCATAAAACGATTATTATGAGGACGTTTACAAATGCACCACAGTCTATCAGGATCATCTTCCGAATCTGAATTTTCTTCTTCTTCCTCATCATCATCTTCGTCATCATCATCATTTTGCTCATTTACATTCAGTCGTAAATCTTCTTTACGTTCTACGTGACTCTGAATTGCTGGTGATTCATAATTTTCTACTTTCTTGATAGGTTCTGGTGTCTTCTGTACAACTTCTGTTTTCGCTTGCAATCGTTTGCTTCTCGTTGCTGGAGCTTCTATGGGTGGTAAAGTTATTACGCGTCCACCACGAACAATTTGTATCGGTTCTTTATCGTCTTTAACATTTTTTTTTATTACTTCAGGTATTATATTTGATGATATTTGTGCCGTAGTTGTCGTATCTAATGAATTTCGTGCCAATTCTTGATTAGTTGTTGTTTCTAGTGTAGTAACTTGAGCAGGAGTTGATGTTAATGACGTAGATGGTACAGATTGATCTACCAAAGCAGTCTAAAAATAAAAAAAGGACCATTAACTGAATATCATGTTATTAATGTTAAGATCATAAATATGGAAATAAGCATACATGATCTCCTAAATCAACTCCAAGTTCTTCTTGTAATAATAATGCCTCTGCTAATAACTCCTCATCATGTTTGTTGGCTTCCATTCCTAATGTGGCTAAAAGATGTTCTTCTCCTTCAATACCACCTTTAATAGTTAAATATATTATTAATAATTATTTATATATATATAATATATAGAGACAGGTGACAAAATTCTTGACGATATTAAAATTTGTGTTTTCTGTCAAATATTTTAAATGTTATTGTACATACAAAATGTAACAGAATAAATAGGAAATGTTATAAAGATGGCGTATCAAAAGAAAAAAAAAGTTCCTATAAACATATGTCCCATTTAACCTTGCTTCGGAATTATAGTGAATTAGAATTTTGATCAACTAAATGCATTTATAAGTGTTTTAAAAGACCTTCTTACACGCGAAACAAGTTTGCAGTCGTTTACAAGCAATTGTCTTGCTCTCTCTATATTTCTAGCCATTGCTCGGATATACTAGAAGCTTTGTTCAATGTTCTCACGAAGTATCTTCGCACTGTTTATGAATTTTCTTATAGACAATGTATTATAAATAACCTCACAAGAGTAAAAAAGGCCAGGCAATAAAACTACAACGACCTATCCCCTTGTTTGGAAATCGTTCGTTTACAAATTGTCTAACTAGTCGGTAAAAATTCGGCAGTGCCCCATCATGTGGGGCCACACAGATCGTGATCTACATGTGGTGTTTAATATCCAGTGGAACATCTTATTTCTGTTTATCGAAATAATCATTGAAATAGAAATTATATGCATAATTTACTATAACTTTGAAATAAGATCAAATAGAACATATATACATATATATATTTGAACTATTTTTTCTTGTTTTAATGTGCTAAAGACATTTCTACATTTCGCACTTTTTTTGTTAAATCCTATATATATGGGGCATTCCACATCAAATCGACCACTTTTAACCTCGACCCCTTTCGATTTTGCTGAAACTATTTTATCATTTTCAACTTTATTAAAAACCTCTCTAAGAATTTTTTCAAACTTTTTTACCTAACCCAAAAAAAGTTAAAAATTTAAAAAAAAAATAGTTTTTTTTTCAATAGCCTTGGTCAAAAATTGATTTATCGAGACGTTTTTTTTTAACCTTTTGTTTTTAAATGTACTTTTTGGAAAAAAATATAAAAAAGATATTTGAAGTCAAATTCTTTAAGAAATTTCTTTTTTTGGGAAGAAACTTTAAATTTTTCAAATTTTGGTATTTTTTATTTTTTTTTATGTTTTCCTTTTAAACTTTTTAGTTCATTCTGAACTTAATTCATACCTTCTTCAAATGTGTCAACATTTGAAGAAGGTATGAATGTTTCTAATTTAAAAATTTTGTTTCTATAATAAAATAAACTTAAATAAATATAAATAAATATATATAAATATTTGTAAATCTATTTAATGACCTTAGTTTAATTATATACTATTGAAAATTATGATTATAAAAGATTGTAATAAACCATTGGTCAATTTTTATAGTTCATACAATTAAGATTTTATTTAGAATTCCTTGGTCACTTAAAAATTCTCAGAGAGGTTTTTAATAAAGTTGAAAATGATAAAAAAGTTTCAGCCAAATCGAAAGAGATCCAGGTCAAAAATGATCGATTTGATGTGGAATGCCCTACATACAATATAAAAGATATCTGATTACAATTGTGACATGTTAATAAAACTTACTAGGTTTAGGGTTAATATGATTTGACACGGTAGGTAATGCCATGGCTTGATCAATCATTTTTGATGAAGTAGTAACTAAGAAAACATAATATTTTTAAATAAATAAAAAATAATATTTGGGACAAAACTAACAAAGTACAAAACTAAATGAAAAAGAAAGTTGCATTTTTTTCAAATAAACAATAAGAATGGTCCTCAATGTGACACATACTTAAAGAAGTTTGTAATTTCTCAGTTGCGTCTCCCTTTGAATCTGTTTCTTGGATTTCACCTTCGTCCTTTGATACATTATCCATCTCATTTTCTGTACCTGAATTACGTTCAACATGAGATACTTCTTCTTCTATGGTATTTGTTATCAAAGTTTTCGTTGTATATTCAGGATCTGAACTTTGTGTTACGTTTGCAGTTGTAGTAATAACATTTGTTGGACTTATTATTTGTGTTCCTTGAGGAGACGATTTAGCAATTCCACAAGAAATAGGTGAACTTGATATATTAGTAATTAAAGTAGCTGAATTGTCCACATTTTTCGGATCATTATTAGAACCAACACGACGAATAATATCGGGCGCTGAAAAAAGTGCTGGACCCAAAGTATCTGCTACAAATCCTGGAGATTTCTTATGTTCTTTACGTGAATGTTTTTTCATGTCTAAAATGAAGAAAATATATGAAATTTATTATAAAAAATTAAATATATATATATTTAATTTTTTATAATAAATTTAATAATAATAATAATAATAATAATATATATATATATATATATATATATA
>NW_015149117.1:102339-146346 GCF_001465965.1 Polistes dominula
TAAACAGTTACTAAAAAAATACTAACTATCTACGTTTTTAATTTCAACAGATTTGGTATTATCACCTTCTGGCTTAGTAATAAGATCCGTTAATTTGTCAGGCTTTTTTCTTTCTTTCTTTATTTCCGATGGTTTAACTTTAACTGACATGGCAGATGAAATAGGTTTGCTTTGTTGTTGTACTCCTTGATACTGTTGTATGGGAGTAGTTTGTATTATTGTTCCCTTTTCATGACCTATCGGAGTACTCGACACCGTTGATTTTGATGCTATTGGTACATGCATTAATTTCCCATCTTTTGTAGATATCAATTTCGTTTGTACTTGATTCAAAAATTTTCCTTTTGGAAGGATCATTGGTTTTTTTACATCCATATTCTTGAGCTCATTGGCTTTCATTACAACTTGCTTTTGTACTAGAGTTAATTTTTGATTATTTCTTCCTTGGCCAGGCTTAGTTAGAATCATATCACCTTTGATCATATTGCTACTAATTAAATTAGCTTTTACTTGGTTTGTCGTTTGCAAGTGTTTTTCAGTGTTAACAATTGCTTCATTTGTAACAGGTGATGGTTCCACATGTTGTGTTTCATCCTTTTTTCTTATTCCAAACGTCTTGAACTGTCTTCTACCTCTAGTAGACGTGAGTCCTGATAAAATTATAAATAAAGTAATCTTTTTAAATAATTATTAACACTTTTTCATTAGATGATACCGAAGTGGTATCATTATTATTAATAACTGGCGTTAGGAACTCGAAAATTCATTGTCGCAAATATTGTATCCCAGTATTTTGAGCGCGACCCCTCCATTCGCGGTTTTCGTACCCTATTTCCTTAAAATCCCTCCTAGTATTGTCCTCCCATCTACATGCGTTGTCCCGTTCAACTACAGACCACCTTTACCTTTTTGCAGTTCTTTAACCCATTAACCTACGATTTACGTTCGAGAATTTTGGGCCAAAAACGTAAACAAGTTCGTGCGGCCTTCGAGCCATTCGCACAACTTGAGTAATACACTGATGCTCGATTTAGCTTAAACGTAAATATTATGGGCATCACTCGTTGTAGGAAGGTGCGGTTTTTAAATATCACAGACAATGCTCGTGATGTATTCCTATTATTGTTCGGTACCAAATCATTGGTAGACGATAACTTATATTTAGTTATTTTTTCTTATATATTCAATTTCATTTGAGGAAAGCCATACTATAAGTTTATGGTAGCAAATATCATAAAATACAATAGGCAGCAGGTATAAGTTACTGTTTACTTAAAACATTAAGAAATTCCAAAGAGGCCATAAATTTCAAAACTATCTCAATGATCAAAGAAACATGTGGTGCGATGAAAACCCTTTAAACCGTGTCGGGCCCTTTGAAGGTTTCTGATTCATATCTAATTTGACCCAATTATCGTACTATGGGCTATGTCCGTAATATTCACTTTTGGCCCGATCATCGTACTACGGGCTATGCCCGTAATATTTACGTTTGGTCCGATCATTGTACGCGGGCTATGCCCGTAATATTTACGTTTGGCCCGATCATCGTACACGGGCTATGCCCGTATTTGTAGGTCAAGGGGTTAACAGCAAATTCCGGTACTAGTTTGGGCAAAAGAGGTGACAGTGCATCCCCCTGTTTTAACACGCTATGAATGCTAAAATTTTCTGATATTTGGTTATCTATTTTTACTTTACTCCTAATTTCCTTTAAACAAGATTAAGCCAGGTTAACCAGTTTTTTGGTATCCCCTGCCTTATTAGAATTTCAAACATTTTCTCTCGTTTTATTAAATCATGTGCTTTTTAAAAATCAATATAAGGTTGATCTACCGGTCTATCAAATTCCCACTTTTTTTTTTAAAGATTTGCGGAATAATAAAGATTTGGTCTGTAGTCGATCTATTTCCACTAAAACAGCATTGATAATCCCCAATTATCTTGTCTGCATATGGTACCATCTTCGTTAATAAAATATTCGACAGGACCTTATAACACGCGGATAGGAAGTATTCATGGCATTTTGTTCCCCTTTTTGAAATTCCTGATTATAATTGACTCTTTCCATTGTTTCGGCAATGCTTCTTTATTCCATATTAATTTGATTAATTTGTGGACTTCTTCTATTTATCTACTACTCCCTCCTCATTTAATTAGTTGGGATCAAGTCGGTACCTGGTACTTTATGATTTTTTAATTTTTTAATCGCACTTTTTATTTCTAAAATTGTCGGTTCGTTAATCAGAGGTTCCGCCGTGTGGAATTCAAAACTATCTATTTCCTGGTCGTTCGCAAATTCTACACTCAATAACCGGTCAAAATAATTTTTCCATATATTAAAGTGGTATCACAGACAAGTAAATGTTCAATTGCCAATGACAAATAGATTATTACAGATAGATCTAAAAAAGTGCTTAATATTTTAATGCATACCTATCTTTTCCTCTTTTTCAGAAGTTTTCATTGCAGTGACAGCTGCAGCCATTTCCATATCTAATCGACGCACTTGTTCTATATCCAAATGTTTATTAGAATTTCTTCTTCGTCCTGTTATGTATCCACCCCTAGTAGTTAAACCTTTCCGCCCACCTCTGGCTCTAAGTCCTCCTCTCCTTGGACCTCGTGGACCAAAATCTAAATCATTGTCCGATGAAGGTTCTGATTCAGAAGACTCAGAAGGTGAAGGAGTACCTTCTTCCTCTTCTTCTTCATCATTGGATAGCCTATGTGCTACATAAAAGAAACATTTAATTATAATTTATTATACTTATATAGATACAATGTAATATTATAGTGTATAATAAATAAAATATTTTATAAGAATATCAGTAATAAAAATGTATTTATTAGGAACATGATTAAATCGGTATGACAATATAACCTACAATACGTGAATTTATTAACAGTAATAAATAGCATGCTTATATTTGTACAAACTCCCTTTTGTAAATTAATTTCACCTTTAGATATCGAATGTCCTGTTGACTTTGATGCTCCGGGAGAATTCCCAGCTGATCGAGGAGAAGTAGATTGATTCGAAGAAAGAGGATTTTTCCGAGGGCGACCAATCGGCTTACCCTAAAATAATATATTGTAAAAAAAAAAAAAAATAACAACATTTCGAAAAACAATCACTTACTGATTTAGTATTTGTTTTCAGTTTATCAACTTCATTAGATGGTAATGACATTGTTGACACTGTCGATGGAGAAGGAGAATGCATATATTGTATGTCGCTAGAAGATGCATAACTTGACAATGCTAATGAATCTTTTGGTTCAGAATCAGGTAATTTATTTGTATAACAGTGATCCAGTTCAACGCTATATCTTATTGACTTCTGTTGTTCTTCTACGGACAGCATATCTAAAAAACAACAAATGTAATAAGATTTATTAATAAAATAATCATATATATATATATATTATTATTCTACATTTTTTTAAACTGTAACAAACAAACCAAGCATTGCTGTAACATTTTCGCCTAATATTTGTTTTGCTTCCTCGCTCTGAAGAGCAGTTTCCAATCTTTCTAATTGTTCAGGATCCATTTCCATAAAAGGATCAACGAGTCCGCTTGCATCAGTAGTTGTTGCATTGACTATAGGTGTAATGTTCGAAGATGTAAAAGTTGGAGGATCTACGGTCAACGTTATATCTCCATTGTTAGCCCCTGGTTCACTTTGTCCCAATCTTACTACACTAACATTAGCATTCGATTGATTCACTGAAAACATATTCATATAGCCTTTATCAATAACAAAATAACATTCGTCTAATCCGATAATTGATATTGGATTTTCAAGGAACTTTATATTACCAAATTGTAAGAAGACTATATAGTTCAATAAGAAGATTATATAGTTCAATCTATATATTAATACAAATGCAAAGTGTCAATGAAAATCTAGACAAAGTTAATAAAAATTCATTATTTGTTAGTATATTAATATTAAAATATATCGAATATTGTTGTAAACAAAAACAAGATCCATTAATCGATAACAAAAAAGGCTAAAACAAAATAATAAATAATAAAATAATAAACTCCTCTTATATACATTAGAATAATAATTACTTACTTATTAAATTGTGTAATGTTTCTTGATCTACTGATATTGTACCATCATCACTGACTACAATAATCAATGTGTCATCCTGTTTCTGAGTCTCTTTTTCTTGCGGCTCAACAATATAAGAGCTAGACATTTTTTCAGATCTGTAAAACGAAATGAAAATAGAATTATTGATAGTATTATTACAAAGTCAAGATAATTAAAACATTAACTCAACTCCCCACCCGTTTATCATTACAATAAGGTTATGTTTAAGAATTTATATATATATATATATATATATATACAATATACAAAATTGATTAAAAATGATAATGTATACAGCATTATGACATACCTAGCTTCCGTAAATGTAAATTCTGTCACTTCTATCGCAGTTTCATCTTAATATGTAAAAAGAAAGTAAATAGAGAAATAGTAACGTAAGCGAATAGATAAAGTCATAAAGTGCGATAAAATAAATGTTAAAATAGTTCGTTAACACTAAATCGAGGATATTTTTTCACGTGAGAGTTAAACTTATCGCGATAACCTAATTACAATCTAATGTCCATTTTTTCGCAAACCAAATAAATAATACCGCCAACGACAAAAGGGTAGCCATTTTGTTTAATCCATACACAGCGCCGTATGAAAGTGTCGGTTGCGCGTTACTGCTCACTTACCATCCGCGTACTTCCATTGACGGAATTATTTAAAAAACTTAAGTCTTTCTTTGAAGGCTTGCTACCTGAAGAATTTCTCACGAAACCACTCCACTTCGTCAATAAACCGCGCTTTTTTTAGTAAGACATTCTGTTCGTCTATCTACCATAACTATGCGCAAAGGACGCTGCGCGCTTCACGTTGCGCAACGAGTTCAACCAAATGAACGAATAGCTTTAAGCGACTAGAGAGAGATACGAGATGCACGACGCCACACTATTCCATTCCTTTCCTTTACCAGACAGAAATGGAAATATATGTGATATTGCGTTCTGGTTTTCATACTTATGCGCCATCTATTATACTATCTTTCACAAAATGTCAAGCATTTTATTTTCCGCACGCATTTTATATTTCGTATATTTTTATAATTAGATCCTATAGATATACAAATTTGTCTTTTAATTTATTGCCATAATACCTAAACGAATTACTATTTTATGTAGAAGACACAATGATTTTCTTCAATTAACGTTCAATCACTATTAATTAAATGGTTATAAATTAAGGTCAATGGGATATTGCCATAGTAAATATACATCACTGTATGTATCAAATTTATGAAGCTTTTATTCGCTTAAATAATATCATACCATTCCGATCAAAATGTCTTTTGTCTGGTAAACTTTTCTTTTGGTACTGAGAAATCGTATCATACCAGGTGCGATTTTCTTTTGGTATTGACAAAAAATCAAGAATATTATTAGCCAATCTTGGAATAATCGGATACAATACCAAAGCAGATATTCTTATACTCTCTAATGCGATAGAAATGACAGCCTTCAATTCCATAAAAGAATTTCGATTATCTAAATTTTTGCTTAATACCCATGGCTTATGATATTCTACCATTTTATTTGCCATTTGTAATACGTTCATAGTCACATCAGCTACGCTATGTAGTTTATAATCTTTGTAATGAGATTGAGCTTTTTCACCTAAATAATTGATGCTCTCTATGGTTTGAATAGCTATGTCTGATTTTAAAACATCAACAAACTCCATCGGATTAGGAACTTCACCCCATGGATTAATAATATTACCAGTGCACCGACTAATCAAATTACCTAATGTATCTGCAAGCTCTGCATTTATTGTCCTTACAATTTTATTATTGCTGTAATCTATTAAAATCAAAACAAAGGTTATTTTTCTTTATGCTTCATAATAGAATGGAATGACATATTGATTGAAATGGTAAACTTACTCGCATTGCTATGAGGGACAGCTTCTCTTAAAATGAAATACCTCAAACCCTCTTCTGTGAAGTTAGCAGCTGCTTCAAAAGGTGAAATAACATTACCTATCGATTTAGACATTTTTTTATTATCAACTGTCCAATGTCCATGGCACAATATTGTTCGTGGAGGTTCCAATCCAGCAGCGATTAAAAATGCTGGCCAGTATATTCCATGAAATTTTAATATATCTTTACCAATAACCTACATTTTATATAAAAAAAAAAATATATTTTTGATTAGACTTCACGAAGCATGTCATACAAATAATCTACCTGCAAACTCGGTGGCCAAAATTGTTTGTACGTATTATCTGGATAACCCAATACTGTTAAATAATTTACTAATGCTTCCAACCAAACATATATTGATTGATTTTTGTTTTGAGGTGTTGAGATACTCCAAGGAACTCTACTTGTAGGTCTCGATATACTTAAATCATACGAACTTATATCTTCTTCTATCCATTTATATAAAATCTTGTGATATTTTTCAGGTTGTACTGTAGTGTCTATAGAATAAAAAAATAATTTTTTCAATATAAAATAAGTATTTAGTATTTAATTTATTGTATGTAATATTATACCCTTTTTAATCCAATATTTCAATTCATCTTTAAGATTGCTTAATCTAAATTTATAATTGTCTTCTTCCGTCCACTCAACAGAATGACCTGATTCTTTAGAAACTTTAATTTTTTTACCAGATGCATCTGTTATTTCATCTAATTCTATATTGGTAAGAAATGCTTCGTCTGATGTACAGTACCATCCGGAATATTTGCCTAAATAAATATATCCTTTCGTGTCCAAAACATTCTAAAAATGTATGTACGTATTGCGTTACTATTTTTATTGACGTTAACAATTAATATGTAATAACTTATCTTTCTTTATATATAAAACACATGCCAATGATCAAAGAAATATAACAACCCAGAAGTGATGAACTGCATCAAAATGACGTTGCTCAGTGGTACGAATAAATGCAGAATAATTAATAGAAAACTTGTCACACATTTCCTTGAATTGTTTGGAAACCTGTGTGCAATAATCTGGTATTGGTATCTTAGCCAAATTTGCAGCTGTTTTTACTTTATTACCATGTTCATCCGTACCAGTGCTTAAAAACGTAGTATGACCAAGCATGGATCTGTACCTTGCAATGCAATCGGCTAATGCTGCACTGTACAAATGTCCAATATGTGGTGCTGGCATAAATGTGAAAGATATAAGTAAAGGCATTATGCAAAATTATTAAATAAAATAATATTTAATCTACCTGCATTTACATAAAATATTGGCGTACTAATATATACATTTTTAAGTGCATCATTTGTGTAATGCCTTTGTAAGATTCTGATTTGCAATATTTTTAACCTTCTTGATAAAAATTGAGCCATTTCTAACGACTTTATAATTTCATAATTTTTATACGATAAATATATTTTATAAATAATACTAAATACTTTGATATATTAAGTAGATATAAAAATGAACATATATCTCTAAACTTCACACCATATAACCTCTAAAAAAATTAAATGCAAACTTCTCCTTTAATGTAAGACCACATGCGCACGCAGAGCCAATGTATGGAATGAAGAGTTTAAGTTGAGGTCGTATAAAAGTTAAAAACAAAAAAAAAATAAGAAAAAACATAGATCCCAAGAGTTATCTAGAAAAATGGTTTGTATCTCTTAATATAAAATAAAATTCCATTGGAATTCGTCATATGTTGTTAGAAGTTAGCTTATTAAACATTATCACGTAATAAGAAAAAAATCATAGAACATATATAAAAGGTAAAAAGATAATAAATCGTTCTAACAAGGATCAATTTTGATAAACGATCAGAGAGAAAAGTAATGTTCGTTAATTTTTATTTAAATGTTATTACTATCTAATGTCTAAATTAGGAAAGTTTTCAAAAGAATGTAAAAAAGCTTAGGAAAACATCAATGTTTTATAGACGTATATACGCCGGACGGTAAAGTTGGTGTGGCTGGTGCTGCCAGGCAACAATTGTTCGTAAGAAACATGCGCGAGTTTTCGAGTCCTATGGAAGAAGAGGAGGAAAGTCGTCGGTGCGTGTTAGAACCGGACACGGGCCTCCTATCTCATGCCAGTAGCACCCCTTCACCAGAAGGGGTGGTAGACGTTGATTCCTCTGTAGGGTTTATTGTACTAGTGCGCGCTCGAACGATCCTCATTTTTAACAGCCGCGCAAATAACGCGGATTAGTTTTCCTTCGTCGAGCGGATTCTTCATCCTTTTTAAATATCATGGTGAGTTTTAAATATTTTTCGTTCTATATTTGATTTTCATTCTATACTTCCACTCTCTCAAATCTTATATGATAAATTTATTTACTTTTTTCAACATTTTACGAGCTCACACGCCTACGTCAATGTATTCAGGTGACTTTTTCTTTTCATGTATTATTTAACAATGCGTTTCGTTTGGTCTCTCTGTTATCGTATCAGTTATCACGATTTTCGAAATGAGAATTAATTTTTTGTTTATTTTGTTTAAACTTTTTTCATTTACATTTCTTTTCGGTTAACATTCTCAATTGAGCTTTCAATCGTGTATCTCTTTTTTTAATCATAATTTTTCGTCTATTATTAGTTTATTTAAAGTATGCATTTATTGGTGAAATCTTGTTTATTGATATATGTCTAGAACATAATAATTAATCAAGAGAATACGTTTTTTATTACTCAAATGTCGTTGTTTTGCGATGGCGTGAAAATATGGTAAGTGGTGTACAGATTTTTAAGATTATTTTTTTTTATACGTCAGTTATATACAACAAAATACAAAAATAATATTCTTAAGAAAGTTGTTAACGTAAGTTTTTTCTGACTATGATAAAATTATGGACTTCTCTTTTTCTAAAAAGAAATCACCATTTATATTCGAACTTACAATGTATGTATAAATTAATTGTGTATTTAAAAATGACCAGATATTTTGAATATCGTCGAAATACTGAATCATGTATTTGTGTGGAAGAAAAATCATAGAAGAAAAGAATTTTTGTTAATGAAAATAGAGCAGATAGAAGTATCTTTTTAGATAGTAATATTCTAAATGCAGTTCGATGAAGAAAGTGGCGCTATCTCTGCATAGATCAGGTCACTATGTATATGGGACTAACACTCATACCGGAAGGTCAATAAGGAAAGTGAAAACCTATTTGACACAGCTTAATGATGACGTTTAAGTTCTCTTTTACGCGGTATTTGCTAATAAGCTTTCAGCCTAGATTAAGACTCTGATTGTTTCCAACGTAAGAGATCGTTATTCGAACTAAGAACTATTATTACCTTGGATATAAATAAAGACGGAGATGAAAACAAATAAACATCTATATCGTAATATAATAAGTGTACATGTGATACATCAAATAATTTTCAATTTTATTTATTCTCTCTTTAAAAAAAAAATAAATGCATTTTATTAAGCCACTCTTTACGTTTAAACGTTTTTAAATTCATCAATACAATTTAACAAGTATTTTGTTTATTTTTATATTATCTAAATTGTTCTAAATTATTCGGTTAATGTAGTGTAAGTTTATACTTTTTATTAGAGTATTCGAATAGTAGGTATATTCGTTTAATTATCAAATATCGGATATCGAATTGAATAGTAAAACATTCGCATATTATCGAATATCGAATCGAATAATCAAATGTATGAATATTATCGAATATTTGAATGTAATCTCAATTCTACACCTCTAATGTTTTTTCATAAAATAATACGACGCAAGATTTGCGAATGATCAAAATCTTTGCATTTTAATTTATCAATCAGATTAGAAACTATAGTTTAGAATATTTTTCGTGTATAAAAAAAGGCTCGAACTTGGTATACAAGAATTTTAATTTTCAAACAAATGAAATATAAATATTCATTTATAATCTTAATGCATACAAAATTTACGTTGAAAGATATCGTAGATAAAGTTAACATTTTTGCGTATAAATCGTAACAATGACTATGACCGTGACACGCTTGCTTTTCACAGTCGAGAAGATAATTTAATAATCGCCGTCGTCATGAGAGTACCAAAGGTATCTTCTTTTCGATATTAATACTTTGAATATAACATTTGCTATTGTGTTAAGTTATTTTTTCTTTTAAAAAGAACAAAAATAGAAAATAAAAGAAAATAGAAAACTAATGAACAATAGTAATATTCAATTTTTGATAAATACCCAATGAATCGATCGTTATTATTTTTGTCCTTTATTTTTTTTTTCTTTCGAGTAGGAGTTACCGTTTCCGTCATTTCACCAAGATAAGATCTTGCTTGAGGAAGCGAAGTTTATTGGAAGGAGAAGAACATGTTTTCGATTCCGCAATCGTAATTTCCGGAACATTTCGCAATTGTGCTTGGACGATCAAGTTTTAGCTTACTAGGTGAGTACTATACGATATAAAGGATATAAATTCTTCTTTATAATATATCAACATTTTTTACGATCATTTTCATTTAATTCAAGTCTTTCCAACCATGAAATTTCATATTACGCTTCGTCAGCCTGTCATCTATGTTATTCGCGCATTATCGCGTTATATTCCATTTTCTCGTTATATTGCATTTTAAACGTACAATTATCTGCTAGAAATATTTTTCCAACATCAATTAATGTAACTTCTATTATTATTATTATTATTATTATTATTATTATTATTATTATTATTATTATTATTATTTTGTCAAAACTCATTTTAAAACGAAACGTTATGCATGATATCACATTTCGATTCTCAATAATTGCTATTGAGAAAACTTTCTTAAGTTCCTTCCGGTAGATACGACAAACATCTGCTGTTGAGTTCGCAACACCAGCAGTTGCATTAATTATTGCAATATCAAGAAATCCGTAATTAAGCTTCCCAGATTCTATTATATGTTACACATATGTCTTGCAAGTCTGGATCAATATGCCAGTAAGTACTATACGTATACATATACATTACATACATACATACATACATTGAAGGTGTAGCGAGAGAATGAAGGAGAGGAACAGAAAAGAGAGCTAGCGAGAGACATCACATGGTATCTGCTGACTGTGGTTATCGACCACCAGTCACGGAAAGCACTGTTGTCGACCCCCTCCTTCCTTATCATCCTCTCTTACAACCCCCTTTCAAAAAAAGAGTCTTCAAATTTAAAGAGATTTCCGATTACCGTTAGTCTTATCATAACAGCACACATACACACATCAATCCGCAGAACTTTCAAACAATCCTTTCGGATGAAACGAAACGGAACTAAATGAAAGCTTCTTTTGATATTTAATCTAATTTATTTGTATTACGATAGATTGACCTGTATGATTATTATTTCTTTTATTATCGCATGAATTATGAATCATACATGAATGTTTACATTCAGTAGATTCACCTGTACAAAGAGAATCGTATCAATAATTCGTTCATAGATCGAATCGTATTATAGTTACCAGTCTAGTAGGATTTGTTCTGTTCCTAATATTTATTTTAACGAATACGCAAACTTTAACTAGGTGAGCTACTATGCACAAATATATAGGGTGTTCCAATCAGAGAAAACTACGTAAATATTTTCATTGTTTTGAATGATATGAAAAATGTTTAATAAAAGATACTCTTGGATTGATTTCTATTATATACTTTTTTCAAAACCAATCAAAGTATGTTTTAAACGTTTTTCATATTATTAACAAAAAAGAAAATATTTAGGTGGCCTCTTTCAGACCTAGGGTACCCTGTATATATATTTATACATCTATATACGTGTATTGGTTATCGAAGAGAAAGAAACATATAAATCAATAGAGTCAAATAAAAGCGCGGATATGGCGCGTGACTAGGTCACGTGAATTATCGAATTATCCGTTTCCTTATGAGTTGGTTATAAAGTAACCACGTCTCTTGGGCATACTTGTGGTTGCAAGGGGAACGCATAAGAAACGATATATCTTATGATAGATATACACACATAATTCATCTCTCTCTCTCTCTCTCTTTCTCTTTCAATGTTCTTCTCTAGTCGTTTAAATACTGAACCGTCACATTTAATGGTTATACGATACGATGATGTTTCCTCGATGTCTGTGCAATACAGAAACAATAAGAAGAAATAGAAAGAATAGAAAAAAATAATCGTGTAAGTTTTTAAAGTTTAGTGATCATTTCTTAATTTTTTATATAAGATCAACGATTTAATTGTAATGATATGAATTATTTTTTTATTAATTTTTTTTTCTCGATGTTATTTTCAAATATAATTTATAATGTTGATTTCATAATTTTTATCGTAAAAACGTATCCGTGTCTGTATGTTGTACCCCTTAATCATTGAATAAATAAAAATGGGATTATAAATTATTTCGCAAATGTAAACGAAAGATATACGTCCATACCATTTCGTAAATAGATTTGTTTCGAAGTACTTAAACACGTCGTTTTTATACTCGAAAGAAATCACGTATACGTTTTAACAAATTAATTTCCAAATTGAATTCTCCGTTATTTTTATTTCATTCCATATTATTTTTTTCTAATTTAAATCCACGAGATAAAAACACCTTTCAATCGACTTTCTTTATTATTCGTTGACCTATTTGTCGCTCCTCATGTATAACATATATATGTAATATATACGAATAAACGATATCTATATATATGTCTAAATATCTATTAGAATTTAAAATGTCTTGGGAAATTAAATTGATAAATATATTTGCAAATCCAATGATCGATATCAAACAATAAACGAGATTAGAAACGAACGAACCACGTACACAGATATATATACGAATACATATATATTAATACATAAGAGTATATAAGAAACATAAGAGCGAATCGCAAAGGCGAACTCACGTTTCTCAAGAATTCTTTATTATTCCGATAGGAGAACGAGGGCTGTCTCGTAAAAGAAAATTTTACGGTGTCTCGAGATGTAGATACCATATATACATATAACACATTCATAGATAGAGATCGTACGAGGCGCGTAAAATTCGAGCGAATGCGGGCAGTATGCGCACGAGATATAATATATGAACACACACCGAGGAGTGCGCTGCGCCATTTCGATCTAACCTGAATGAGTTGCCGAGGTCGTCATAGTGGAGGAGAGTTTAGCGCAAGCTGCTAGTGCACCCGCAGACGATTTGCGAGTTCGTCAGTCGCGGCTCGGCGACGAGCGTACACGCATCCATTCGCGCGTTACTTCTCTCATTCGATACCAACTATCAACTACATTTCTTTTTATTTATTTCTTTTTTTTCTTTTTCTTCTTCTATTTTCCGTATTTCGTATAAACACGCGATAAATCACGACATAAATTTGAAGTTTATGGGGGAAATACACTGATGCACGCACGCACGCACACATACGAGTACACACAAATACACAGAGTGCGATGAATCATGCGAAAGAGAATAACCGATGAAAGGAGAAGACGTACAAAGTCGACCGACATGCGGTCAGTACGCTCTTACGAGTAAGCGTAAAATGGTATATCTAAAAATAATTAGAGCCCACGATTAGGAGAAGGAAAAAGAAAAAGGAGGAGGCAATATGTTTTTTATTTCATTTTTATTTTATTTTATTTTTTACAAAAAAAAGATAAAACATCGAAGAGGATGTAAACAATCTATTTCTTATTTTATTTCTTTCCTTCTCTCTCTGTATATCTTTCTCTTTTTCTTTCTCTTTCTCATCTATTTTTCTCCTTTTTTTTCTTCGTTTAATTTTAAAATTATTACAGTTGTTATTATCTTTTTTAATTTTTATTTTACTATAAACTCAATCACGCGTAACGACTTCTTGCATTAAACTTCGACGTATGACTCGCGTGTTCCAATCTAAAACGCGTATATGCGTGTATTTATGTATATGTGTGTATATACGTACTCCTATCGCTGCAAGATGTAATTAAATCGGACTTTCAAACTTTCAGTCACGCGATTTCCTCTCTATCTTTCTGTTGTGGGTGGATTTGGTTTGTCCACGCGAGACCGATATCTATGCGATTATACTATTTATTTACCACTCTCGCAACACGTTTCCGAAATTGAAAGACGAATATTCGAAACGTATTGCAAACTAAAATTAAATAAAAAAATAACAATATTATTTACAAAATCTTACGAAAGAAACCGTTTATCTTTATTTTGTGATTTTTATTTCCCTGTATCTCGCGATAAGACGTATCCATTTATTTTCGCGTGCCATGTCAATTAATTATATTCGTAATTTAGATCTAGATATACTAATTTTTTATTATTTTAAATATCAAGGAGAAAAGTTTTTATTGAGGACAATGTTACATATGTATTGTATATCTATCGTATTTTAAACGTACGTAGATTATGTTTAAATATTTAATATATAAATGCATATTTTTTATTTTGGTTGGTTGTTTTCGTTTAGCGTACCACGAAAAAATATAAACTTCATTTACGTTCATGCATACGGTTAAGTTGCGACACGAGAGCGGGATACTTTCCGTCGAATTTGCTGTAGCACGTGTTCAACGGTTATGAGTCGCTTAGGTTTTATAGCCACTAGTATTTCACGCGCCGCGTATTTACCGTTGCACGTGTGTCTCTACGATTCTCTTTCGGTTTATACCGTAATAGTGATTTCTTAATCTCATTGAAGTTAGATTTAGATCTTTATTCGGAATTATCGTTGATGCAAACACTCGATTAAATAATAATACTTTTTGCGATATCTATCTTTCGTAATTTTCCATGTTTTATGGTATCAAAAAATCCAGTTAGATTCGTTTAGGTAGTTTGTTTTTTTCATCGATGTAATTTAATGATTGAGTGTTTTAATTAAAATATCTTTTTTTTCTTCTTTTTTGTGCTTATTTAATTTATTTTATTATACATTTCTATTTTCGTTTTCCTCTATTTAATTATCAATTTTGTTAATTTCAGTATTTTAAATATAATAAATTTAATTATTGAAATGATGTTTTCATTTTCGTGTATCAATTATTGATAATTGATATACGAAATTCGCCTGTAGGCAGATAACCTATCGTACACGTAATCCAAGAATACATGCTTCATTGAATCTTTCGAATCTATATAAATTAGAATAATTTATAAGGTGTATAGTAGTCTTGATAAATGAATCGACATCTATTGTGTCTACATAGAATCACACATGTATAACACACACATCGATTTTCTTAATTCCGCAGTCTCGTCTCGGTTAGTTCGTTGCTTTTATTCGATGAAAAAAGCATTATAGAAGTATGTCAACCGTCGTCTTGTTTGATCGAAGAATGAACAAAAGATCTACTGTGTTCATTTGTTCGTTCGTTCATTCGTTTAATATTAAGTTTTTCTTATTTATAAATTTATTTCAAAAATTGTAAATTAAAAAGAACTTTCTCGATTTAAAAATAGAAAATTATCCAAAATTTGTAATTTTAATTGAAAGGATTGATCGAGTTTGCCTAGATGTTATTGCATTTTACGCGTTAAGAATAATTTCCTCGGATGCACCGTTTTATTCGTGTATTTGCATAATTGAATTCAGAATTAAAAGAAATTAGTTTAATATGCAATTTCTGTTAGCAACGATCTAATTATATCAACTACGCAATAAACTAATTTTTTATTCTTCTAATTTAAGAACAACATACGTAAATGGAACATACTTGCAACGTGCTGACGAAAATAACAAACGAACGAATTATCTTTTTCGTTTTTTTATTCTCAATTGTTCATTCGAATGTTAAACAAATAATTTTGAAAATATATCGCGCGTTAATAAAACGCGAAGTACACATGTTTAGGGTAAATGAAAAAGAAGATATTATTCAATTCTGTTACAATATTTGAATATGCAAATTGTAAGAAATTTAAGAAACGCATACATATGTACATAATACGCCTATGTAAGTATTTACATAGCAGTCATCAATCTTCTTATTCATTTATTACGTAAAATAAATTATAATTATATATTATAATTATATATTAAAAATGTTCACATATATTCGACATGTAATAATAATACTAAAAATTTATATATTTTATGTGTAAAACTTCGAAATAGATGACAAGGCAACGAATTTTAAATTGTTCTCAATTCACGAAAATATTAATTCTTTCTAAAAAAAACCTAAAACAATCGTTGAACTTGCCTACGTTAATATTAAATAGAAAACAACAACTACATACCGTTATATATTTGCTTTTTTTTAACGTAAATAGAATAATCTACTGTAAAATAAATGAAAAGTGAATAATTTTGTACGATGTGTAATTGATCGCGATGTGTTATTATTGACTGTTAGTTTACGTACTTTCAATATTTATCTCGCTCTATTTTATAATCCTTTGAGAATCGTGTTTTTTTCTTTTTTTTTAAATACAAACTCAATTGCGTGCAAGGTACTTTTATACGTAGTAGTATATTATGTGGAGAGAACGTATATGTTATATAGTGCGATCGCACGCACATCGATTAGAATGATACGCGTGTATTAGTGGCGTCCTTGTATTATCTAGCTAGTATAGAACACGATAGATTATTTTATGTAAATTGTAGCTTAGCGTACAGATATTAGAGAGCAAAATAGTTCTAGACTATTGACTCCTTGAAACAATACATTTATAGGGACTAAAATTACTTTATTATTATTATTATTATTATTATTATTATTATTATTATTATTATTCGATCTACGTATCATTGAATCAATTGATACCAATTATCGTGTAAATCTAACTCTCAAAATGTCACGGTCTAAAAAAAGAAATTTTAAAATAACGATCGAAAGTATAATTAAACGTGTTATTTTTATTTATATCGTTCAAGAGGGAATGAAAATGTGCAGAAACAAATTGGTTCGGTTCACGCTAGATATATTTTGAAATTAAATAATATTTTTTTATATTAATCGTGCTTTTAAAATAATTAGCAGTCTTTTTTATCTTCACTTTGAGAATGAAATTTATACATAAAAGAAAAAAAAGAACCAAAGGAAAAAGAAGAAAAAGAAAAATTTCGGGATTATTTTGAATTTGTCATCGTGTGTAGGTAAATGTGTAATTTTTAACAGTGTCGAGAGGTAGAGGGACACGATTATAAGCGGAAAAATATTTTTATATTATATTCGCGATCTTCGTTGATGATGGCTTAATTGGTCACTTTGTTCGACGTAGGAAGAGAGATATAATAAAGTACTTGTATCGACGAACGAATCACATGGTCTCTTTCTCTTTCTCTTTCTCTTTCTCTCGGAGATCACAATTTTCACTCTCTTTGTCTTTTGAGAAATTCGTTGATTCATGTAGTAAAAAAAGATTCGATTTGATATTGTATTATTGTTCGTCTCTTGAATACATTAGTAGCGGTTTATCGATAGAATTTCAACTGAAAACGGATGTTCTTCCTGCCAGTTTTATCGCATTACGCCTTCGCTTTGCTTCTCGCACAAAGTTTATCCAACGCTTGTTTCTCGAGCTTCCTCGTGACACAAGGATCAAAGTCGCTTTCTCAAAAATAATTCTAAACATTTATTTATGCCAGTGGTTCCCAAAGTGGACGATGAAGCGATTCAGGGGGGCTGATGGCCACAGGCGAATTTGGGAAGAGGGAGTGAGGACGATGAATTTTCTTTTTTGAATTACAAAAAAAAAGGAAAACCAACAAATTAATTTTCAGGGAGGTGATAAGTAATACTTTTTCTGGAAAGGGGCGATAAAACAAAAAAGTTTGGAAACCACTGATTTATGCAATTGTATATATTCATTTTTCAACATTTTTTCGAATGTATCATTCAAATTGGTATTCATTATATTTAATGCACAACTTTCATCGTTTAATTATCGATTTGCATATGACGGAACACATCCGATGATTATTGTCTGTTATCGTATTATAATTGTAAGTTATCGAACGACTGTTCTATAAACTCTTCTTCTAACAACTCATCTAAATATTGTGAGGAAAGCAACTCTTATTCATTCTGTATATCATAACTGTAAGATGTGTGAACAGAATGTATGTGTGTGTATATGGAAATAGATATTGGTATGTAGGATATTAAAGAAACATCGTTCCTTCCCCTATCGTTTATACTATTCTTGGAAGTTCGAAAAACAAAGAGGCTACCTGCGATATAGGAACTCTCTCTTATTAACGACGATGAGGAAATGAGAGAGATAAGACATAGAGGCTAGAAATGGTGAGGAAAAAGATTAGAGTGTTAGTTGTAGAGAGTGAGTTATTGCAAATTTATTGATGAATATTTTCTATGAGATGGTAGATTTGAGTTGGAATAGTTCTTATCAAAAATCGTAATTTGCAAGTATAAATTAAATTTTATTTCTTATACAAAATACTCTTTTTTAATTATTTTTCAAGTTTATCCCACATAACTTTGATTTTTATTTATCAACGATCGAATCTACAAAATTAATAATCGCGATAAACTTATAGATTATTAAATATCTGATTGTATTTAAGTGATGATTCACAATAATTATTAATTACCTTAAACATTTCTTATTTTTGATTTTACTGTTAAATATTCAGGACCAACGTTTTACGCTATTTCTAAAGGGACACATTTAACGGTCTAAAGAATTTTTTCCTCGAGGCCATCTTTTTATGAAATTTAAAGGTTATCAGTATGTATTTTTTCCATCAATTGGTTTCTCGTGTCTTTGTAAATAAAAAAAATGGATAGGCTAGAAAAACATTTTATTGATTTGCGCAATTGTATCCAGCTTTATTTTTTGTTGAATTTATTTAAATAATAAAGATATTATTCAAGGTTGAATTCATATTAAAAATTATATTTTTTTATCACAATTATAATTATAAAAATTGATTATCTATCTTTTTATCTTAACCACTTGCGCTTCACGTAGGATACGTCATTTTCATTATGTGATAAACGCCTATCTACGTGGGTACACGTCGCTCGCAGTTTTGAAACAAAAGCATCTCGACGTGCGTGGCACGTCTTTGTAGCCCAAGCGGTTAATGTATAAATAGTGTACTCTATTTATTACGATTATTTCTTTAATATAATATTTCTAACGAAATATCGTTCAATTAAAATTCATTCAAAAATGATATCCAAATGGGTTTTTAATTATTAATTAAATTGATCGTTTAAAAGTGAAAAATCTACTCTTTGTTATTCTTTAATCAAAAATTATTTCTATATTAAGACAATGGAAGATAATAATTTATGATATTTATTGTAGCTTATTCATTTATTTTAAGTTCTTCATTCACGATATTTATTAAAGATCTCCTTGCTATCATTTAGAGATTAACTTAATTATCAGTTGTATTTAATGATACGTATTAAATTAATAAACTTAATACACATTGATTAGATCTTATCGTATTCGAAAATGATAATATATTTTCTTATCAAAAATGTATGAAATATTGGTAAACGTTTTAATTTTTGACAGGTTAGAAAACTTTAGAGTCGTAAGAAGAAGTAACAACGAGGACATAGGCAAGGTATTCAATGTGTACAACATTATCAGTCAGGTATCAAAAGATTTTATTAAAAATCCTAATCTTGATTTTTTAAATAATTGTTCCAGCACAAGTAAATACTCGATAATATCTTGATTACAGGCAGTTGTAAAATGAAACCGTCCATGAAAATGGGAATGATAGCTTTAGTAGGTGTTTGCGTGGTATTTTATCAATACCATTTATCCACCGGGGTTAGATTCGATCAGGCGATCGATTTTAGTGCCGGTGGATCTATCGACGACGAGGTTGAATCACATCATATTAGATTCCCAAGGTTTACCTCGGAAATGGTAATGATTGTTGTTTTGTAATTAAAATTAAAAAAGAACAAAACAACAAAATATCTGCATATATCATTATTGATAACATAATTTGTCTTCAAAATAAAAATGAATTCACAGATAATGAATGCAGTACGTCGAGTACAAGACTTGAACGGTCTCAGTCCGGAAGTTGGTACGTTGTTATTCAAAGAAATTTTGTTACAATTGAACAACAAAAATGTTCTTGAAACAACGGAAAACGATTCGCGAATTTTACAACCCTGTCCAAAAGTTGTCACCTCGAACGTCTCATGTACGCCGCCGCCGTCGCCGCCGTCGCCGCCGCCGCCGCCTTCCACTTTATCATCATCGTCGTCCACGAAAAATGAAATATCATCTTTAGATCCTCTCTACATCATCACCCCGACGTATCGTAGACCAGAACAAATTCCAGAGCTCACTAGGATGTCTCACACGCTTATGCTAGTCAAAAATGTTCACTGGCTCGTAATAGAGGATGCATACGTTGCCACGAAACAAGTTACCAGACTACTCGAACGTACTAAATTAAAATTCGATCATTTGACGGGTGAGTATATCTTCTGTTTCGTTTTCCAATACTTCATCATCGTTAAGAAGTTTTTTCTCTTCTGTTATGCTAAAAACTTCTTCTACTTTTAACTACTCTCCTCCATAAAAAAATATACGGATATTTTTGTTCTCTGATTAAAAAGAGAAGTCGTTGAAAATTAATTAAGTTAAGTGCAACCACTGAAGATTATTTTAAAAGGAAAATATTAATACCGAAAGAGTGTACTTTATTGATCAGTATATTCATATTTCTTTATTTATAATATATATCCACATTTATTTCATGTGTAAAGGCAAATAGATATATTCATTGTTTTTTTCATTTATTTTAATTATTAAATCAACGTTAATAGCAGACGATGATATTACTATCTATATGTAATTTCAATTTGATGAAAATACTTGTTAATAATTATAAGAAATAATTCGTAATAATGTAACGAGAGAACGTTATTTGTTTCAGCGCCAATGCCAGAGAAATATAAATTTAAAAATGGTGCAAAACCACGCGGTGTTTCCAACAGAAATCGCGGCTTGCAATGGATAAGAGCGAACGCAACGAAAGGGGTACTTTATTTCGCTGATGACGATAACACCTACGACATAGCTTTGTTCGACGAGGTAATAAGCTCATTTTCTTTATACAAATTTGCCTGTTTCTAACAGAATATTTTAGTTTTCAAATTAGCAAGATATTGATCTTTGATTGTCAATTTACCAAAATTTAAATTTACTTATATCATCTAATTTATGATCAATATTTTTCATACACAATTTATCTCTATATGTAATAAATAATAAATGAGTTGATATTATGATAACATGATATGTAATATTATAACAAGTTTATTACTAAAACACTATATTCGAAAATTGTCAAATATACGAATATTTCAGATCCGCAAAACAAAAACGGTGTCAATGTTTCCGGTTGGTCTTTGCACTAAATTTGGTTTAAGCTCGCCGATCATAAAGAACGGAACGTTTGCTGGTTTTTATGATGGATGGGTCGCAGGTCGTAAATTTCCTGTGGACATGGCAGGTTTTGCTGTGAATGTTAAATTTTTACTTCAAAGGCCAAACGCGACAATGCCGTTTAGGGCTGGTTACGAGGAAGATGGTTTCTTGAAAAGTCTTGCACCATTGGAACCACGAGACGTTCAATTATTGGCAGACAATTGTACGAAAATACTAGCGTGGCATACGCAAACAAAAAAAAATGAACCGAGTGCACCATTGAATATGAAACTTTATGGTTCGACAAATCTCGTCAAATTGAAAGAACAAATAGTATGATGTCTGGTCAAATTTAACATCATTTACCGAAGATAAGAAAGAGTCCCAAGTACTCGTCCGTTTTATTTCTCGAACCTGTTTCTACGATGGATAGGTGCAAGAAAAAAAAGCTATGTGATTTAGTGCCTAAAGTATTTCTCCTATTTGTAATCTAAAGAAAAAGAAAAGGAAGAAGTTGAAGAAGAAAAGAAAGAAGAATAATGGGATGTTCTTAAGCTGAACCATCAACATGACGGTGAAGCCTTTGATTTAACTTTGAATTTAAAGGCAAACGTTTACCTCATAGCCGTGGGATCGAAAATAAATCTCCTACATTGCAGTAGTATTGTTTACTGTAGTATAGTGTCGATATATAGTGCATTTTTAATTATGAAATATAAATATATAAATATATAAATACATGAACACACACTCCAGCGAACAGTACAGATCAATGACCAATCGAGGGGAGTTTATTCGATTCTAGTGAACATAGTGATAGTGAAAGGTTTTTTGTGAGAAAGAAGGGTGAGGGGAACAATGTAAAAAGAAAACCAAAAAAAGAAACAAGAAAAAGCGAGTAACTATCTCTGGACCAGTAAAAATGTAGCGCAAGTGTGAGAGCTCGAATTGAATCTGCCTAAGCCACTAAATATGCACTTCATTGTATTAATATGAAATATTATTAATAACAAGTAATAACCAGAGATTTTTTTGTCTATCGTATTTGGGACAGTCTATATGCAGTCATATTTGAAATAATAATTTCAACTTACGATTTTTGATCGAACATTGGACATCGTTGCATGCTAAAGCTTTGTACCATAAGAAATATTGCCAATGTAATATGTCCTAAAGTCGGAAGAACATTTTCTGAAAAAATGGTGTACCATTCAATCATTATATTGAAGAAGACCTTTTACTGTAGAAAAAATATCAAATGAGAGATTATTCGAACCGGTTATTATAAAAGTGATCTAATTGGAATTAGATTAATTTTTGTTTGAAGATATTTCGACATTAAGGTTAAAAAAATAATAAAAATATGTCTTTGAAGATCTTAAGTGACTTAGATCACTTTTATAATTACTAGTTCGTTTATTAACAATTTTTGTTAAATATACATACATATTCAGGGATCATCACTCTTCGTTGATATTTGGTCCTCTTCTTATCATGATTGTCCTTTAATTTTAACGTGAAAAATCATTTCCATTTAAGAAAAGAAATGTACTATGGTCAAGTAAACTCTATGAATTCGATAATATGGTCTTGATATTGCACTATTGTAAATTGACTTATTTGTACATAGAGAGCATGCCGTGCTTCCTAGGCAGAAAGTTATAAATATCGTATATAAAATACCAAGGGAAAAAAGGTCAAGATTTTCTTTATTTTTATTTTCGGTTCGATAACCAGTGTTGAATTGATTAATTAAATTAACAAATAGCTTGTGTTAAGGTGTATAAATTTTTAAGCGACGTATGCATTGATTTTATTTTTTTTCGCACAATTAATTCGTCGATAATTGTTGTTTTATTTCTAATTTAGCATTATATTAATTCTTATTTTGATGAAGAAATAAAATAGAGAAAAAAAGAAAGAGAGAGAGAGACAGAGAGAGAGAGAGAGAGAGAGAGAGAGAGAGACAGACAGACAGACAGACAGACAGAGTTGTATCAAAAAAGTTTTGCATATCGAATTATGGCTGTCAACGTTTTGAATAATTTTAAAATTGTAAAAGCGTTAGTTATATTCTGCACAGATTTGTGTAAAGTTGAAGAATGTAGCCGTTCCGATAACAGGAAACGAAAAAAAAAGAAAAAATATGAAAAAAAGAAGAAAATATCTCTTTCCTATTAAAAAGAAAACAATCACGAATTAGTAATTGAGTCACTTATAAACAAAAATTCTATATTGAAAATGAATACTACTCACACACATAAATAAATATATATAGTCTAGAGGAAAATTATTACATATTTAAAAATAGGACATTTTTTCTCAAAGATTTATATACAAAGTAACGGATATTACAATGAGTTTTTAAATTTACGATAGCGTTTCGATTTTATTTTTTATTTCTTTTTAGGTATATATATATATATATACAAACGACGTTGTAAAAATGAGAGATAAAATGTGAAAGAAATGCAATGAACAGATTATTCCATTAATCATATTGACGCAGAAGTCAGTAAAAGATACAAATATGTATTTACGTATACATATATATATATATTTTTGCTGCAAATCATTTTGCAATGTACAAAACAAAAAGAAAAGTCTTTATATAGTTTTTATTTTTTCGAATATATTCATATCCCTTGTTATGATTTTCGTATCAAAGTATCTACTTAAATACAATCCCCTTTTTAAGATAGAAACGATAAACAAAAAAGTAAGAGATATAATTAAGTTTATTATTATTAAATACCTGTCATTTCCTATGTAATAAATTAAGTTCGTTTAGGTCTTAGGCTTAATATGAAGATCAGTTGTTACTAATATTATTATTTACAATGCGTTGTATAGTATATCGTAGATGCATTATACTGATGTAAAGAATATCGAGCAATAATATGATAAATACAATAATGAAATTCAAAGAATATGTTCTATTCTATTGTATTACATTATATTATATTATATTAAAATAAAATGAAATGATCAACAATAAAACAAGAGCATCACTCTCTCGATAAGTATTATAAAATGAAACTCAACTTCTATTTATAAATTTGGAATCGTTTTTCTCATATAGGATTCCAACAATCAAATGTACATATGCTTTCCAAATTGTATATGATAAATATTTTGACGATAATTATTAAAAAAAAATATTACTGACATAATAAATATTAAGCGTCGGAATGATTTTTATTGTACGAATCGTCAAATTTTCATCATATAATTTGGATCGTTATAATCATGTAATCTGAATTTTACTATCGCGTATGTACGCGTGAAACATTAGCGACGAATAAAAAAATTATAAAATTATTACATGCGAGGACTGATCACAAATATCATAGAAAATAAATAAAAAATAATTGTTTTCATAGACGTAAGAAAAATTCTCAAATCTATTCATTTAATCTATATTCTAATTTTCGTGCGACTGCTAATATTGGAACTACAGAGACTGTATATGATGAAAAAATACCAAATAAAAAAGTTAAAAAACAATTGGTTATTGATTCTTATTTAACAAATAAAATTTTTATTTTATTTCAATCATTTTCAATAGATTTTTGAAAACTTATAAATATATTGTATGTTATTAGACATAATTTTAAATTTGAGAGGTAACAAAGACTTGTTAATCATTTATTAGACATAATTAAATAAACAGAATAGAAAAATCCTAACTTAAAATTAGCAGAATGAAAAGAAAATAGCCAAGCTTGACTATGCGTTTATATTGAAGTCTGTACTATTCTATTTTAAGATACTGAAACGAAATCATCCAGAAATGAAATGTAAATCTAATTATATCTTTCAGATAGAGCATTGTCGTCTCAGATAACTTTTTATTAGCAAAAACAAAATTATATATCATTTTATTTTATAATTTTATAAATGATATATATGCTTTTCTATAAATGAATCTAGTCAGAATAGATTCCTAGCTTTTGCATTTTATTAACAATTGAAAGAAATTATCAAACAGAAATTATCTTACCAAGATATTCTCTGGGGATGAATTTGATCTTCCCAATAAAATACTTTGTTAACAAATATAAAAAATTGTAAAAGATTAACTATCAAATTCGTGAACGATTCCATAACAATTTGCCAATTTTGTGGTTTTCTCATACTTAAACGATAAAAAATATAGGGGATAATAAAATATCGTGGTTCTAATAATAACTGTAATACAAGAGCTATAGTTGTGCAGAAAATAAAATTAATTTTCGTTGCAAATCTTATATGACTTATTCCATACAGTGCGCTATAAATTGTAAAACAATATACAGGTACTAACATATATCTTAATAGAAAATATTTCCCCATAAATTTATTCCATATGTAAAATGTGTAATGTCTATTGTCGGCTAATACATATGGATGAACAAGGGTATTGCAATGAACTATAATTGTTATAAGTGCAAAAATAAAACTCGACAAGATCCAATGATCCTGAATACTTTGAAAAAATTTGGAACAATGCGGTATCATGTAAGGCCATAAGAAGGAAAATAGAAAAACAGAAAAATAAAATAATTGCGGTATATGAATCACTGGTACATGCGCGGTACGATCACCAACAACAATACCACCGTTCCAAATAAGAAAAATTAAAAATATTATGCCTACCATTATATAGGGAAAAAGATTAATACTTATTTTAATAAGGAATTTAATAAATGAGATTTTACCATTATTTGCTTCATCCACTATACTCTTCCATAACAACTAAAAAGTACATAATTTTGTCATATTCTGCTCACAAAGACTATATAGAATTATGTCATATGTTTCTCTCAATTTTAATACAATATTTTGTGTGTCTTACCTTTAAATGAACCGGTGTATTAATGGCAACAGCCATTGTAGGTTTCTGCGAATGTTGATGTATTAAATCCACAAGACGTTCCAAGGTGAGAAATATAACCCAAATAACATTTGTTTGTCTGATCAAAATGCTTAACAATCCTATATAACATAACAAGTAAAATGTAAAAATACATATTTTTATGCTTTGAAAGAATGTATGCATTTGCTAAATAAAAGTAAGTATTATAAGTTATTATACATACCAGTGAAAGCTGAAAATTTGTAATATGATTGAAAGTGTAGTAATAACATCAATAATACAACATTGACAGATACAACATCTGTATAATATAGAAAAAACCAGAAAAATAATGGAGGAAACATTGTAATATCGTATGCTATCTCTAACTGCATCCAATCTTCCCAATTATTTTTATGTATTTGCTTCATTAAAGAATACGTAAGATAAAAGTTAGCAAATGTACCAAATAAATTTATACATCTTATATAAAATATAGTACAAAGATTTAAAGGAGATAATATTGCAGCTGTGAGAAAATACAAGCCAGGTAAAGTTGTAATTTTTGAGTCCCACTGAAATAAAAGCAATGCAATATAAAATACATTATATTAATTTGATATTTATAATATTAGTAAAAAGTGAAAAATAAAAGAAACTCTTTATTTACCACAGTAAAATTTCCATCGCAATATTGTAAAGTTTGTGGTATGTGAAACATTTCATCGATATAATAATGCGGTTGGATTTTATTTAAATAAATAAAAAGTGATGAGGTACTTGTGATAAATATGATAAATAAAGCACATTTGTAGATTGAATAATATGTTGATTCAGACTTGAATTTTAACAATATCATTATTGTCGCTTATATAATTAAACAATTTGATTATTGTTAACAGATAAATATTATCTAACTTCAGGAAGTCAAACGCGTATAAGAGCATCTAACCTACAATATTCGTCAACAAATTACAGACACATCTAAATATATATATATAATGATATGTTATATTATGTAAAAAATAGAGTGATTATATAAGTATTATATTATTATTAACTAGATAAATTTATACACGAGTTTACCCTACTACGATCGTAAAGGTTACGTTCGATTAATTTCACTTTGAATTTTCTTAATTAAAATTTCGCGCTAGACGAAATTGTGCAAAAAATTTTAGCCAATCGTGTTAATGGTAATTCTTGATTGGTCGACTTTTCGCTTTCGTTGTGTTTGTCATTTTCATTTGAGCGGTAAATTTTATAAAGTGAGTTCAAGTATTTTTATCATATTGAATTGTTTTGTTGACAAATATTTTATTTATAAATATATCTTGTGTGTTTTATAGTGTTATAGTTTATCTATTTCTTTTCAAAACTCGCTATCTATAACTTAAAAATTGTGGACATTACAAGAAAGTAATAATCGAAACGTTCGAATAATTTTTAAATTTCGTGCACCTGTTTATTAACAAGGGGAGAACAAATAGTATCGTTTCTAGCTAATCTATTGGTTATGAGAACGTAACTATTCAAATCCTATTTAGTTAATTTTTTGAGTTGGTATGAGTTCGGCTTAACGCCGATTGCCATATGAAAGCGAAGTCTAAGCAAGTGTTGTGCATCTGAGTGTGTATGCGTTAATCTTGGAAAAAGATAGATCTTTTTTTAAAGGTAAGCTAGAGAAATTAATTATTAATTTAATATTTATTAGTATATTATTTAACGTTCAATAATATTCGTATATATTCGATTGAGAAATCAATAATGAAAAAAAATATTGTGCCAATATTCGCCTTTTCCTCCAGCCATACCTGAGTACAATAATAGATTTGGCTGGAACCTACAACCTGATTAAATAAATAGTATTGTCTATCTCTGAGTGCACCGTCTAAGTGGCAGCCAATTATATCTTAATTCGTCCCAAGGTATCGCCTTTGTTATTACAAGTGATACTTATTCTTTTTTTTTTAATTTTAATGATCAACCCTATCCTAACCTTATTATTTACATTATTATCACGTTTATATGTGAATAATTATTACGTGATAGAAATAATAATTATTGTAATAATATTCAAAGAATATGATTAATTGAAAGAATCTGTTGCGATAAAATAATCTCTATATATAAGTATATGTCAGCACGTGTATATATTTTTTTATCTGTCATTGCATAAATAATATATTTTTTACCTAGCGAAGAAGTATGGAAGGCCAACAGTTCTGTTTACGATGGCATAATTTTCAAAATACTCTGTTAAGTTCTTTACCAAAGTTGTTGGATGGCGGATACTTAACAGATGTTACTTTAAGCGCAGGAGGAAGACACATTCATGCTCACAAAATAATACTTTCAGCATGTAGTTATTATTTTAAAGAATTGTTTAAGGTATGTAGAAGAAATTTAAATGAAACGTTTAAACTATTATTAGATTATAATCATATAAGAAGATGCATGTTATACAACTTTTCTTTTATTTGCAAATTAATTGTTTGTAGGACTTAAGCTCTTTACAGCATCCAGTCATCGTATTACCAGGCATGGAATATGGAAATTTGTGTGCATTAGTTACATTTATGTACAGCGGAGAAGTTAATATTTATCAAGAACAATTGCCTGCACTTTTAGCTATGGCTAATACCTTACATATTCGTGGCTTAGCTGATATTGGTGGGGTAAGACAATGTTCCTTTATTTTTTTTATTTTTTTTTTATTTTAAAATACATACGACAAAGTGTGCAAATTATTGCTGCTTCATTTGATATTTTGTTATATAATATATCTACAGTTATATGACAAGTTTGTGTGATACCTTGAAGCTTCTTTATGTAGGGTGATCTGTGATAGATTATATCTTTATCTTTGCATATATAAAGAGAAAAAAGAAAAAGAATTAAGTCTTATTTCTAATTATTTGATTGAATATTACTTTGACAAATTTTTTTAATTGATAAACGATTAAATGATTTTTATACATTGATTTTCTGCTATATTTCCTATATTATAAAAATTGCTAAAAGCTATAAATAATAAAATGAGTTATACAAGTCCTGTGTCTCTGTAGGTTGCATGTCAGAATGTTAGAAAATTTATATTATTATTATTGTGAAATTAATAGTTACAGAAAAAATATTTTATATGTTCTTGCAAGAGTCCTAATAATCAAAAGATTGCCCTTTATTTGTCCTGCAAGATTGCTTCCTCCATCTTGACTTAAAAAGCCTAGATTTCAATTTGTGACAACCAATTGGCTAACTCTTTTAGTTGAACCTGGGTTAATGTTTAAACCCCTGTCTCTGTGTGTTTCATTACCTTTTATGTCTTTCTCTCTCTCTCTCTCATCCATTTTTGTTAGTAGTTATACATAAAGTAGATTATTAGTGGAAATTGAAGAAAAAGATAATATATTTATTTAGATAATATATGCGTAGATATATTATCCAATAGAGATGTATTTTATAAAAAAAAAAAAAAGAATAAATATTAATATTACATGAAAATTTTAGTGGAGGAATTAACTATTGAATATTTACTTTTACCAAATACTATAATTGTATGATAATTTAAAAACAAATAGCATTGTTGCTTTTTCCTTTTAATCTCTTTATATTACCCTAGGATCGTGTTGTTTTGTTCAGGTCACTTAAACATTCAATGTCGTTCCTCAAGAAGTACCACTCACGGTGGAATTATCTGCTGCATATAATATTCATACGTGCATCAAAGGAACGATAATGAATACAAACGATATCCACGAGATCAAGATCGTTGTGTGTGTTGCAACTAAATGCAAGTGGATGCATCCCATGGAACCTTACCCCATAGAATGAATTTACAGGTATATCTAAAATAGCTTTCTCCATAAAATCATGATGTTACTAAAAGAATTTTTTATGGAAAATTTATAGCTGTGGTCTACTATATGTTTGCTCACTTTGCAGAATAATGCTTTTATATTTGTGATGTCCATAACATTTATTATCTAAAAAAGTATCCTTTCTTATTGTGTGATATTGAGAGATATATTGCATGAATGATTTTAATTTATTGTTAGTAATATGGGGAATTCTTGATTGCTGGATACAAAAATAAACAAAATAAGAACGATTAACGATTGTCAAATAAAATAATCAAAGTTAAATGATAGGTATAAACAGCATTTAATGAACTCATAATTTGCAAAGCTTTCATTGCCATTAATATTAGACAAAATTATCTTTGGATCTTCATAATTAGAAAATATTAATTTTATTGCAGAAAAATCCAAGACATGACAACGGCTTACGCGTTCAGTCTCCTATAACGACCCCTCAATCTCAAGTAAACACTGTGGCAGAAGAAACATTAAAGAAAGAAACTAAAGAGTGCAGCATTGGAGGAACAGAATCAATAGAAACACTATCGATACCCGAAGTCGCACCTAATTTAGAAGAAGAATCTTACAATGAACAAGAAAGTATACCATATTATGTTAAGACTACACCATATTATTCGATAAATGCAAAATTAAATCAAAGAGAAAAGGTACCTAGTCTTATTAATACGTCATCCAACAAGTATAACGAGAAAGTATATCCAGAAAATACGATGGATGAAACTGCTTCGGTTTCGGAAGATGCTAATACTACGCAAACGGATGTAAAACCGCCTATTTGGGATTCTAACTTCAAGTTCCTTGGCTCATCCGTATCTAATAGAACTTCACACATTTACAATAAGTCTAGTGTTACATGTCATGTTTGTGGTAAACAATTAAGTAATCAATACAATTTACGAGTGCATATGGAAACTCACAGTAACAGCTCGTATAGTTGCACGGCATGCTCACATGTATCACGGTCACGAGATGCTTTAAGGAAACACATTTCGTATAGACATCCAGTGTCTACACCCCAAAAACGTCCACGGTATAATACTTCTAAACAATAGATCGTTATCTATTTATCAGGAATACCTAACAACATACATTTTCATCTTAGAGGATGAATTACAACTCGTCCTTCCATTTATGCAAAGTTTTTCCGTTACATGTGGAAAAGAAAACGACTTTGTTGGTGTACAAGAAAATATTAGAAGTAAGAAAAGTTGGTATTAGAAATACATATTTATTTTTCACGCGAGTTAAAAAAAAATAACAATAATTAATCTTTTCTTCTTAATTAGAATACAAACTCATTATTCTTGTTGCTTGAAAAATACTTTAAAGTTTGAATATTTTAAAGTGTAAATGGAGGGACGACGAATGTATTTGTAAGTATAGGCCAATTTGAGAATATTTTATTAGTAATGGAAATAAAATGGTCCATTGTTATCATTTTGTAGTTAATCACTGCTTTGAGTTAATGAAAGACATTAAATGTATAAATATATATAAATAATCTAGTTTTCCTCTCGTTATATATCTGTATAATTCTACAGATAAAAGTTTAGACGTGTTTAGGTTTATACAGATTTATCTCCCGTTTTTAAATTGTTATTGTTGCCTTGTTACCATTACCATTTTAATAAAGGAGAAAATTATCGAATTTGTTTCAATGCTTCTTTTTCTTCTTTATGAAATTCAAACTTCTTTAGAAATTGTACAAAGCTTATAACAAAACGTTTACACTTACGCACATAAAAGAAAATCGTTGAGAGATAATAATATATAATAGTTTTAGGTATATATTATCAATGATAATTGTAAGAAAAAAAGAAAATTTTTTTCATAATATAATACTCGTATAAGGATTTTTTCAAGAATATATAAATGAAGATTAATTATTTCGCTAAATAAAAATAAATCGCATAATATATATTCATTTCCCGCGTTGTATTGTATACCAAGAATCGTATTTAAAAATAATATACAATATGTTCAAAGCGACTAATTAAATAAATAAAATACATCCAAAGCTCAATTTTCTCAAAAAAGGGTTGTATAATATTTTTTCGTTTTGTTTCGTTTTCCTTTTTAAAAGATATTTAAATTTTCTCTATACGCCATATTTTAGTATTACAGTCTTGACCAACCGATACCAAGGTCTCTTCGTCTAACCAAACTAAACGTGTTATTTGACTTTGCGGATGAGCATCTGAAACGTAATAAAGCTTGTTAATTATTTTTCTTCAATTTAAAAGCAGATTGCATCTTAATTGCATTTAAATTAAGTCGTTGGACGATCTTAATTATATAAAAAAAGATTTACTTTTAATAATTGTATGCTTGGCTGGATTGGATACGCTCCAAATAATAATTGTAGTGTCTAAACTTCCACTAGCAACCATTTCTGAATCGCGCGACCAAGCAACACAATTAACTCTTGCATTGTGAAAGCCCCATTCTCTGTTGTGAGCAGGCTATAAAAATAATACAATAGCAAATAAACAGATATTTTGTGACATAATTATATCTCTAATGAAATGTGTGTATAATATACCTTATATTCTGGAACAGTATAAAGGACAACTTTTCGATTAGCGTCACAGGCTACTAAATACTTATTGTCAGGACTGTATGCAACATCGGTAACTGGGCCTAAATGTACTACTTCAGTCTTTTGTGTTAACGTTGTTCCTACTAATTCATAAATATAAACCTGAAAACGATTCGTAATAAATTATATAACTTATTCGCGTGTATCATATTATCAAAGATTTGTTTATGCATTGTTAAATAACTATTTTTATATTTAAATATATATATGTATGTATATTTAGAACTAACTTTATTGTCTGTTGCCGATCCTATAGCTACATTTGCATTATCTTGATTAATTGACACACACGATGGTTCATATTCGGTTGGTATGCTTGATACTTTTCGGCCTTCTTGCGTAACTATTACCTTGAAATAAAAAATTCATATTTTCCAAATATTTTTAAGGATTAGAAATGTAATTTAAAAAATATTGCATAATATTTGTTTTAATTACCTGTTTTACAGAAGCGACAATAACTTTATCTTCGAAAACGTCCAAACCTCGTGGTTGAGAATCTAATTTGATAGAGTTATCCGAATATGCACAATTTTCTATGTCTACAGACCTTAAAGTATCATCGATGCCAGCAGTGTATAAAATATTTTTCGTAGCTTTCATTCCATTTATTTGATTTCCATGACCATTTCCCCGAACACGATCATTTTCTCCAGTTTCTGCGTTCCAACTAGTTATATAACCATCGTGAGATCCCGTGTAAATGTTCGATCTGTCAGGACTTAGCGTTAAAACGGTAATTGGCTTGTTGTGACCCTAAAAGAAAACATTAATTCGTTATATATACACGTATATGTATATATAACTTGAAAATAATTTATAAAAAAATAGAATATAATAATTAATATGTACGTAGTATTAATTTAATGAAGTAGCGTAAATACCTTTATTATTCTTAGAGGCTTCGAAGGATTATTGACGTCCAAATAATTGATAAATCCACTGAGAGAAACAGTTAATAAGTGATCGCCTTGCCATAAACAACTAACCTGTAAAAACAGATTTTATAAAAAAATCTTCATCTTATTTTTTGTTAATTTTTTATCTCGATATCATTATTAGCATGTACAAACTTGTTGATCATCGACCGTAGTTCCCATATTGAATTCACTAATTAATGATCGAGTTTCTACGTCCCATAATCTACACGTTTTATCTCCCGACGCAGTTAATAATTGAGTGCCATCTGGTTTCCAGCCGACCTGAAGATATGTAACTTTGTTAATTATTTTTAATTTAATCTATTGTTTTATTCATATATTTGTATGAATGAAGTAGGAAAAATGAAATATATATATATATATATATGTTCTGTACCCCGTAAACACCACCTTGATGTGCAGGAGAGCCAACTTCACCAACAAGATTAGATGTTGTTCCATCATAAATAAATACTTTTCCATTAAAGCCTGCGGATGCAAATAAATTTCCATTTGGGGAATAACGTACGGCTTGCACAAAACTAGAGTGATCTTGTTTTGTCATTCTAAATAAATGGAAAAATTAATATAAATAAGGAAGTACTACAAATCTTTCATACATAAAATATATTTATAAATTGTGTATAAATTTCGCATACTTGAATTTAAATGGTGGGCCTTCAAAAATAGCAATGGTATTATCTTCGCTACCGGTAATCAATCTAAATGGTCTCGTTGGTCTGAAGTCACACGAGTTTATTGATTTACTTTGACCGGATATTTCGCCCACGGATGTACCAGTGTCTGCCATAAACACATGTCCAAATCTGTGAAATATTATAAATATAGATTTAAAATTATTATACTAATTTAATTATAGATTAAGATATAGTTCGTGTACTTGCCTCTCTCTTCCTTCACCAACCACAACCATACGTTGACTGTCAGGTGACCAAGCGATATCTTTAATTGGTCCGCCGATTGGATGAAATTCATTTTTTAAAATATGTTCTTTATTCACTGTGTCCCAAATACGTACTTTCCCAGATTGATCTATAAATATTAATTGTGTAATATTTTTATTAATCTTTGTTAAACACATTAACCGTTTATGACCTAAGCAGTACGATTGTGCTGTTCAGATTTCTCGTTGAAAAGTGCCATGTTATGGAAATTGTGAAATTGACACATTCTTATTCTACTTGACATTTGTTTGCATGATTTTTCTAAAGACTCCTAGGACTCAAACAGTTAATAATCTTTTTTTTTGTGTGTTAAGAATATATAAGTCTTAAATAAATATTTACCACCCGATGCTATATAAAAACCACTTGGAGAATATTTGGCAAGGTTAACGGGACAAGAATGTTCTGTATAAATATCAGCAATTGCTGGATTCTAATAATACAGATAAACACACATGCGCAGGATCATGAAAAAAAGTAAAAAATATATTAATATTTTTTAAACATAGAAAAAGAAGGTAGAAAAATTAATATAAATGTAACTTACATCAATATTTCTAATAATGACGCTATTACCATTGGTATATAAGAAATTTTTTCCTTTTGGATCTCCACCTAATACAAGAGGATGCCCTCTTTGTGTTTTGGGCAATGCGGCCAATATATATTCTATAATTTAAATACAAAATATTAATTAAATATTTAAATAATCTAATAAATCGTAAAAGAATAGTTTGAAGTAAATGAAGAAAATAAAGTATGATTAATATTTATCTTATCAAAATTGGATATTGGGTAAGATAACACTACGTTAGTATACTTTTTTAAAAATAATTAAAAAAAAAAAGATTGAATCTTACTTGTTTCATATGACATTTCTATATCACTTCAATCTTTTTCTTCCTGGTGTTTTGACCTTTAAATAGTCTTAGACATCGACTAAATTCGGATCTCTCGTTTCCTATTAATAACACATCATGTTCAATGACTCTTACCACTTGTTGTATTTTTATATTTCAACAAACTAAAACGTATACATTTGTACGTACACGTATTTAAAAGAAAAAAAGGGCTACAATCTAAAGATAGAATAATGTTATTTAGTAGTAGTACCTGTTGTGCGTGTTTTCCACAAACACTTATATTACTCCTTTCGTTTCGGTACTTGAAAGCTTTTGGTATATCAAAAGATATGGTGGTATACAAAGATATCTTTTCCACGCAGAGGTCTCTCACAACACCGCACAAATATGTGTGTACGTGTATGTATTCTTGGGTAATGGTACTCTTTTGCTATATATATATCTATATATATATATGTATATATATAAATTAAATACCAAGCCTTTCCTCGATGTAATATTCACCCGGTGTATATTAAATTCTCTGGTTGTATTGAGTCAGTGAGAAAGTTTTATTTAAATAGCACAGTAGCTGCTAGAGTTCCTCGAATATGACAAACCAAACGCATATATATCTCGAGAACAAACGAGCACGTGCACTCGGCACCACACTTGGCGACAGATTCCAGCGAACTCGTCGACCACCTCCAACTCCCAACCAGCTTTCCATCGCATCAACACTAACACATACCCATAACTCCCTCTACATATACAATTGTTCCCGCCCTTCGCCTTATTTGGACGAAGCGTCAACGCTACCGGTTCTTCTCATCATTCGCTTAAAGTCACATTTTCATGCAACTTTAATCTTATTCATTTACGCGAATTATCAGACTCCTACATCGGCTTTATCAATGATCTGAAATACCGGTTTTAACCAATGGTGATTCATCTTTGCTGGAAATGTATTCTTGATAAAAATATGTTATCAATATTTGAGTCATTCATTTGGTTTTATATTTTATCGTTCAGTAATTTTGATATGATAAAAAAAATGTACAGGTTTATTGTGGTAAATATTTTTTTTGAGGAATTACAAAAAAAAGAGTTTATTTTATTAATAGTTTTTTATTTTACCCTACTTTATCCATTGTGCAATACTCTATTTCTATTCTAGGAAAATTTGTACAGATGGCGCTTCATGTTTAGACCTACACAATTTCAAAAATTTAAACAGAATTGCGCATTTCTTTACGCCTTTTTATTTATAGATCAAGATCTATAAAATATGTTTATTAATTATATTTTTAATCAACTTTAAGGTATATACTTAATATTATCTTTAATTTATTATTTGATCTATAAGAAAACCAAGAAGATAGTATTCAAAGAAACGCTATATCTAATCAACGATTACATTTTTTGTAGTATTAACCAGAGATTTGCAAATAAAAATCTGACAGTTTTCTTTTTGAAAATTTAATGGTGCACGTTCTAAGAAATTGGTATAATATTTCTGTTCGATTATTGACACGACTAGTGATATAATCATTGACGAATCATGTAATGTATCATATTAATCTGACGTTTATCTGATAACGATAATGAAAGATTATTTTCTATTATTACGCACTTAACCTGTTAACCGGGGAAGATGAGTTAAATTCTCACGAAGATTTCGTTTCTCACCTGACAAAAGAATAAATAAATCATACGTTTCTCACTGTAATTAAAGTCAGTATTATACGTCCCAGTTTTTTTTTTACGATTCATTTAAATTATCCAAAGTTTCTTGTCTTTTTCCAAAACCATTTTATTTTAAATAAAAATTTATTTCTGCGTTTTACGATTCATTAATTAATCCAAAGTATCTCATCTTCATTCAAACCACATTATTTCGATTAAAAAATAAATTTAACCGAACGCAAATTTTGTCTGGTTTACAGGCTACAATTCTTAAATCCCTATAATTATGTTCTAAGATTTGAGTAATAAAATTAGAATAGCTCGTGGAAGAAAAAGGGTAAAAAGGTGAGAGAAAGAAAGACGTTAGCATCGAGCGTACAATTACGTTGGAAAGGATAACAAACGAACCGACAAAGAGCCTCGCAGGCACGAAGAAACGAGCAAGCATAGTTTTCTAGGACGGTTGACAGGTCGTTGAAAATAAATCAATTTATAGTTTTCATTGCTAAGTTGCGAGTCACATTACGTGACCCGTTCCTTCTCCACGTGGCTGTTTTAACGGTGCAGTGGCGGCTTGTCTATTTGCCTCTTCTCTCTTTCAGTGTGTTTGCACAATAGGGCAAAAGAGAAAGAAAGGCGGTGAAATAATAGCAGGGTCATTCAGCGCCAGCGAAAAGGATCGCCTAAACATTTTAGATCCTTTCGCGAAATCCCACAAAGATTCGCTCGCTGATAAAGATCCTTTCAAAAAGGTTCTACTAAATGTGTGTCTATATGCATAAGTGCATGCATAAGTAGTATGTGTGTATGGATGTCGAGTTGCCGTTGGCACGTTTTAAGGCCAACCTGCGCACTTTAACCGTTGATACAAAAAAAAAATAGAAAAGAAACAGAAAAAACAAATTTCATCTTTCACGTATTTCCACTTGAACCGTTCAATATTCTATCTATTCTCGATCCCTAGTAACAAAATGATTTCTTAACGTTGTATAAGTTTCTCTATCTTATAACACGGTTCATTTGTACCGTGTTTTATGACTGAAAATAAAATTTCCGTCTAATACGAATCAGATAGTATTTAAAGGCTATGGATGTTTGTTAAATCGTGATTATAGAAAATTTGTTTATAAAGAATATTGTTAGAATATGTCTAAAATTAATCTAAATAAAAAGTAATAGGAAAACTATATATTATATTAACGATAGGGTTACTTATATCATTTGGAAGTTAGAATAAAATGGTGGGAAGATTTCAAAAATCAATTCTCCTTTTTTATGATTCTATAAATCCTGGCTTACATAAATAAATATAAACAATAAGATAAGGATGAAATCGTATTTTTCGTTCTTTCTCTCTCCCTCCTTCTCTTTGAAAAGCTTCGAGAGAAAGCGGTAGTTGATATATTGGGGTAAGAAATTTGTGTGGCAGTCGTATACTCGAATTACTCGTGACCGAGCTCGTTCGAACGATGAAGATAAAGCTGGGCGCGCACTGAACGGTGATGCAGCTAAATCCGAGCGTCTCCTTTCGATCTCATAAAATTGATTGAAAAAAAGCATTCGCTTGAGACTATCGTGCAGAAGAAAGCCTCGGAGCAATGGCGCAAAGGAAGTAGAAGAAGAAGGATCGTGCATCAAACCTTCTCGCGATGTCTTCTACGCGATCTGGCATAACAGTACCAGTGAAAGTAACCGATGTAAATTTGGTCTTCCCTTTTTTATTCTATATAGAATATTTTTTTGTTACCCCATAAAACTTGGGATCACATTGCATAGTCGTGTCGAATTTATAATTTTGCCGTATATAATTAACGTTTATTGTATTACTTCCTTCATTTTGTTCTTAATCATGAACATGGATTCATGATATTGAAAAGATTTCAGCCTAAAAGAAACAATTTTTTTTTGTCGGATAAACATATATTTTTTTCAACGTAGACTCAAAACTTTTCGAACCATCCTCGTATTTTTCGATTATTATTTTTGTCGCGATAATAATATTAATAAAAATATAATTAATGTAAGGTAGATATTTTAAAGAGTTATGCAGTTGATTTATTTCTTTCTCTTTCTCTCTCTTTCTCTCTTTTTCCTTTAATTAATTTCGATGTAAATAGAAACGTTAGTACTTGTGAAGTCAGTCTTCCGACAAATATGTTCTAAGAGAAAAAAAGAACAATTCGCAACGATTCATTAACGAAGGTACTTGAACGAAAAAGAAAATGAGAATAAAGAGAAGGAAAAATATAGAAAAACGTGATCAATGCTCTTCCTGGAACGTCCTTCGATGAATGACGATAAAAAAGCGATCTCGAAAGTTACGACTTATCGAGAAACACGTCCAACATCCTTTGTTCGAAAGTATTTTCTCGTAATATCAGAAGAATTCTCTAAAAACTGGAAGAAGAGGTGGCTGAAAAGGAGGTTCAAATGAGGGGAGGAAGAAAATGCGTTCATCCACGCTCTCTCGAGTTTCGATCGTGTAGATGATAGACGAAGACTATGTACGTTGTTGGTAACAGATGGTCTAACGAGTACGTGGTTTCTTCCTTTATGCGCATCACTTACGCCCACACGATACGAGAAAATACAATCTTTTCACTCTTTCTCTCTTTCTTTACCATGTTCCTAGTCTACGTATGTACATAAGTAGAGATATGTACAGGGTGGATTACAAATTTTCAAATGATTACATAAATCAATGACTCATGTTTCCAGTTAATTGTTCAGATTTAGGTTATAAGCTAATTTTGTATTTGTCCTATTGCAAAATCTTATGATTAAGAATCTGTTTACATTTGAAAGGTGAAATTTGTTTAAAAAGATTTGTAAAAAGGTTAATCGATTTTTGAAAAATTATTTAAGAATTTTTCGTTCGCCTTGAAATTTTGGTTCACCCTGTATATAAACCGAATGTATGTATGTACTTATCTGTCTACTTGGATTCTCGAGAACGCGTCGCGTAATTACGCGGATTATAATGATTTCGCTCGGTACAGGAAAAGTTTGCATTATCAGGAAAGGAAAGTGATCGTTACCGGGCGAAAAAGGTCGTTGAAAAATCGCGAGCCAATGTCATAATGCACCAAACATTACCACGAAGAGTTATGTAACTAATCCAATCTTACGAACATTTCTCTTCATTCGCTTATTTAATTAAGAAGAGTTTTTTTTTTTCTAAATATATTTCGTTACTTTTTGTACTACGCGGAATTCGAATTCTCTTTAAACTTTACGATCTATTACGACTGATATATCAGGTTCCATTATTTTGTAATTTTTTGAAACTTTCTCATGTTGGAATACGTTTATTTCGTATATTCGTGTACTCTAATTTACTTTATTTTACTTAAATTATTTTATTTATTTCATATGTTTAAATTATTTTCTCTATTTTTCTTTTAACGAATTTTAAAGGACGTTTGTTCATTGAAAAACTAATGAATTAAAATTTACATGAATGAATGATTTTAATGTTTAAATTATATTTTAAAATGAAGAAAGAAAATTATCTTGTATTAACTTTCTCTTGTGTAGTTTTTAATTTTCTACAAAATGATTACTTCGTTAAAGAGAATATTAGATATATAAATAATTTCGTTATTTTTCCAGTTATTTAAGATACAAGCAAATACAAGTTTCTTGCACTTGTAACATGGACGGTCGTTGCATATATAATATGAAGTTGAAATTACGACGGACCGTTTAGCGATTAACGAAGAAAGTTCTTAATCGTTGCTCCGTGTCACCGTAGTATTCTACGAGTACTTAAAAAGTACGTACTTAGTATTTGATAAATATAGTCAAAGAATTTAAATATTTAAGTCAATAGTATTATCAAAATTAAGATAAATTATGACGTATAATTATTTTATCGATAATATTGTACGATTATTCATAATTAATAATAAATAAATATTGGAAACCAAATTATTCAACGTGATCATTTTTTTTACACAATCAAATATTTTAAAAAATATATAATTTCTTTTTATTTTTTAAACTAGTAAGTTATTATAAATGGAAAATATTTGTTACTTTCAGATCGCGTCGTACAAAGGTAGACGCCGACGATAATTTCCGAAGATTTTATTTGAATCCAAGGATGCTGCTCCTGGTGCGAAGACAACGTAACGGTAAACAATTCTAAAGATAATTCCGCCTTCCAATTTCTTCTTTCGTATTGCTACGCGAGAAGGTATCGTGTCTTCGATAAAAAAATATGAGGGAAGTGTCGAAGAAGAGAAAAAGAAGAGGTAATCGAAGAGAGTGTGAGAGACGATTTTCCTGGTAAGTAAATAGATTGGTAGTATGATGAGATGGTGTCATCATTGATCGATCGATCGATCAATCGATCGACGTGTCCTCATCGACAAATTTTCATTATTACCGATATATAAGTATGACGAAACTTCTACTTAACGTTCGACGATTTTCATCGCCCAGTTTGGCGGCAAATCGATTTTCGTGAAAGTTAACGCGAATAAAATCATTTCGTCAATCGCAAATTCGCCTACAACCTAACAACAAAAGAATGGAAAATGAAAACTATCCTGCGAATGAGAGAGGGTGAAATGTCGTCGTTGAGGGAAAATTACGCGCGTTAAGCCGATCCTAGTTGGTAAATAAACTTGATGGTATATCGAGAAGAAATATTCTTCCATCTCTTTCTTTCTTTCTTTCTTATTTTTGCTTACGTTAGTGCAATATCGATTTTTCTATTCCTAGGCGATTGGGGTTATCGTTCGTCGATGAATCGACCTTATGAGATGGAACGATTCTAATCATTTTTTTCTTTTCTTTTTTTGACATTTCGTAACAACGCAGTTTCTAATACCTCGTAGCAAATCTTCTTTAAAATTTATATTCATATAAGCTACTTAATTTGATTTACAAAATTGACATAACTTTTATTTTATCGTGATTATAATTCATTTCGTTAATCCGCGAATTAAACTTTAAAGTAATATCCGGATAATTCGATGCAAATGTTTATCAATTAATGCGAATTTATTAAAAAAACCAAAGAAATTAAGTAATTAAATAATTTTATATGACATTCTTACTTGTTACTTCTTCAAATATTTCTTATATTTCAATAGAATCCTCGTCAAAATTCTTTTAACTCGTCAAATTCAAGACACGTCTTGAAACATTTAATAAATAGCCACAAAATTCTCGATAAAATCGAAAGTTTAGGAAGTTCAACCGAAGTGTTTCCCATGAGGGAGAGAAAAACTTGTAGCTTTCGGATTTTTCCGAAACTGGGAAAAAGATTTTTGTAAGTTCGTGTACGTAGTACTTGATTACGTTTTCCCTTACTTTCTCTTTATCTTCCTCTCTGTCGTATCAGAAAAAAAAGAAAGAAAGAAAAAAAAAATTAAAAAAAAGGTAACAAGGAATCCATTTATCCTAATGTTCTAGCTTTCGGTGAAAGAGGAAAAGAGAGAGATATAACTTTGACAAAGCATTTCCCATGAAAACGATAGTGTCGGTCACGTTGACATACGCTCAAACTTTTTTCTCTTTCTCTCTCTCACTCTCTTTATTTTACGAATGGACATGGACGCACCTGCGAGTTTGCGTAAACGCAATATTGCGTCATTGTAACAAGGCTGCTAGGAAGAAGAAGAGAAGAAGAAGAAGAAGAAGAAGAGAAGAAGTCGGGGGATGCGCAACCGTAATAATAGCAGCTGCTAATAGTTATGAGAGAATAATCATGCACGCAACAGCGAATGGGAGACCTATGAGCACATGTGTATAGATACCCATATTCATGTGTAAAGTACACATACATCGTTTTTATAATTGTGTGTTGATGATGATGATGGTGGTAGTGGTGGTTGGATGGTTTGTTACTTGCTTGCTTACTTGCTTACTTGGTTGGTTAGTTGGTTGGTTAGTTGGTTGGTTAGTTGGTTGAATTGCCCTGATGCGATCGAGCCATCTCGAAAGACTCTGTTTAAGAAAAGATCGCGATAATCTAATGGCAATCTAACGGTTCCGTTGCTTTCTTAACGATCAAGAGAAGCACGAGGATGGATCAGAAGATGCTCTGTAACGATTGTAATCTGCTTTTATTTAATTGCCACCGTCGCTTATTCGCTTTTATCCTATCGGATTAATTATATACTCCTCTGTTATTTTCTTTTCTCTTTTATTTTCTTTTCTTTTCTATCTTCTATGTTTATAGTACTTATGTTCTTTACTTATTGGCCAAGTAGCTTTTCGTCAATTTCTATTTAATTAGATCTATATTTAGATAATGAACTCGATGTTTCTCTTGTAATATTAGAATACATCATTAATGTGTTTTGTTTGAAATTTTGTTAATTGGTTCACAGTTTTGATTTAATTTTAACTTTTCATTTAAAATTATACTAATTGAAAATTTGGAAAAACAAACGAATACGTATTAATTTTTGATTTCAACATCAAAACGCATTGCGTTATTTTTCATCATAATAAAGCAAAATTAAAGAAATAAACAAACGTCGATTAATCTTCGATTTCAAAATCGAAGTGACGTATCCTTTCCCTCCGTATTAGTTCAAAATATAATTTCAAATTAGCTTAATTGAAATGAAAATAAAAAAATGAAAACAAACGAGTGATAAATTAATCTTCGATTTAAAAATTGATACGCGCGCTCACAAGCGTATCCCATTTTCAATATAATTATTTTGAATTCGATTTGCTACTTAAAACTTCTCTCTCTATTTATTGTTAATCATATTTCATATAATTTCGTGGATTTCTATTCTATCGTATCGTCTTTCATACGATCCTGGATAAAGAATTGAAACTCATAGAAGTAACAAAAGCCCCTATTCGTGTTTTATTTCTTCTTGCGTAACTACACACACACACACACACACACACACACACACAC